>SJYT01018380.1:0-13427 GCA_006410635.1 Cephalophus harveyi
ATATACTATATATGGCCATATACATATATATATATACACAAATATATATATATATTCATTTTTGGAAGACAGTGCGGATTACCTTTCCAGACATTTGGTCTGTCTATCCCTTTGTCATTCAGCCAATGATGGGCACAGATTCAGGCTCTGCTCAGCGGCTGCCCGGTGGCCAAGGCAAAAAGTTTGGGGAACTCGATACCGCTGCATTAAGGAGGCCAGCCCAGGGGATGGCTCAGCCTTACCTAGTTCTAGCCCCAGGATCTGCTCCAAAGCTCTGGGGCCAGTGCCTCATTGCCAGCTCCGTCTTCATCTTCTGGACGACCCTTATCGTCCAGAGATACAGCAGGAGGCCCGTGGCCCCTGGAGGCTCACTTCGCACAGTTTCCTCCCCTTAGAATGTTATCCTTAATCTGGTGATGAGTATCCTACAGGGAGCTTTTTTCTCCCTCTCAGTGAGAATAAAAAGGTTAAGAAGCTATCTTTTTCTTAGAGTAATGTTGATGCATTTTCTGGCTCCTGCGATGTGCTTCCAAAACCCTGAAACTACACTCTTTTTGTTTCCCCAGGGTGTGAAAGGGGCCAAAGGATTGGCTTCATTCACTGTACGTATCTGCTGACTCCAACAGAGCCCGAGCGTCCCGTGACATTTACTTATTTCTCAACTTGCAGGACCTGGAGTCTGTTGGTTAATTCATTCTGTTTTATTTTTTGAACTGCAGACATGTGAGCTCATCCAGTACGTGCGGGACCACAGTCGTAAGTACCGTGCTTAGGACGATCACCCGGGGTGTCACCATTTGTAGAAGAAAAACAGCAAATTCTGCACTCGAAATTGAGACCAGTTACCAGACAGTGTCTTAAAATTAGCGCTGCCACGGTGTGTATTTGGAGGCGGCATAGACTGATGTCTATTAACTTCCTCTCCGGCTGCCAGCATGGCTACTGAAATGCGTCCCAACACTAAGGAAGGATATACCTAGTGCTTTTAATCAGGGAAAAAATGAAGATATGAGGTCAGAACTCTGCTGATGGTGAAATCAACCAGTGAGGAGTCACATTAAACTTTAGAAAATTATTAACCCCTGACAACTGCTAAGGGTCGAACTCAGCTGCTGTGCAACAGGCAGCCGTGGCAAGGAGGTATCCTGGCAGGTGGGAACTCTGATGTCTGTTTATCATTCCCTGAGAAGGCGTGCTTGACTACCTTGAATTAGACTCATTTGCTTCTAAAATTACCCAGTCTGCCTGTATTTTCTTTACTTTCAAAGTTTTAACAGCAAGAAATGGGTTTTGATTTGGCAAAGGCTCTTTTGAATTGGCTTTGAGACCCTTAGAGCAGCCTCTTCTATCAAAACACGTGTTAGCCGCATCAAAGGAATGCCATGGACAGGATGAGACTTGGGTGCTTACTGTTCACCTACAAATGACTTCCTAGATAAACGTTAGGACTGAAAAAATGTCACAGTTCCCTCAAGGCATCTGGGGGGAGAAAACAGACAAATTAAGATCCCATTTCTGGAGAGAGTATGTGTCTCAAAGACAGACTTTCCAAAGCTTTGAATGCAATGCTGATCTTAATTCTGCCTTATAGCGGAATGGAACCATCCATTCTGGGAATCACATCTATGCATTGGATCATGAAGATTGCTTGCTTTGAGGCTGGACTAACAGAGTGGGCTTTCTGATGCTGGAGCCATGTGACCTATATTGACTCAAGGGTAGACCCAAGTGTGATGAGATCTGAGCTTTCAAAATGTGAGCGATTTAATACAGAATTATAAATCCAAAACAAGGTACAAAACTGCTTCAGAAGTATCATTTAGAACAAGAAAGGAAATCACAGCCAGTGACTTCTGCCTGTTATAAAAGTATGTGATCATGTGAACACATGGCTGGGCCCTTCTCAAGGCCTTGCCAGGGGCCCCGTGGGTGAGAGGTTGGCAACAGCGCTGCCCAGAACTTTCTGCAATGATGGAAGTGTCCACTGCACTGTCCAGCATGCAGCCACTAGCCACAGGGGAATTTGAGCCTTGATGGATGGTTAGTGCAAGTGAAAAGCTAACTAATTATCTCACTTAATTTAAATTAATTCAAATGTCGATAGTCACATGAGACCAGTGGCTTTCTTTTGGGCAGTGTGGCCCTAATGTTTAAGCTTCATTTGTGTGTGTTAGTCACTCAGTCGCATCCGACTCTTCTTTGACCCCCACGGACTGTAGCCCCCCAGGCTCCTCTGTCCATGGGATTCTCCAGGCGAGAACACTGGAGTGGGTAGCCATTCCCTTCTCGAGGAATCTTCCTGACCCAGGGATCGAACCTGGGTCTCCTGCCTTGCAGATGGATTCTTTACCAACTGACCCACTAGGAAAATCCACATCAGAGAGTAATTTGGCAACACCTATTGAAGTTGAAGATGTATGATACTCTGTGTCCCAGAAATTCTGTTTTCAACACAAATCCCTAGAGAAAGCTTCATTTACTTAAGTGTAAATCTATCGAAGATGTTTACATATACACACATATATAAATATGTATATATGTGTACCTGTATGTACTCAATAGCTACAGATACCTACATGGGGAAATTCAGAGTGAAAAGGGGTTAAGACCTTTTAACTTTCCAAGTTCAGTGCCTCTCTCTGCAATGCGCTGTCCCCTCCCAGGCAGAGAGCCTTTCCGTCTGACAGCTGGCTGCCTGCTGCTGACTGATGGCCCTCCCGAGCCTCCAGCCCTGTGTCTCTGTGGAAGGACCTGTGCTTTGACCAAGATGCTTGATCAGTCTGCATATCTTCAAACACTATTTGTGGCCTTGATTTGTTGAGTCGTCTACAAAAAGCTCATAAAGTAGAGTCTCGGTTGCCATGATTTCGTACACAATACAGAACGCTGTTCTCCTACCAAATAATAACCCAACTTCTTTTGTTCTTTTTCCCCAGCTGGCAGACAGGGTGAGTAATTTTATTTATAGCATTTTATAATCAAGCTCCAAAATGTCGCACATCTGGAAAGATGAGTTAGAACATTGTGTTGCCTGCCAAATTATAAAAAGTTTATCTAAGCCCTCTTGGTAGTACAGCCGTAGCCCCGTCTCCAATAAATCACTCACGTTTAAGCTGAGTCTCACAACTCTTTGTCGACCAAGTGTTTGATCTTTTAATTATTAACATTTTAATGACTACCAGCACTGTTTACCTTACCAATAGACTTTTTGTAATAATATTTTTCCCTCCCTCCCTTTTCTCTCTCTATTTATGTCTGTAGTCTAGTTTTTAAGGATTAAGGGTAAAGGGCAAAAGTGCGCGGAATAAAGCTAGGGATGATAAGACAGCAAGTAAGCCACACGTGTAGCTCAGATAGCGGTGAAACCTGTGGAGATCACGGCTGATGCTAATTACCAAATTGGCTTAATATCTTTCTGGGCCAGTTTTCAGGAATATTACAAAAACTGAATACATGATGTTTCTGTTAGAACCCAGAGGGCGATGGCCCTCCCTACCTTTATACTTATACTTTTTATATAAACGCATCAATCTGTGCCCTCTGGCTGCTTGTTCCCTCATTCAACAAATATTTATTGGAAGCCCATTAGGTTGCAGTCTCTGTCCCAGACAGTGCTGACTAAGAGGGGAATAATTCCTGTCCTTGGAAGCTTCCATTCTTGTGGAGGATCCAGATAAGTGAACAAGCAGAAGAATTACAGAATCCTTTAGTTACTATGAAAGAGATAAAGAATGGAATATTCTGTCACAGAATAACATTAGAGGAGGGGAGAAATGCCTTTGAAGGGCGGGTTCATCAATGAGGCAAAGATACTGAAGTTTGGATGAAGAATGAAAAAGAAGCTGGCTTTGCAAGATCCAGGCAGGGAATCCTGCCACAGCGCAGGAGAGAGTGCCTGATGGAAGCCTACAGCTGCGGAGACACGATGCCGAGGGGGACAGGGCACGTGAGGAAGTGGAGAAGGAAGCGGGGAGCAGATCCCACTGGGCTTTGCAGGTTACATTTAGGAGGCCAGGTTTTATTCAAAATGGAATGCTGCTGCTACTGCTAACTCGCTTCAGTCGTGTCCGACTCTGTGCGACCCCATAGATGGCAGCCCACCAGGCTCCCCCGTCCCTGGGATTCTCCAGGCAAGAACACTGGAGTGGGTTGCCATTTCCTTCTCCAGTATATGAAAGTGAAAAGTGAAAGTGAAGTCGCTCAGTCGTGTCCGACTCTTAGCAACCCCATGGACTGCAGCCTACCAGGCTCCTCCATCCATGGGATTTTCCAGGCAAGAGTACTGGAGTGGGTTGCCATTGCCTTCTCCGAAAATGGAATGGGAGGGCATTAAAAGTACTGAAGGTGTAAACGTGAACTGATGAACAAGCTTTTAAAGTTTATTTTGGCTGCTGTGGGAGAGTGCATTGTAGGGAAAGTGAAAGTTGCTCAGTCGTGTCCGACTCTTTGCCACCCCATGGCCTATATAGTCCATGGCATTCTCCAGGCCAGAATACTGGAGTGGGTAGCCTTTCCTTCTCCAGGGGATCTTCCCAACCCAGGGATCGAACCCAGATCTCCCGCACTGCAGGCAGATATTTTTTACCAGCTGAGACACAAGGGAAGCCCAAGCCCTGGAGTGGGTAACCTATTCCCTCTCCCGGGGATCTTCCAGACCCGGGAACTGAACCAGGGTCTCCTGCGTTGCAGGCAGAGTCTTTACCAGCTGAGCCACCAGGGAAGCCTTGTGGGGAGGGTGTGTGTAAAAGCCAGTGGACTCGCGTTAGAGGGAGGGGCGTGTGCGGCTCTTCTGGGCCAGCTCGGCAGTGGCCTGGCCGGGCCTCCGTTGCTGGGTGGTGGGCCCCTGGCGGGGACTGGGTCACCTCCCACCATCCTCATTGTCACTTGCTCCGGGATGTGCAGTGCCCATCAGCACATGGGCCTCCATGTGGGGACTCGCGTCTGGGTGGGGCCTCCCCAGGGCCTCCCCAGTCCAGCCCAGCGTTCCTCAGAATCCTCGGGGCCCTGGCAGCACGCTGGGGAGCCTTGAGGGATTTTTCTTGAAAAACTTGAATTTTTTGTTAGCTTCAGCCAGTGTGCTTGTATCTTTTTTCCCCTTTATGGAGCGGAGGCCGCAATGTTATTGCTGCTGATGCTCCCATGTGAGACAGCAGCCCAAACAAAATACGAGTGGAAACTTTGTCGTGTTTGGTCACAATTTTACTCCATTTTTATTGTAAAATTGACGGGACCTTGATTTTTTGAAATTTCTGAAATTTTTAAGTTTCTGCTCAGCCCACTAAATTAGACTCAGAGGCTAGTAGATTCTGCCCTTCTCCACTGATATGCGCAATACAGGGGCTGAACGTCTGTTCTTACTGGTCCTTTTGCCTATGAAGGTCCTAGCGTCTAGGACCAGAAGGAGATGATGCCTGGCACTAAGGTGAGGGGGCTTCCCTCGTAGCTCAGCTGGTAAAGAATCTGCCCGCAATGCAGGAGACCCGGGTTCATTCCCTGGGTTGGGAAGATCCCCTGGAGATGGAAATGGCAACCCACTCCAGTATTCTTGCCTGGAGAATCCCATGGACAGAGGAGCTGGCAGGCTACAGTCCATGGGGTCACAGAGTCGGACATGACTAAACCACCACCAAGGTGATGAGGTCCGGGTGGACCAGCTGAGAAGGTGATCCCCTCCTGGGCCCGCTTGGCCAGCCCCTGTGGGTCAGAGTCCTGAGCTTGCCTGGGAAGAGCAGACTTGGTAGCCTCCAAGGGAAGGACATCCCCCAACTTTCCTCTTTACCAACATGCATCTCAACACCAGGCATCTCATCCATCCTGAAAGTTCTGTTCTTCTTCCTGTCCCTGTTCCAAAGAACTGTCCTTCGTTTGCTTCTTTTTCATTCAACCTTTATGAGACCCCAGATACATGGCAGGGACTAGTAATTTGGCAGATCAAGAGAGACCGTCTCTGTCTCCACACTTCATAAGGTGGTGGGAGAGGCAAACGTTTCTCAGATAATTAGATATAAAATCTCTGACTGTGATAAGTGCAGGATACTGGGATTAGAATGAATGAATTGCAATCAATGAATAAATCTTAACACATTCGAGTTTAACAGTCTTAAAGTTTTTCTAAGTAAGAAGGCAATATTTATTGGTTAAGTTTGTTTTTCTAACATAAAAATTCATCAGTTAACGCTCTCCTCATTCTTTTAAGTAATGTAGCTCTTCTTTCTCACAATGGGTAAGTCAGTAACAGTAATAGTAATGGCAGGCATTAGTTGAGCGCCTGGTGTGTGCCAGGCACTATAATCCTAAGTACCGTCTTTACCTGCGCGGATTCACTTAATCGCCTAGACAGTGGGCGCTGTGAGGACTGTCATTTTATAGATGAGCAAACTGAGGCACAGAGAGGGTGAGTCCCAATCTGAAATTATCAACAGAACTTTCAACATTCATCCCTTTTTAACCCCTGTTAAATTTCCTCATTAAGTAAAAAAAAACAAGTTATGTTTTTGTTTATTTAACAAAGTTCCAGCGACAAACACCTTATACCATCGAGCCAGTCTCCATAGGTAAAATGGCATATCCGTGAGCTCTTTATTATTTAGGTGTTTTAGTAATGTTTTAGTACAAATTTCATTAAAACTGAAATTATAGATTTCTTCTTATACTTTACTTGTTTTTAATTAAAGTTTCAGTTCAGTTCAGTTCAGTCACTCATTCATGTCCGACTCTGCAACCCCATGGACTGCGGCACGCCAGGCCTCCCTGTTATCACCAGCTCCCAGAGTTTACCCAAACTCTTGCCCATTGAGTCGGGGATGCCATCCAACCATCTCATCCTCTGTCGTCCCCTTCTCCCGCCCTCAATCTTTCCCAGCATCAGGGCCTTTTCCAATGAGTCAGCTCTTCGCATCAGGTGGCCAAAGTATATTTGATTACAATGTTGTATTAGTTTCTGCTGTACATAAAAGTGATTCAGTTATAGACATACATACATGTGTATGTATATATATATTCTTTCTCAGACTCTTTCCCATTGTGGTCGATTACAGGATATTGAATATAGTTCCCTGTACTATACAGTAGGACCTTATTGTTTATCTATTGTATATATAATATTGTGTATCTGCTAATCCCAAACTCCTAATTTATCCCCAACCCTTTTCCCCTTTGGTAGGCATAGGTTTGCTTTCTATGTCGGTGAGTCTGTTTCTGTCTCATAAATGAGTTCATCTTTTGCTTTATTTAAGAGAGCAAAGTCAGTTTTTAGAACATAATCTTAATTATTCAAGATTTAAATATTTAAGTATGTGTTTTGCTATTTGAGTTATTAACATTTAATGATTTAGTTGTTTCCATATTTTAATGTTTCACATTTAAAATTACTTAGCCTTCTCTGCACGCATCACATTTTTTTTTCCATTTTGAGCGAGTGGTCTCATGGTAAGGCACCTGTTCTGGCCTTTTAGGAGCGCCTCAGTGCCCCCTGTACCCCACGGAGCTGGTGTTCATGCTGGACCAGTCCCGGAGCGTCACGGAGCCCGAGTTTGTGCGGATGAAGGCGATGCTGTCCTCCCTGCTGAGCGGCCTGCGTGTCCGGGAGGACCACTGCCCCGCCGGCGCGCGCGTGGCCGTGCTGGCCTACGACTCCCACGCCAGGCTCCTCATCCGCTTCTCCGACGCCTCCAGGAAGGACCGACTCCTCCGAGAGATCGAGGCCCTCCCTTACGAGCGCTCCACGGCCAGCAGGGACATCGGCAAGGCCATGAGGTTTGTCTCCAGGCACGTCTTCAAGCGGATGCTCTCGGGGTCTCACGCCAGAAGAATTGCCACCTTCTTCAGTGGCGGCCCGTCCATGGACCCCCAGACCATCACCACCGCTGGCCTGGAGTTCAGCGCCCTGGACATCATCCCGGTGGTGATCGCCTTCAATCAGGTGCCCGCAGTCCGGCGATCGTTTGCGGTAAGAAGGGCCACCTGCCTCAGAAGTCTTCCCTGTCTTTCTGCCCGTGTTCAGGGGCATTTACAGGAAAGCATGGAGCTGCGAGAAATGTTTGTTACTATGTGCCAGGAGCATGCCAAGCCCTTGATATGCACCTTCCTGTTTAGCTCACACAAGCAGTGTGTGTGAGATGGGGATCACTGTTATTCCCATTGTGTAGATGAGAACACTGAGTCTGCAGAGTGAGTAAGTGAAAGTCACTCAGTCGTGTCTGACTCTTTGCGACCCCATAGACTGTAGAGTCCATGGAATTCTCCAGGCCAGACACTGGAGTGGGTAGCCTTTCCCTTCTCCGGGGGATCTTCCCAACCCAGGAATCGAACCCAGGTCTCACACGTTGCAGGCAGATTCTTTACCAGCTGAGCCACCAGGGAAGCCCAAGAATACTGGAGTGGGTAGCCTATCCCTTCTCCTGCGGATCTTCCGGACCCGGGATTTGAACCAGGGTCTCCTGCATTGTGGGTGGGCTCTTTACCCGCTGAACAACTGGGAAAGCCCAGGAATACTGGAGCGGGTAGCCTATCGCTCCTCCAGCGGATCTTCCCGACCCGAGGTTTGAACCGGGATCTCCTGCATTGTGGGTGGGCTCTTTACCAGCTGAGCCACTACGGAAGCCCGAGTCTGCAGAAGTGGACCCAGACGCCCAGGTTCACACAACTGACTCGTGGCGGAGTCAGGGCTTGGATCCAGGCCTCTATTCTCCAGGACTCCCTGAGTTGGCTCTGGTGTATAGATACCAAGTTGGACGGCCAATAGACATTCAAGGATGTCACTGAGGTGGCCAGCGTGTTGGTCTCTGCTGTGTGATGGGACCCCATGGACCGAGTTTATAACGTTACCGATTGTGTAAATATCCACCCTTTATGAAGGAAAAGTCATTCCAGTTACAACCTCTTAGGTTGAAGATTAAAAATCTTACCGTGTGATATTTCTATTGACACTTTATTTAGTTTTCATTCTTGAGCGCCCAGCAGCCTGCGGGATCTTACTTCCCTGACCAGGGATTGAACCCTCACCCTCAGCAGCGACAGCACGGAGTCCTGAGCTCTGGACCGCCAGGAAATTCGCTGTGTAGCATTTCTAGATAAACCGCCCGGTATCACAGCGATGTCCAAAACTCCCTGTGAGTGGAGCCTCTATGGCAGAGGTTCCTTACAAAAAAAAAGCACACCCGCTGGACCTGGCACAGTGTCCTTCTGGTCATCGGTGTCCACCCAGGGAGCTGGTTTGTTCTCCATTCATGGGAGAGCCGTGAGGAGAGACCGCAGTGCAGCCACAAAGGGTGTTGGGAAATACAGCCTGAGCCAGGAAGACAAGTGTTTGAAAATTATTTCATGGAGAGAAAGGGAAGTGGGAAGCAGCTGAGCCCCTGCCTTCAGGGTTAATACTGCAGACAACTAGCCAGCCGACTCCAAGAGAGCAAGCTCTCCCGTCAGAGAAGCTGGAAGCCACAGCAGTGGCAAACCCCGGGTTAGACTCGAGTAGGAACTTTCTGAAGGCAAGATTGATGGATGTGGTCACGGGCCAGGTGACTAAATGTAAGTGGGCAAGACGCCACCTTTCTCTGAGGCCTTTTCTAGGAGTGGTCACGTGCCTGGCAAGGATGACCTCCATCTGTCCTGGAGAATCAGGATTAAGAGACCTTTTAGAGACCCTTTCCAGCTCCCTAATATTTTCTGTGAAAGTGCTAAACTAAGCAGATCAGAACTGAAATATAGCACTCCTCCATAAAATGCAGAAAGTGGTGTTTGTTTCCTGAAAGTGAAAGTGAAGTCGCTCAGTCGTGTCTGACTCTTTGCGATCCCATGGACTGTGGCCTACCAGGCTCCTCTGTCTATGGGATTTTTCAGGCAATAGTCTTGGAGTGGATTGCCATTTCCTTCTCCAAGGGATCTTCCCAACCCAGGGATCGAACCCGGGTCTCCCGCATTGTAGACAGAGGTTTTACCGTCTGAGCCACCAGGGAAGGCCTGAAGTTGGTGCAAAGATGGAATGACGTCGCTCCCTGCACCAGCGCCTGGGATACAGCAGACACTCGGGCTTCCCTGGTGGCGCAGAGGGTAAAGCGTCGGCCTGCAATGCGGGAGACCTGAGTTTGATCCCTGGGTCGGGAAGATCCCCTGGAGAAGAAAATGGCAACCCACTCCAGTATTCTTGCCTGGAGAATCCCATGGACGGAGGATCTTGGTGGGCTATAGTCCACGGGTCGCAAAGAGTCGGACACGATTGAGCGACTTCACTTTCACTTTCAAGAATGGTAGTTCTTGTTTTAGTTAGGACTGTTGTTATCAGTTTCTTGATAGTGAACTGAACTCCATTTAATAATATTAAAGTCTGCATTGTTAAGGAGCTGAAGCTGCTATTAGCATCATTGAACAAACTCAGAATTACAAAAAGAAACAGGTTGGTGTATGAGACTCAGAAAATAAAATGCTTGCACATTAGAAGCTGGAACCAGCCTAGGCTAATGAAGTTGCTGTGAGAGGTAGTGGCTCAAAAGCTCTGTGAGTGGATATACAAAAGAAAAGTGAAAGTGAAAGTCACCTCAGTTCTGTCTTGACTCTTTGCAGCCCCATGGACTATACATGTATATTCCATGGAATTCTCCAGGCTAGAATACTGGAGTGGGTAGCCTTTCCCTTCTCCAGGGGATCTTCCCAACCCAGGGATGGAACCCAGGTCTGCCGCATTGCAGGCAGGTTCTTTACCAGCTGAGCCACCAGGGAAGCCCAAGAATACTGGAGTGGGTGGCCTATCCCTTCTCTAGTGGATCTTCCCAACCCAGGAATTGAACCAGGGTCTCCTGCATGGTGGGCGAGTTCTTTGCCAACTGAACTGTGAAGGAGGCCGAGTCCTCCTAATTCCCTGAATTTACTGGGAGCCCACATTGTCCCTTGACTTTATTTAGTCACAGAAAAGGCAGCTTAATATCCTGACTCAAATAATCGCTGGTACCTGTGAGACAAATTTAAACAGACTCAATTCCACCCTCCCACTCAAAGGTATGTGCATCACATACAACTTAAGAAAAATGTATTTTGCTGAGTTTTTCTTTAAAGCTTTGGAGGACTGACAATCCTGCTTAGAGTTTCTACCCAAATCCCCTAGAGACTCCTTGCTCCTTTACTGAAGGAGTTTATCTCAAAAGAACACCAGTGGAGGTTCAAATTCTTGACAATAAACCAGAGCATTATTGGCTTCAACATCCCTTGGGTAGAGAAAGAGTTAAGACATGCAGACAGAAGTCAGGCTTGGTTCCAAGGTTCATTCATCCTACATATGTTGAGTGAGCAACTGAAATATACCAGGCGCCATCCAAGACCCTGGGGACACAGGAATAAGTAGAAAACCAAAAGGCCTCACCCACTGGAGGATGGAGCTATGCAGGGTTGTCCAGAGGGCTCAGAACGAATGGATGGGAACCGCATCCCGGACATCGCACAAGAGAGATGCCATTACTACTTTTCCCTTTCCCCTCGGCTTCTTTATCAATTTATTTTTAATTGGAGAATAATTACACTATTGTGATGCTTTCCACCATATAGCCACATGAATCGGCCATAAATATGTCATTTGTTAGTATTTTAGGAGCAGAGCTCAAAATTTTAATGACACGATACATTTTTATTTGGAGGCCATATGACAAAGCCGTCATCTGTTTCATAACCACTGTGACCTCTACATCTCCATTTGTCTGAGAGTTCAGCAGAATCCAACTGAAATTCAAAGCCGGTGTAGACGTGTATGGCAGGTCTCAGATGCAGCTGCTCTGACAACACAGGCTCACTTCCCTGTGTTTCTGAGTGAACAGATTGTGTGATCCCCATCTTGGACATTTTTCACGATGGTGTGAAGCTGAGGGATGAGCCATTCATTCTTCTGGAACGCAAGGCTATTTCGATTGAAAAAACTTTAACCTCAGCTTTGTTTTGTCCCAAAGGTTTTTTCTTATAATTTGTTGGACAATTACTCTTAATTCCGGTGAACTTTCACTTGCTGCACGTGAAGAATTCTAGTGTAGAATGGGCCTCCCTTTACCATATACTTACAAGAAATGTGTCCTTTTTGGCTCGCCTTATTTTCTTTCCTTTACTCTGCTGTTTAGCATTTCCAGTGAAAGAAACATCAGGTGTAATAGTTGACATCACAGATTTTTCTAGTGATGAGGCAGAGGTGAAATTGGGGGGGTGTGGATAGTAGGAAACTTGAGCACTCTGAGCATCCACGCTTTTTTTTTTCTGAAGGATTTCCTTTGTTGATAGAGAATTGTCTAAAGAAAGAAGCGTACTCAGAATATTAATTGCATCTTCTCGAATGCACACATTTTTGGAGCCCCATGATGTTGAGAAAGGAAAGAGCAAGGTATCACCCAGAACCATAGTCTGAAGATCACGTTGCCCACCTATGGACCATCCAAGCTGGCGCAGCTTTGAATCCACAGGATACTGAGCAATCGAAAAAGTGAACCTCACGCAGGGCGCCCAGCCTGGCGCTCTGTGCCGACCTAGAGGGGTGGGGTGCTCAAGAGGGACGTGACTGATGTAGGAAATAGCTCAGCTGGAAATTCCGTGACCCCCAGTTGAGCTGTTTCCTAGAGGAAATCCTAACGGAAATCAGTCCTGAATATTCACTGGAAGGACTGATGCTGAAACTGAAGCTCCAATACTTTGACCACCTGATGCGAAGAACTGACTCATTGGGAAAGACCCTGATGCTAGGAAAAATTGAAGGCAGGAGGAGAAGGGGACGACAGAGGATGAGACGGTGGGATGGCATCACTGACTCGATGGTGATGAGTTTGAGCAAGCTCCAGGAGTTGTGATGGACAGGGAGGCCTGGCGTGCTGCAGTCCATGGGGTCACAAAGAGTCAGACATGACTGAGCAACTGAACTGAACTGATACATGCATGATCATGGCTGAGTTGTGCTGTTGTATGGCAGAAACCAACACAACATTTTAAAACAATTTCCCCCCCAATTAAAAACGAAAAGTGAACCATAGGNGGGGTCACAAAGAGTCAGACATGACTGAGCAACTGAACTGAACTGATACATGCATGATCATGGCTGAGTTGTGCTGTTGTATGGCAGAAACCAACACAACATTTTAAAACAATTTCCCCCCCAATTAAAAACGAAAAGTGAACCATAGGATACCTTTATTTAAAATCCCTGACTCCGCCTGGGTGATTTTTCTGTAATATGCTAACAGTAACTGCTCAATGCTGTGTGGTAGGATGAGTGATCTCTAAGACCACATCTGCCGAACTTTATTGATTAGGAGATTACCTGGGGGAGGGAGAGGGGAGAGCACAGATTCCCTGGGGTCCCCCATGTTTAAAAAAAGCATGCAGTAGCATCGGTGAGTAGAAAGTATGGCTTTAGGCTGACACCACCATGTTGCCCCAGGATTGAACGTGAAGCCTAAGTTATCATCTAG
>SJYT01018401.1:0-39276 GCA_006410635.1 Cephalophus harveyi
GAGGCCTGGCGTGCTGCGATTCATGGGGTCGCAAAGAGTCAGACACGACTGAGCGACTGAACTGAATTGAACTGAACTGTACCAATTTTTCAGATTCCACATGTAAGTGATATCATATGATGTTTCTCTTTCTCTCACCTACTTCACTTAATAAGATAAGACCTCTAAGTCAATCTGTGTTGCTGTCAATGACATGGCTGATAATATTCTCTGGTGTATACACCACATCTTCTTTATTCATTCCTCTGGTGATGGGCATTTAGGTGGTTTTCATGTCCTGACTATTGTAAATAGTGCTGCTATGAACATAGGGGTGCATATATCCTTTTCAAACTATATTTTTCTCCAGATATATACCCAATATGTGGATGAAATATTTGGTAACTCTATTTTCAGCTTTTAAAGGGACCTCTATACTGTTGTCCATAATGGATGTACCAATTTATATTCTCACCAACAATGTAGGAGTGTTCCCTCTCAACACTCTTCCCAGCATTTGTTATTTGTGAACTTTTTAAATGATGTCCATTATGTGGGACTGGAATGCAAAAGTAGGAATTCAAGAAACACCAGGAGTGACAGGCAACTTTGGCCTTGGAGTACAGAATGAAGCAGGGCAAAGGCTAATAGAGTTCTGCCAAGAGAATGCACTGGTTATAGAAAACACCCACTTCCAACAACACAAGAGAAGACTCTACATATGGACATCACCAGATGGTCGACACCAAAATCAGATTGATTATATTCTTTGCAGCCAAAGATGGAGAAGCTCTATACAGAGCCACAGGACTGGAAAAGGTCAGTTTTCATTCCAATCCTAAAGAAAGGCAATGGCAAAGAATGCTCAAACTACCACACAATTTCACTCAGCTCACACGCTAGTAATGCTCAAAATTCTCTAAGCCAGGCTTCAGCAATACATGAACCTTGTGTTTCCAGATGTTCAAGCTGGTTTTAGAAAAGGCAGAGGAACCAGAGATCAAATTGTCAACATCCACTGGATCATAGTCAACATCCGCTGACTGTGTGGATCACAATAAACTGGAAGATTCTGAAAGAAATGGGAATACCAGACCACCTGACCTGCCTGTTGAGTAACCTGTATACAGGTCAGGAAGCAACAGTTAGAACTGGACATGGAGCAACAGACTGGTTCCAAATAGGAAAAGGAGTACGTCAAGGCTGTATATTGTCACCCTGCTTATTTAAATTCTATGCAGAGTACATCATGAGAAATGCTGGGCTGGAGGAAGCACAAGCTGGAATCAAGATTGCCAGGAGAAATGTCAATCACCTCAGATATGCAGATGACACCACCCTTATGGCAGAAAGTGAAGAAGAACTAAAGAGTCTGTTGATGAAAGTGAAAGAAGAGAGTGAAAAAATTGGCTTAAAGCTCAACATTCAGAAAACGAAGATCATAGCATCCAGTCCCATCACTTCATGGGAAATAGATGAGAAAACAGTGTCAGACTTTATTTTTTGCGGCTCCAAAATCACTGCAGATTGCAGTCATGAAATTAAAAGATGTTTACTTCTTGCAAGGAAAGTTATGACCAACCTAGACTGCATATTCAAAAGCAGGGACATTGCTCTGTCAACAAAGGCCCATCTAGTCAAGGGTATGGTTTTTCCAGTAGTCATGTATGGATGTGAGAGTTGGACTATAAAGAAAGCTGAGCACCGAAGAATTTATGCTTTTGAACTGTGGTGTTGGAAAAGACTCTTGAGACTCCCTTGGACTGCAAGGAGATCCAACCAGTCCATCCTAAAGGAGATCGGTACTGGGTGTTCATTGGAAGGACTGATGCTGAAGCTGAAATTCCAATACTTTGGCCACCTGATGTGAAGAGCTGACTCATTGGAAAAGACCCTGATGCTGGGAAAGATAGAGGGCAGAAAGAAAAGGGGACAACGGAGGATGGGATGGTTGGACGGCATCACCGACTCAATGGACATGAGTTTGGGTAAACTCCGGGAGTTGGTTTTGGACAAGGAGGCCTGGTGTGCTGCGGTTCATGGGGTCACAAAGAGTCATACACGACTGAGTGACTGAACTGAACTGAAAAGGATATATCTAAATTCTCTCCCCTTAGTATCTGTGGATGTGACATGATTTGAATATAAGATCTTTACAGGTATAATTAAGTTAAAAATGTTGGCATAAGATCATCTTGGGCTTGGAGTGGGTCCTAAGTCAATGACTAATGTTCTAATAAGAGGAAAGGGAGATTTAAGGCACATAGACAAAGAAGAAAAGGCCATGTGAACACAGACACAGAGACGGGAGGGCAGCTCCAGGCCAAGGAATTCCAATGATTGCCAGCAGCCACCCAAGGCAAGGAGAGAGGGTAGAGTGAATTCTCCCTTGGAGCTTTTAAAGAAAGCAACCCTGCCAACATTTTGATTTTAAGCTCCTGGACTCTAAAACTGTGAGAGAGCACACTTCTGTTGCGTAGGTACCATAACAAATTATGGCAGCTGTAGGAAACTAATAGACATGGGCATATCAAGAAATAAAAAGAAATGATGACTACACGTGTCAGAATTATTTCCTTGGATAGTGAGGAGGTGGGGATTAGAATAAGGCGCATCGAAGCCTTATTGAGAGGCTGAAAATTTCTGTTCTTGACTTTGGTGGTAGAGACAATGGTGTCTACCTTACAAGACTTCCTGGAGTGCTACCATTGTTTTCTGTGCGTTTCTAGTTCTGAGTCCTAGTTTCAATTTTAAAAAGTTTTCAAAGTCCATGTACAATCCATCTGTGGCTCCACTCCCACATAGAATTCCTGCCATTCTTTCTAGAAGGAAATGACATATATAAATGATAATTTATTCTTGACAAAAACATGCTAATTATGTTTTCTATTTTTCTACCATTTTTTCCAAATAGTATTTTGTCATTAATATCAGTAACTGACTTTATTTTTCAGTTGTATATTCATCCTGACTTCTTCTTTAAAAAAAAGTGCCTTTCACTGCCTGTTTTGAAGCAAATCGTCCACTCCCAAATGCATGTCATCGCTCTTTGCTGATTTGAACATACCATTTTAAGAAACAATCTTGAACTACTTCCCTCCTCAGCCCAATTTAGTTTTTCACCTTCACATCATAAATGATGAATATTCCATATCACAGTTGATCTTTGAAAATATGTTATCAAAATGGAGACTAAAAATAGCATCAAGTATTTCTCCTTGGGCTTTCAATATTATCTTTTATCTGCTTTTCGTTTTCTCTCTCTCTGGGATGGAAAAATCCTTCTCGACCCACCTCCACTCTTCTTTTGGATGATAAAAAAAGAAAAGTTTCTTCATTTCTTTCCTGTTTCTTATTATATATACTGTCTATTGTTTGTCCACACCAAAGCACATGAATTACAACAAAAATCACATTCCATTTCCCAGGAAGCTCATGACTGATTTGTCAGTCTTCTGAAATAAAAAGTCTATGTGCATTGTGGAACTTTCTTTGCTTACTTACTAGTTTTCTATAACTTTTTTTTTTCCTTTTGGAGGACCTTATGAAGACTGGTATAAGATAAAATGGGAGTCAATACAAACCCCCAAATTTCAGGACCAGAGACCCTGGGCATATGTAGTGGCCTCCCTTTGATTTCTCTCACTGTGTGTCTCTCAATTTCTCCTTCCCCTTCTCTCTGACTCTCAGTAGTAGAGAAATACCAGATTGGATTGATCTTGGATTCTAGCTCTGGTTCTCCGCTACTTCACTATCTGTGTGCATGTTAGTTGCTCAGTCATGTCCGACTCTTTGGAGTCCCATGGACTGTAGACCACCAGGATCCTCTATCCATGGAATTTCCCAGGCAAGAATACTGGATTAGCTAGCCATTCTCTTCATCAGAGGATCTTTCCAACCCGAGGATTGAACCCAGATCTCCTGAAGTGCAGGCAGATTCTTTACCATCTGAGCCGCCAGGGAAGCCCACTTGGCTATCTACATTTGGATAATTTGTTTCAACACTCTTGGTCTCCCCTCTCTCAGATATGTTCTGGACAAAGAAACCTTTCTTCAAATTAACCCTCTTTAGAAATCCAACAACCAAAACAGATGTAAGCAGAAATGATTTGATGTATATGTACGTATATATTTGTTGAAAGTGAATCAGTTCTAATGAAGTCTGATGCTGTTCTTTGTCCCATGTCCTTGGAACAGTATAGGGCCAGCCCTTGTGCTAACTGAGTTCTTGGGTCTTTTCTACTCAAGTATTTCTGAGTCAGTTTATGAGCTTAGTCATGGATCTGATTAGAGAACTACTCAGGGAAATACTAGTCTGATTCTGTTTTGGTTTTAAACACATATTTTAGAATCTTTTATTGTTAGAAATATGGGAGATAGGAATACAGATATGATTACTTAGTGTATTTCACATATACATATATATATGTGTGAAGGTGAAGGTGAAGGTGAAGTCGCTCAGTCGTGTCCGACTCTTTGCGGCCCCATGGACTGTAACCTATTAGGCTTCTCCGTCCATGGGATTCTCCAGGCAAGAGTACTGGAGTGGATTGCCATTTCCTTCTCCAGGGGATCTTCCTGACCCAGGGATCGAACCCAGGTCTCCCGCATTGGAGGCAGATGCTTTAACCTCTGAGCCACCAGGGAAGCCCATATATATATATATATATATATATATATATATATAAAATCTCACTTACAGTTCCATTATTTTTTCTAGGCTATCAAATTGTTGCAATGGTAGTGGTTTGCAGGAACTTTTAATAAAGAAATATCAACAAATCATAATCTTTTTTATTAAACATAGAATTCTTGAAATTCTTCCTGTGATGGACCCTGCGCTAGGTGCTATGTTGGGATTTAATTAGTAAGCTTTAGTACAAATCTCAATGGTTTGTGACAATAAACATTTATTTCTCACTCATATTACATGTCGGCAGCAGCTGGCTGGCTGTTATGCCTACACTCCATATAACTCTTTTTTTTTCTTTTAAAATTATTTTTTATTTCTTTATTGAAGGATAATTACTTTACAGAATTTTGTTGTTTTCTGTCAAACCTCAACATGAATCAGCCATATGTATACATATATCCCCTCTCTTTTGAACCCCCTGCCCATCTCCCTCCCCGGTATGGAGTTTTTTAATTTTTTAATTTCTATTTTTAAAAATTTTAATTGGCTAATTACTTTACAATATTGTGGTGGGTTTTGCCATATATTCACATGAATCAGCCATGGGTGTACATGTGTTCCCCATCCTGACCCATCTTCCCATCTCCCTCCCCATCCCATCCCTCAGGGTCATCCCAGTGCACCAGCCCTGAGCACCCTGCCTCATGCATCGAACCTGGACTGGTGATCCATTTCACATACGATAATGTACATGTTTCAATGCTATTCTCTCAAATCATCCCACCCTCGCCTTCTCCCACAGAGTCCAAAAGACTGTTCTATACATCTGTGTCTCTTTTGCTGTCTTGCATGCAGGGTTATCGTTATCATCTGTCTAAATTCCATACATATGCATTAATACACTGTATTGGTGTTTTTCTTTCTGACTTACTTTGCTCTGTAAAATAGGCTCCAGTTTCATCCAACTCATTAAAACTGATTGAAACACACTGTTTTCCATGTGTAGTTCTATTTCCAGTTTTGTAAAGAATCTCCACCCTGTTCTCCATAGTGGCTGTACTAGTTTGCATTCCCACCAACAGTGTAAGAGGGTTCCCTTTTCTTCACAGCCTCTCCAGCATTTATTGCTTGTAGACTTTTGGATAGCAGCCATTCTTACTGGCGTGAAATGGTACCTCATTGTGGTTTTGATTTGCATTTCTCTGATAATGAGTGATGTTGAGCATCTTTTCATGTGTTTGTTAGCCATCTGTATGTCTTCTTTGGAGAAATGTCTGTTTAGTTCTTTGGCCCATTTTTTGATTGGGTCATTTATTTTTCTGGAATTGAGCTGCAGGAGTTGCTTGTATATTTTTGAGATTAATTCTTTGTCAGTTGCTTCATTTGCTATTATTTTCTCCCAGTCTGAAGGCTGTCTTTTCACCTTGCTTATGGTTTCCTTTGTTGTGCAAAGGCTTTTAAGTTTAATTAGGCCTCATTTGTTTATTTTTGCTTTTCTTTCCATTATTCTGGGAGGTGGGTTATAGAGAATCCTGCTATGATTTATGTCAGAAAGTGTTTTGCCTAAGTTTTCCTCTAGGAGTTTTATAGTTTCTGGTCTTACATTTAGATCTTTAATCCATTTTGAGTTTATTTTTGTGTATGGTATTAGAAAGTGTTCTGGTTTCATTCTTTATTTTTATTTTTTTATTTTTTAAAATATAAATTTAATTGGAGGTTAATTACTTTACAATATTGTATTGGTTTTTCCATACGTCAACATGAATCCTCTATAGGTATACACGTGTTCCCCATCCTGAATCCCCCTCCCTCCTCCCTCCCTGTACCATCCCTCTGGGTCATCTCAGTGCACCAGCCCCAAGCATCCAGTCTTTTACAAGTGGTTGACCAGTTTTCCCAGCACCACTTGTTAAAGAGATTGTCTTTTCTCCATTGATATTCTTGCCATATACCTCTTCATTCCAGGATGCAGGGCAAAGAAGCAGGCTTTATTTGGCATCCTTTTGGTAGAAGAAATGGTCAAAAGAACTGGGAAAAATTCACCATGCTCTTAAAGCTTCTGCTTTGGTGGGGCATATATCATATTTGCTTATATTCCATTTCCTTAAAGAATTGCTTGACCAAGCTTACCATCAATGGAATGGGAAAATACATTGCTCCTTCTTCCAGGAGACATTACATGTCTTGTGGTTGTGGATGAGTTATAAATTCTTCTTATAGTGTAGGGTAGAGAATAAATAGTTGGAAAAAATGCTACAATCTTCCATAGTTATTAAGTTACTCAGACAAAAATCCTAACTTTTAGGTACTTATAATTTAGTAGGGGAGAGAAAAAATACACACAGTCAGCCAGAACATAGAGATGACTGTGACAAGAGCCACAGTAAAGATAGACAGTCACAGTAAAAATGCTGTGTATGTTCAGAGAGAGAGAGAAGGATCATTTGAGGGTGATTAGAGAAGGGTTTATTCATTTATTGAAAATAGTATAGTTTGAACAGGGAGGCAAAAATCATAGCCTAGGAAGAGAAAACCATGTGATTAAGAGCATAATAGTGGGAAAACATGGGGGAAATAGAGACTTATGGGAAATGGAATAGACATTTTCCCTAAAATGTGGAAGGAAGGGTGGTGAAAAAAATTAGAAATCAATGTTAGGTCATTTTGTGATCCAGTGTTTAAGACTCTGTGCTTCCAAAGCGGGGGGCACAGGTTGGATTCCTATTGAGGGAAGTTTGGAATGCCACGCGGTGCAGCCAAAATGAAAAAGAAGCAGGAATTTAAATTGGAAATTTAAAAGTTTTGACTAAGGCATCAAGGAGCTGCTGATCTCTTTTATGGGGAGCAGTGACATAACTGAAATTGTCCTTTGGGAAGATGAATCAACCAATATTGTGAAGAGGGCATGATTTATGTTGAAAGTGGTCAGGGAGAAGCAGAGCCAGTTAGTAACAATGCTAGTTAGAAAGCTTCAGACATGAGATGATGGAAGCCTGAAGTACAGAGAGATGGGGATGGGAAAGAAAAGAAGATAGACCTCTACTATTTGATAGGAATGAATAGGATTTGACAATCTGTTGGATGCGAGTGGCTGGGATCCAAGATGGTGTCAAGGTTCACAGATGAAATACCTGGGATTGTGGGAGTATCATATGTAGACATAGGGAACCCTGGAAATTAACTGTTTAAATTTACCTTGAAGTTCATGAGTATCTGGAATTAGTAGCAGTTACTAGACTAAAGCAGTCAAAATATTGTTATTGCTTAACTACAAAGGAGGTTGCTAAAAGATATATGCGGTCTAGCTCTTTCTGTATTTCAGTGGTGACTTCTACCCAGAATCCAGTGGGTTTTCAACTATTATATTGCTATGCATTCATAGAGCTCATGCCTTTTTCAGAGCTTTCATACTTTCCAAAGAATTAAAAGTAATTTCTTTTTAGATGCCACTAGGTAGAGAAACAGCAATTAAGACTTTATGTTGTCAGATCCAAAGTGAGGTAGAGAGGACTTGAACTTGCACAAAATCACTCAAGGGATTGATGCTAATATGATAAAGGGCTTCTCTAAAGGGCTGATGCTAGATAAGATATAATCCAAGGGAATTTCAGCATTACTACATCCCAGAAAGAATAGTGAATTTTAGAGCTTCGTATTTCTTGTTGCAATTCCAACTCTGCCACTTAATTGCTATATGACTTTGAGCAAATCACTTAACCTCTCTGTATGCCAGTCTGTTACACATAGAAGAAAAATAATATTTCACTTATAAGATAATTAAGAGGGATAAATTAGATAAAGGATGTACAATATCTAGTGCAGTGCTTTGTTCTTGGCAGACTCATTTCAGAATACTATTTACTTTTTTCTGTAGCAAAGGGCTGAATAAATTAAGCACTAGGTGAGTGAACTCCGGGAGTTGGTGATGGACAGGGAGGCCTGGCGTGCTGCGATTCATGGGGTCACAAAGAGTTGGACACGACTGAGTGACTGAACTGAACTGAACTGAAATGTTAGTTCGGAGAAGGCGATGGCACCCCACTCCAGTACTCTTGCCTGGGAAATCCTATGGATGGAGGAGCCTGGTGGGCTGCAGTCCGTGGGGTCGCTAGGAGTCGGACATGACTGAGTGACTTCACTTTCACTTTTCAGTTTCATGCATTGGAGAAGGAAATGGCAACTCACTCTAGTGTTCTCGCCTGGAGAATCCCAGGGACAGGGGAGCCTGGTGGGCTGCCGTCTATGGGGTCGCACAGAGTTGGACACGATTGAAGCAACTTAGCAACTTAGCAAATGTTAGTTTCCTTTCCAAGATATAAAAAGCGTACTTTTTTCCCATTTAATTTTTTAAGATGTCAGTGGAATTATCTTTCATAAAAACTGGGATTACTAATTCTTTAAGGCTGGAGACCTATTCTTTTTTAAGTTTGGTTGTTGGTGGTGATTTTGTTGCTAAGTTATGTCTGACTTTTGCAACCCCATGGACTGTAGCCAGCCAGGCTCCTCTGTCCATGGGATTTACCAGGCAAGAATACTGGAGTGGGTTGCCATTTCCTTCTCCAAGGGATCTTCTGTACCCAGGGATTGAACCTGGGTCTCCAGTATTGCAGGCAGTCTCCTGCAGGGCAGGTGGATTCTTTACCGATTAAGCCACCAGGGAATCCTTTTATAAATCTTGAGTGCCTGTAAATAGTCATTTTAGGGAGTAGGGTGAGAACATGCATCACAAATAACAACTGGTGGAACTTTTTCAACATACTGAGATTCTGTGGTTTGCAGAAAAAATACTGATAAATGAGTAGTCAGAAATGTGACTTTGAGATGGAGGTCTGTACATCAACTCTGAGGGATACCTAAGTAGATAGTGATGGGAGAGCTGCCTCCTGTGTGATGCAACTCAGGGGTTCCAGCTAGATCTCTCTCACCTTATCACCTAGTAACTGACTGAGCCTATTTATCACCTGTCAACTGGGAGTGATGATAACTACTTTGTTTATTTCATTGGGTGATTAATCATAGTGTAATCCTCCTTACACTTGATTCCATATTTACCAAATGTGTCTCCTTGCTAAAAGGTATTTGCAGCCCCTAAGTCAGTACACCCTGTGCTTTCTTCATCATCCTCAGATCATGCAGAGCAATCAATGAGAGGTTTGAAGCCCTGATGTACATGTTCTCACTGCACTGGGACAAGGAGACTCTACATTCTTGTTTCAACTCTGATACTGTAAACAGGTGCCCTTTCTGCCATCTACTTGGTGTCACATTTTCCTCATAGTTTTGCTTCTTGTTGATAATGTCACTCTGGCAATGGCCCTCAAATGAAGTGCTGAAGTGCCCTGTAGTGATCCCAAGTGCAAGAAGGTTGTGATGCCTGTGGAGAAAATAGATGTCTTTTTAAGCTTCATTCTGGCATGAGTTCCAGCACTGGTGGCCATGAGTTCAATGTCAGTGAACCATCAGTGTATATTAAATATGGAATCTTTAAATGGACACTCCGATAAAATATGGCTATGTATTGATTGAGTGTCCCAGGTGGCTCAGTTGTAAAGAACCTGCCCGCCAATACAGGAGACATGGGTTCGATACCTGATCTGGGAAGATCTCCTGGAGAAGGAAATGGCTACCCATTCCAGGATTCTTGCCTGGAAAACTCCTGGCAGTCTACAGTCCATGGGATTGCAAAAAGACTTGGACATGACTCAGCAACTAAACAATAACAACATGTATTGATGAAAATGTCACCAAAAGGCAGGAACCCACCTAAAAGCAATGGTTCAATTATTCATTAGTCCATTTTCTGTGGCAACTTCTTAGAACATAACCTCTGTGAATAGCAAGAATCCACTGTATACTTGGGAGGAAGGGGAGAGGGAAATTTGGAGTTTGTAATTAACATATGTACTTTATTATATATAATATAAATAACAAGGACCTATTGTATAGCACTGTATAGCACAGGGAACTATACTCAATATTCTGCAATAACCTAAAATGGAAAAGAATCTGAAAATGACTATATATAGTGTATATATATAACTGAATCACTTTACTGTACACCTGAAACTAACAGAACATTGTAAATTAACTCTACTCAAAAAAAAGTTATTTGTCCCAGGATGCTAAAAGAAAAAGAGAAGAAAAAATACACTGTATGCATCCAATCTTCTTGAGCACTGTACCAAGAACTTTACAGATTTTGTCACTTAACTATAGAAACAAAGAAACAATGAGGTAGGTACATCATTAGTCCCATTTTACAGTGGGCAGAAAACTGACGTACAAAGCAACTGTTCTCATGTCACACAGCAGAGGGGGAGGACCCAGGGCTGGATTCAGTGCTGGACAGTTTGTCTGTGAAAGCCTCAAAAAAAAAAAAAAAAAGAATATATATATATATATAATGTTTTATTAATAGTGAGGGACAGGGAGGCCTGGCATGTTGCAGTCCATGGGGTCGCAAAGACTTGACGTGACTTAGTGACTGAACAACAGCAACAACAATGTTTTATTAAACATGATTTATCATTACTGGTATTACTTTAGGGATGGCCAGTTCATCTCATATGAACTGGCAATAGAAAGAATCTTTGAGGAATGAAGAGTAGCCGTGAGGGTCTATCCAGCCCAGTCACTGAGATGATACAATATTGTCATCATAATTAGAATCATCCAGACCAGCCAGATGCTCAAGCCTCATACCCTCTCTTGGTCTTTGATCCCTGAAATGCCAATACTGTGAGAGATGGTCTGAAATTTAGTTATAAAATGGCTGCCTTGTAAGAAAAAGAAACCACTATACTGAAAAAACCCTAATCCTGACTACAGGGTTCCTCACTTCCAGAGCACGTCCCTCCTTCCCCCTACCCGGTCCACCAAGAGGTTTTCTCATCCTAGGCTTTACAAAGGCCACATGTTGTCAGCAATTTATGAATATGAATAATGTGATTTAAATTCCTTTGATTTAATATAATGATTAAGCTTCTTTGTACTCTGTTCCAACTCACTGAAATGAAACAATACATTTCCTTTAAAATCCTTTGTCCTTTATTAGTAATTTTTCCCCTTCCAAATTTGCTTGGCTTTGGCAAATGAAAGATAAATTTTGCTTTGATTTGGTGGCACAGAGCGATCAAAAGAGAATTAAAACATTAGTTAAAAGGCACAAGGGAATTGAACAGGACAGGAATTAGTTGAAGCAAATTACATTATGGTTGTAAATCAGCAGGGGTTCAGATAGATGTAAGGAATTCATTTCTGCATCCAAATAATTATTTTTGCTTTTCAACAATAGCACGGGACTGTGTTCCTATGGGTGTTGAGGGACACCATAGCCAGTCCTTAATTAAATGGAGGGGCCTTTCTGACTATAAGGATAACATGATCAGTGTATTGTGGGCTGGGATTTGGGCATGATCAGAGCCCTTCCCTTTCGTTCCTAACTTTTGATGACCCAGGATTCAGTCCTCAGTGAATCTCTCATTTAAGAAAATATGAAAGAAAAGAGATGTAAAGAGAGGCTTTAGAACAGTCTAATAAAAAGATTTTGAATGGCCTTATTGCAAAGAATACTTTGAAATGGAGAATGACAAGACTGAATTGGGAGGCTGGAAAAAAAGGAACTGGAACATTTCTCCTGTTGAGACCTCTTGTGTTCTAGGAGGAAGGGCAATGGAAAGTTGTGGGGGCTGGGAATGGTGAGGGGATGCTTCAGGAACAGTCACACTGCACAAACTGAGGGCTGCAGAACTGGATTTCTCAAGGGAAGTGGGGCCCCTCTATGTCTCTGTTTCTGTCCTTCCCGCCTGATACACCAGAAAGAAGCTGGGCAAGGCTGCAGATCTGAGTTCTAGCTAGGGTTCTATGAATTTGGGCAAAGAGTTTTTTAATTCCCCTGTCTGCAAAATGGGATTAGTATATTTTGTGCTCTGTACATCTCAAAGGATTTTGGTGAGGATCAAATGGACAACATGTGTGAAAATGCTTTGCAAAATTTAAGACGGTTACAAAAATAACCTTCCTTGAACGTAAGAACTGAGCTCTTGAACTTGGCTTTGCATCACACTCACCCCATGTGAGCTTCTAAAAATCATATCTCATCTTCTCGGGCTCCATGCTCAAATTGTAAGAGATAGGGTCTGAAATCATAAAAAAAAAAAAAAAAAAAAAAACACAAAACCTCCCGACAGAGCTATAGAAATGAAAGAATAAAAACAGAAATCCTTTGGATGATGATGATATTGTTGAGTATTAACAATTAATATGGACTTTGAGACCGAAGAAATTTAAGATCTTGCTTGTGCTAATGTAGTGGTGTATGATTGGAACCTGGTCTCTCTCAGGTTCCTGGTGCTAAGGAGCTTTAGGTGATAGGTTTTTTTGGGGACAGACCTTGGCTACTGATGGCTGATCCTGCTTTCATAAAAGGGAAAGTCATAAGACCCATAAAATAAATTTAAGGGTCCTGTCTGTGCCAGGAATGGTGTTGAGTAAATTTCAAGCATTCAAGTGACCCCTGTGAACTCCCAGAACACTGGACAAATGCCTGGCTGGTCCCAGAATATAGTCAGAACCTCGCTGGAAGAAAGAAGCTGTCTTTCTGAGCAGAGCTGGGCATTCCATTGAGTGACTGCAGTTTCTGTTAGATTGTCTTCTTACACTTTCATGTTGAGTTTGTCTACCATCTTGCAAGGGCAGTTCAATACCTCTCCTTTTTTGAGTGACATGGTACTTAATCAACTAATTCTCTTGAAAACTGGGAAGAGGAGATGAGGTATTGTGATTGAAGTTTATGCACCCCAAGGAGAAAAAGAAACAGAAATGTGTGGCCTCTAATTTAGTCTAAAGATCAATGCAATGTTAAAGGGAATAGCCCTGCCAAACACACTCTCACAGCATGCAGGGCTGAGCTTGCAAATCAGCTTCCACTTAAAATGTAAAGATCAGAGCAGCCTGGAAATTTTTGGTCTCTACTTCTGCTCACTTATTCCTCAAGGATCACAGCTGACTGTTTCAAAGGAGCTGCAAACAACTGCCTATTCATTTGCTCGTTTGCTCTCTGATAAGTTCATATTAGGCATCCTTCCAAAACCACTACTTCTATTAAGGTCGCAGGGTCACAGCAGGACATTTCCAAACAGAGTGCTCTGAGAACATTTAGAAACAGGTTGCAAATACATATTGATTATTTCCAGTTGCTTTAAAAAAATGGGATTTTAGCCTTATTACTAATAACTGCAGGTTGAAAAACATCCCTTGGTTAAAAAACAAAAAACAAACTCAAACCAAATTGCACATCCTTTCTTCTAGTCATGAAAGAGAATGTGTAGGAAATGGGCCAATTTTAACAGTCAAATTTAAAGAGCCAGGGTCTCCATGAGGATATGAAAATGAAGGAATAGTTTGAATGTAAGAGGTAGTGACTGTTTGATGAGATACAGAGTCTTGCCCTGTTTATTTGTAATCTCACCTGAGTATGAGAATTCTCAGTGGTTGCATATATTTAAACTTGATAATATGTCTTTTCTTGTAACATATTGTTAGGTTAATTAGTGTATTTGTTATCTGGGTCAACATGCTCAGTTTGTGGTGTTTATGGTGCAATTCAGTTTTCTCTCTGCTTGTTGTCTTTTCTAACTGGCAAGTAACTTCTGAATCTGTTCTTGCCCCTTTAATTCCCATCACCCAAAGCTTTGTGATGAGGCTCTCATTTCTCACTTGGCTTAAAATTACAGCCTCATAGCCACTTTCTCCTTATCTCTTTTGCCTTGGTTTGAATCTCCTCATCATGCCAGACTAACTGCTGTGGACCGAACATGTGTGTCCCCTTCAAAACTTGTATATTGAAATCCCAATTCCCAGTGTGATAGTATTTGGAGATGGGGCCTTAGAGAGGTAATTAAGGCATGAGGGTGGAGTCCTCAGGATGGATTAGTGCCTTAATAAAAGGGGCTTAGAGAGCTCTTGAGCCTTCTTTCTGTCATGTGAGGATATGAAAAGAAGTCAGCAGTCTGCAACTTGGCAGAGGGCTCCTTCTGGCACCCTGGTCTTGAACTCTCAGCTTCCAGAACTGTAAGAAACACACTTCTGTTGTTTATAAGCCAATCTGTTTATGGTATTTTGTTACAGCAGCCTGGACTGACTAAGACACTTCAAACCACAAATCCTCCTTGGAACACTTCTGAGTCTTCCCCTCCTGCTCTTAGATCCCAGAGAGTTCAGTTCTGCATGCAAGAGGCTTCATGAACAGATAACTACCTGTGTCTCAAGTTTAATCTCCCAATACTCTCCTCTCAAATGAAATACTTATTATTTCCCAATTTGCTTTAAGTTCCATAACAAAGCTCTTTCCCCCCTAAATCATTGGTTGTCCCATATTTTTATCCAATTTTATAGAAAGAGTTATCAGACTTTCTCTTTAAGATGGCCACCCACCTAAGACTATTGTCCTTTCCTTCAACTTTGAAAGATTTATTTTTTCAGCTATTTATTTGCTTTCTGATGGTTTGCTCCTATCAGCTTCTTCTGTTGCCAAGTAGGCAGGCAGTCTCCTTAATCTTGGGGAAGAAAAGGATCCCTCATTGTTTGTGTCCTTAAATCCCTTATCTTTTGGTTTTTCATCCACATTTGTCATCTCAAATGAGTCATCTGCATGTATGTGCACACTTCCCACCTCGTGTGCCTTGGCACCCTAGTATTTTATCAAGCAGGATTTCAGGAACCCCAAATTCTGGTGCCCTCAGCCCTTGAGGTGGCCAGAGGTCTCCTGGGTTCATCTTACCTGGCCACAGACAACCTGTGTCTATGTACCCTAAAAAGTGAAAAGTGAAGGTGAAGTCACTCAGTCATGTCTGACTCTTTGCGACCCCATGGACTGTAGCCTACCAGGTTCCTCTATCCATGGGATTTTCCAGGCAAGAATACTGGAGTGGGTTGCCATTTCCATCTCCAGGAGATCGTCCCAACCCAGGGACTGAACTCGGGTCTCCCACATTGTAGCCAGATGCTTTACCATCTGAGCCACCAGTGAAGTCCTCTAATATATATATGTACCCCAGTATATATGCAAAACCAAAATGTCTTATGTGTGCCGTGATGTGGGAAAGTTTGGGAAACATATCTGAATCCTTCCCCACTGCTCAGGTGTTTCTTAAGCCCATTTCATACCCTCTTGAAAGTCCTCTGGAATGTCATCCTTATGATGGAATCCAAGGGATCATTTCAGACTTCACCCTTCACAGATTTTTCATCATCTGCAACATGAATGTTCTTGACCTTTGCCCCTCCTGTGGCTGCTGTGACTCTATAGTAAGTGGCTTCTTCATCTTCTTCTCTGACTCTTCTCTACAACGTCGTTAACCCAATCTTCCACTCCCACAGAGGTGTTGACCCCAAAAGTGCTCCCTGGCAAAGTTCTTCATGCAGACCTTTCATGCAGACCTTCTCAGGAACCCAGTTTGTAACCGCAGCCTTCCTTGAATTTTATAAGGTGAGTTATTAAGATCTTTTCTGAGATGCTAGAGGGTTTGTTTATATGGGTAGAATAAGATTTATCCCATTAAAATCAAGTTTATTTCAAACTTCTATCACTACACTGGATTAGCAGCTCCTGGAGGATGAAGAATACTTCTTCTGTATCCTAACCTAGTAATATTTTCTCAGCAATGGACACATTCCTGTTGGCCAAGTAGGATCACTCTTTGCAACAACTGCTTATAAGAAATAGGTTCCGTCTCCACCCCTCACACCTTCTCTTACTGATCTCACGTATCAGTGTGACTGGGCTGGATTATCCATTGGTAACAACTCAAAGTCCATTTTTGAATCAGCAAAGGTTTATTTCTGATTCATGTATTTGCTGATATTGAGCTGGACATTTCTTTCTGCCTTGTTCTTCTTTCAGGGGTCAGCCTAACAGAAAGGTCAATAAAATATACCTAATCTCCATATCAGGGGAAAGAGACCTTTGAACGGCCTCAGATCATCAGTTAACTGCTCCAGCTCCGGGTGGTCATGTGACACTTCTCTTCATAAGTCATTGGTTGAAAGTAGTCACATGGTCCCTCCAGATCATAAGAGACCCAAGTTTAATCATGTGGTTGAAGACAAAGAGCTGAAAACATTTGGTGAAGAGCTCCAAGACTACCACCCATTACTATAAAGCCGGATGTGGTAGGCCATTAGCGTGTCCCCTTTTCACTAAGAGTTCAGTCACATGCTTATGAGAATAGTTATATTTACAGACATAGTTTCAAACTCCAGCACCCTGGGATCATTAAGAAGCTCAGAGTGGGAGACCACCTTCATGGTCTAATGGTTAAGAATCTGCCTGATAATGCAGGGGATGCAGGTTTAGTCCCTGGTTTGGGAACTACCTAACAAAAGCAGAAGATATTAAGAAGAGGTGGCAAGAAAACACAGAACTGTACAAAAAAGATCTTCACGACCAAGATAATCACAATGGTGTGATCACTCACCTAGAGCCAGACATCCTGGAATGTGAAGTCAAGTGGGCCTTAGGAAGCATCACAACGAACAAAGCTAGTGGAGGTGATGGAATTTCCAGTTGAGCTATTTCAAATCCTGAAAGATGATGCTGTGAAAGTGCTACACTCAATATGACAGCAAATTTGGAAAACTCAGCAGTGGCCAGAGGACTGGAAAAGGTCAGTTTTCGTTCCAATCCCAAAGAAAGGCAATGCCAAAGAATGCTCAAACTACTGCACAATTGCACTCATCTCACATGCTAGTAAAGTAATGCTCAAAATTCTCTAAGCCAGGCTTTAGCAATACATGAACCGTGAACTCCCTGATGTTCAAGCTGGCTTTAGAAAAGGCAGAGGAACCAGAGATCAAATTACCAACATCCGCTGGGTCATGGAAAAAGCAAGAGAGTTCCAGAAAAACATCTAATGTATAAGAGACAGGGCGGGAGGTGAACACAGGAGGGGGCGGGGCTGCCAGGGCCTTCCCACTCTCCTCCCACAGCAGGGGTGGAGCCGCCAGCACCTGCTGGGAGCCCAGAGTGATTCTGCAGGCTCCCCCCAATCTCAGACGCGCAGGGAAAGGCCCCAGCGCCACGCAGCTCACCAGCAGCAGCAGACTGGGGACGAGGAAGGATAGGAGGTCCCATAGCAGAGCCGAGAGCCAGAAAGTGGCCACGTGGACACCGCTCACGAACTGCACATGCTTGGCCTGGACGGCCCTCTCGCTGACTGCTAGAATGGAGAATGTGCTGGCCAGGAATGCCATGGCGAACAGCAAGTTGAGGGCGATGTCGAATCCTTTCCGGCCCCTGTGGTGGGAGGCGGGGAGGGCACAAGACAGGTCAGGGATAGAGCACGGCACGTCCCGGCAGCTGGGCCATCCAGTGCTGGCTCACTACTGTCCAAAGCAGGTGATGCAGTGACTCAACCACGAAAAGGAGTTAAGGAAGAATCCAGAGCCTCAAAAAGTTATGACCAACCTAGATAGCATATTGAAAAGCAGAGACATTACTTTGCCAACAAAGGTCCATCTAGTGAAGGCTATGGTTTTTCCAGTGGTCATGTACGGATGTGAGAGTTGGACTTTGAAGAGACCTGAGTGCCTAAGAATTGATGCTTTTGAACTGTGGTGTTGGAGAAGACTCTTGAGAGTCCCTTGGACTGCAAGGAGATCCAACCAGTCCATCCTAAAGGAGGTCAGTCCTGGGTGTTCATTGGAAGGACTGATGCTAAAGCTGAAACTCCAGTACTTTGACCACGTGATGGGAAGAGTTGACTTATTGGAAAAGACTCTGATGCTGGGAGGGATTGAGGAGAGGAGGAGAAGGGGACGACAGAGGATGAGATGGTTAGATGGCATCACTGACTTGATGGACCTGAGTTTGAGTGAACTCCGGGAGATGGTGATGGACAGGGAGGCCTGGTGTGCTGCAATTCATGGGGTCACAAAGAGTTGGACACGACTGAGCGACTGAACTGAACTGAACTTGGGAACTAAGATCCTGCATGCTGTCTGGCAGCTGAACTCTTGATGCAACTAGAGAAAGTCCGTGCACCACAAAGATGAGCCCATGTGCTACAAGGAAGAACCAGTGCAGTCAAAATTAAAAAGAAATGAAACAATGAAAAAAGAAGCCCAGAGCAGAGGTGTAGGAAGCAAAGCCCACCTTCTAAGGGAAAATCTAAGGGAAACCCTGGTCAGAGACTTCTCACTCTTAAAAAAATATCATGTGATTAGAATGAATGAAATTAACTCCCACGGAAAATTTGGTTTGATCCAACTGACAGTTTGATTTGATCCAGGGACAGAATATACTTTTGATGTGCACATATAAACACACAAACCTACATGTGCATGTAGTCCCTGGTGACTCAGATGGTGAAGCGTCTGCCTGCAATGCGGGAGACCTGGGTTCGATTCCTGGGTCGGGAAGATCCTCTGGAGAAGGAAATGGCAATCCACTCCAGCACTCTTGTCTGAAAATCCCATGGACAGAGGAGCCTGATAGGCTACAGTCCATGGGGTTGCAAAAAGTCGGACACAGCTGAGCAACTTCACTCTAAAACAATATTTTTGAGTACATTCTGAACTCAAATTGTCCTAAGTAGCACAACAAGGCCCTTGAGGTATCTGTGACAGTTCAGTTCAGTTCAGTCACTCAGTCATGTCCGACTCTCTGCGACCCCCTGAATCGCAGCACGCCAGGCCTCCCTGTCCGTCATCAGCTCCCGGAGTTCACTCAGACTCACATCCATTGAGTCAGTGATGCCATCCAGCCATCTCATCCTCTGTAGCAGGCAATTAGCACACTGCTTGTGTTTTCTTAAAAATTTTCCTTTTCAGGCAGTTGAGATCAGATTTTTAAAATTTGCCTCCTTGAGCTAATTTATGTGTAAATTTCCACTACTTATAAAGAAAAGATTTGCTAGTCTAAGTTTTGCAGTGTTACATGCTTGAGTGTCAAATGATGTGTGGGTTTCCTTACTTTTCCCCATAAAAAAGGAAACCGCATGTACAAAAGAAATTAAGGGATTTCCCCCTGTATATTTTGAAATACTTCTAGGTCATCCACAGAGGAAGAACAAATCCTGTTTATCTTTAATTGCTTTGACTAATTGTTTGAAAGCCTAAACAGGGAGTTTCAGTCTGGAAATAGCATTCTGTAAAGGATCAGAGGGTTCCTGGACTTTCATGTGTATTTTTGTGCTTTAGACCAGTGCTGTCCAACAAAACTTTTGTGATGATGGGAATATCTGTATTTGCACTCTCCAAGATGGTAGCTGCCAGCTTAACGTGGTTACTGAGCACTTGAAAGGTGTTAGCACAATGGAGGAGGCCTTGTTGTGCTACTTAGGACAATTTGAGTTCAGAATGTACTCAAAAATATTGTTTTAGAGTGAAGTCGCTCATTTCCTTCTAACTTATTTAAGTGTAAATGTAAATGGCCACAAATGACTAGTGACCACCATATTGGGCAGTGCACGTTTAGAAACATGACCCAGAACCAGAGTGATCTGACAGCCTAGAAACTTTGCTTTCTGCCCTGGCTTTGGGGTAGTTTGTCTGTCTGCTGTGAAGACTTCACCGCATTCTGCTTCTCTAGCATCTGCATACCCGCAGGATGCCAAGTTCAGAAAAAGGCAGGTAGCTTTTCAAATTTATTTCAATTGGTTCATTTCAGTTGACAATTCACTTAGAATTCCTCAGACTTCTAAAATTTTCTGAGCCCTGGGACCACGTACCTTAGTGTGGGACTATCACAGACAGGAGAAGAATCCCTGGGAGAGATCCTAGATCTCAGAAGGCTGGTTTCCCCTTAGGCTCTGCTCACTTTCTCTCCTCTCCTTGGCCAGGTCACAGCCTGATTTCCTTTGGCTGCGACATTAGTTCTATGCGCCAAGGGAGATAATAAGTCTTCCCAAGTGGCTCAGTGGTAAAGAATCAACCTTCCAAAACAGGAGACATGAGTTACATCCCTGGGTCAGGAAGAGTCCCTGGATAAGGAAATGGCAACCCACTCCAGTATTCTTCCCTGGGAAGTCCCAGGGACAGGGGAGCCTGATGGGCCATAGTCCCTGGGGTCACTGAAGAATCAGACATGACTTAGTAGTTAAACAACAATAACAAAAGGGAGATATATTCTCTTTAGGTTTCTTGCTTAGATATTTTGGATATGCCAGGAGAGTGTGTAATTTCCTTGGTTTTGTCTCGCTGAAACAGATTTAAAATGGTGGAACAGTGTTACAGCTCTGTTACAGCTCAGAGTTTTATTCAGTAAAGAAAGTCCACTCCTGAGGTATTAAGGAGGGCCAATCCCACAGGAGAAGTCTCAGTCTGTTTTTTCTCCCTCTTTTTACATGTTTTGTCTCCTATCCCCTGAGTCTGCCCTATGCAAATTAGGGCTAGCCAGGAAAGGAGCGTGTTTGCTTCACCTGAGGTTCTCACTCAGGTCCGCAGATTTTCCCTTTGTTCTCTTTTTTCGAGCTTTTCCCTTTCTTTGTCTATCTTTTAGCCACTGCCATTTTGGACTCCTTTCTCTGTCCTAGCTACCTAACAGATGTATTTTAGGCAGACAGATTGTCTTTTCCCTCTTGTCACACTTGGTGGAAATGAAAGCCATGAAGAGTTAAGAAATATGGAAGAAGGTCAGTCAGATTCTGCATTTGCTTCTCAATACACCATACCCTTAAAGCTCCACTGAACAGGACTGGGACTTGGTACTTTCTAGTCCTGAGTGAATTAGAGCTTAACATATGCAAATCCAGAAAACTCCTTTCCAACTGATGGATCTTTGTGTACATTTGCATTGTGGAAGCCACAACAGGGAAATCAAAGACTTAAGGAACTGCAGGTGCTGGAGGATAAGGTTAAAGGCAAAATCAAGTAGGAAACCTCTTACTCCTCATTGGCTTACAGGGAATGAATGTCATTTAGCACGTCTCATGTAATACGCTTCATTTGCTTTGAACTATTGTGACTCATATTGAAAAATAAAAGTTATTACTACAAAGTAATGGAACTGACTTTTATACAACCAGTAAGAACCAAAACATTGAAACTCAGATCTGGAGGGAAGTGGCTTGTTACTGCCCATGTTTGATGAATTTTTACATCTATCTTCTGAGCACAGTAAACACATCCTTCTGAGTATTCTTGAAGGTAAGAAATCAGCCTCAATATGTGGTATTGGGCTAGAAGTGGAGGAGTAGCAGGTAATCACAAGTAGATTTAGCTTTTTTCTTCCCTTTTTTTTTGAACAATGAGAATTCACCCAGAGTTTTTCAGGTAAAGGAAAGCCAGATGATAAAACTGGGCAGCACAACTTGGGTCAAAATCTGATTCTTTGCTTAATGTCACTTTATCTTCGCAGCAGCCACACAGCACAAGCGCCCAGGTAGAATGGGACATCGCTCCCCCATGTGCTAATCTCATGAGTTAGGGGCTGATCAGGCCAGGATGCTGCGCAATGAGTCACTGCACGTTTAATGCTATTAAGTGTGATGCTCCTCCTCTGCATCACCTTCTGGATGGCAGCAAGGGCAAGAGGATGAGTGAGGAAGCCTGTTTACCTTGCTTTGTTCTTGCTTCTCTCTTGAACTCATGCCGTTGGTCTGGCCTATGCCTTGTTTACCACAGGGCAAGCCTCGGGGTCATTCACCTCTCTTTAGTCTCTCTCCTTCATGGGACTGGTAGTGGTGAGTTGGAGAAGGAAATGGCAACCCACTCTAGTATTCTTGCCTGGAAAATCCCAGGGACAGAGGATCCTGACAGGCTATGGTCCATGGAGTCACAGAGTCAGACACAACTGCGTGACTAAACAACAGCGAAGAGGCTGGGCAGATCCTGGGATGTGGCTTTTGGCTTAGGCTAGGAGGATAGGATAGGACAGGACACAGACCTTGACTGCATGATAGTACTCATCTGATCAGATCCATCCTAATTGAGTTGAGAGGCATAGGTTTCATTTCCAATAAAGTATTCCTTGGCTTCCCTGTGTCAGATGCTTTGTGTGAGCAACCGCCCTGAGAAATGGGGACAGATGATTTTGTCCTGTTGATTATAGCCCTTGAGTCACACCATCTTTTCTAGTATTAATAGCATTATCTCCCCTACTTTATAGAAGTGGAAATTAATCCTCAGAAAGGCTAGGGGGCTTGCCTCAAATCTTACACTGGGAAGTTATGAACTGGGGTGAGAATAAGATCCCCTGATAGTGGTATGCTAGAGCTGGCTGAACCAGCTCTTGAGGGTCAATTACTGTTGTCTCATACCAGCTGTGTGTTCAGGGACTTCATTTTGATATCTTGAAATGAACCATCCTGTGAGTGTTTGTACCATGGAAATGGACAAATGCTCTAAACTTGAGCTTCCCCCTGCCACTATAGAGCTGGTTATTAAGCATTTACCAGCAGTTGTGACTTACACAGTCTCTGTGGCTTCAAAATCCATATTCTTTTCACTGTTCCATGGTTCTTTATAATTGGCAACACTGTGTTCTTGAAAAAGTGGGTTTTCTACAGGTTGGCTCATTTGAATTACACGTACCATTTTAAGACTGGGGTTTGCCCCAGAGCACGCTGGGTAGCTAGGTTTGGTACCATAACCAACTACCTTAAAGAGGAAAATCCGTGGTACTGTCTGTCTTTCCACATCCTCTCTGGCTCCACACAGATATGCTGCCCATGAAGGGGATGAAGTGCCTATGGGCACACCCTGCACCTTGCTCTCTACTAAACGAGGCTGGTGGACAGTTAGTACTTCTCACATCATGTACACAAAACAACAGACCTCATAAATGTATATGAGTCATAGATAGATAGAATGAGAAGTGTGGGAACTAGCTTGGGTTCAAATCCTGACCTGCATCACTAGTTAGATGGCTTTGGGCAAGTCACTTAACCTGTATGTGCTTCTGTTTCCTTTCATCTAAAATGTGAACTCATCTTGAAGTAAAGGGTTAGAAATAGTACATGAATGAAAAAAATACCTAGCACAGTGTTTTTATTAGACACATAGTAAATGCTCAGTAAATTGTGGCCTTTATTTAATTTCATATGTTTATTAAAAAATTTTTTTTTGGCTCTGCCGTGGGGTGTTTGGGATCTTTATTCCCTTGACCAGGGATTGGACCTGCACTCCTGCACTGGAAGTGTAGATTCTTAACTATTGGACCACCAGGGAAGTCCAAATTTGTGACCTTTAAATGTGGACTTGTAATAACTAAAGTTTCCTGGAAGTTCATGGCTACATCCTTATATATTCTGCTAATGTATAATGTATCATTGTCTTTTGTCTCAATTAGAAAACCATTACCAATGAAGACCATATCTGAGAAAAACTACTAGCCTAGGAGTTCATGTTATTTGTGTTGCAAAGCAGCAGGATGAGAAAGAGAAGTCCCTCTGAAGTTTGGCTCAGATTCCAGCTCTACCACTGCAAGCTTATGATCTCTGAATTTCTAAATTTCTATTTTCCCTCATGTAAAATGGGAATAAAAAAGTCACCTCTCTCATAAACTGTTAGGGTTCACTGAAATTTTTATGAATGTGCTCAGTACATTTCTTGATATGTAGCTTGGTGCAATGAATGTTAGTAATTTTTTTAAAGCATTATTATCATGGATTTTTAGTAGTCTGATGTGATACACACGTTCAGAGTTCAGCCTGGCTGAAAGGAGAGCACTGGAAAGAGGATCCACGGAGATGCTCCCACCCTGAGAACTTGGGAATGGTGCAGGCTGGCAGGTGTGAATGAAGACTCATGGTCCTGACTTAATTACACAAATGGTTTATGTGCAATGATTTAATAAAGGAAGAAACACAAGTTTGACTCCATGTGTTCTAGACAAGGGCCAAGATCAACAACTTAAGAATGCTGGATCATTTGTTACTGTTTATTTATGTTCTGGGTGATGGTGTAGTAATTGCCCTTGCTTTTTGTGCCTGATGCCTTTAGAAGCTGTAACAGATGCTGAGAAGAGGTGGGACAATTCACCATGGATCCAGGAAATTGAAAGCAAACTTTTCACAGACAGCCAAAAGAGTACGGTGAGGCTTTCTTTTGCTGGTTTCAGTGTGTGAATATGCATCCACTTTTAATTTAATAAAAATGCCCATGAGGATAAATGATGCTTTGCCAATTTTCTAGCCTCTTTGAAGAATTTCCCAAGTGTTAAGAGACTGAGAAATTAGACTTAAAGTCTTACATAATGAATAATTTGGTTGCATGGTTCAGCCCATTTCTGTTAAGCAGACCTATTTTCTCTGGGTCCCTCTATGCCCCCAGACTGAGGCAGGTTTATCTGGATTCTTATTGGACAGTGTCAGATACAGAAGTGTGGTTAACCTTTAACAGTGATCTCAAACTCTTCCTAAAAACAGTGATGCATAGAAAGTAAGATAGCAGAAAACTCTGCCACATCCTATTGTAAATTCACTTTCTGTGTGTCACTGTTTCCATCCATAAACTCAAGGCATGGAACACTAGATCAATGGTAAACCCCTTTCATATTCTGGTCAAATACATGGCTTCTCTCCCTTTAACAAATCACATACACACATGTATATAAGTTCAAGCGTTCCCAGAGTCTGGGCTTAGAAACTTTGGTTAAATTATTGCAAAAGTTTCTGTTAATTCTGGGATCAAGAACAAATACATTTTCTTAGGAAAAAAAATCTAATGATTTTTTTTTTTATTTCCCCTGCGTTAGACAACCAAATGATACAAAATTAAATGTATTTCCGTGTTCATACATCTTGCAAAATCTATTTCAATGGCTGTTTGCTTCCATTTCCTAATATTTTCACGGAAATGATGACACACAGTGAAGCACTGTAACTTTCTAATAGTACTGTAAATCTTGCCTTGTAAAGCAGTGAATTTTGAGTCAGAGAGTAGCAATATAACGTATTGCATAGTTTTGCCATGTCCATACAAATCAGTGGTATGCAACTTTAGACTTGTGTGCAAGTGTTTCTGTCTAATACAGTGGGCTAAGGACCTCAGTGACCCTAGGGGATAAACACCAGGGACTTTGTAACTGTCTTGCATGTTCTTATTGGGTGCGGGAGAGCCGATGACAGTATTCCTTCTTAGGAAGGGTAAACACTGATGGAAACAGTTGGTGAGAATAATGTCCATGAAAATAGGGACCACATGGATGGCTGCCCTGGGTTGGTTTAGAGCCCTATTAGATACCGACAGACTTTCCGTTTCCTAATTCCCACGCTGCAGTGCCTTTATCTCATCTGATGGTTCCAGGCACAGTGCAAACCTTTTCAGGTTGGTGCAGTGTGTCTACTCTGGTGCCCAGGGAGCCTTGTTACTTCCTTGACCTCCATTCATAGCAAGTGGTCTTCTGAGGAGCTTCTTTCAATGCCAGGCCATGCTAAACTTTCCAGGCCAGGTTTTGACGAACAAGGGAGGCCAGGCTATCAGCCAACATAGTGGACTGTCTCGGGTGTTTTCTTAGATGTCACCAACTCCTCTTCCTTCTGGTTCCAGGAGAGAAGGTCACAGGCCTGGAGCAGAGCAGAAGCTGTTAGCTTGTTTCCACTCCAGATGGTTCTGGGCTGGAAGATTAATTAAAATAAAATGTCTGAGCACGTGGCACACAGGGAATATAGTTGTAGTCAAATTGGAATACACCTGTGGGCAATATACTTGTCGTTGAATTGGGACTGGAGTCAGGGTCTTAAGGTCTTCTACAGCTTTATATGGTCTTGCATTTTAGAACATTAAAAAAAAAATTTATTTGGCTGTGTTGGGTCTTAGTTGTGACACATGGGATCTTCCTTGGGTCCTGCAGGGTCTTTGGTTGTGGTGCAAGGACTCTCTAGTTGTGGTGTGTGAGCTCAGTATTTGCAGTGCATGGGTTTAGTTGCTCTGGGACATGTGGGATCTTAGTTCCCTGACCAGGGATTGAACCTGTGTTTCCTGGACGGCAAGGTGGGTTCTTAACCGCTGGCCCACCAGGGAAGTCCCAATATCTTCATTTTGACTGAATCAAGGATCCAAAGTGTATATTAACAAGTGTTTTGGGGTCTGGCTTTAGGTTTGAGAAAGCATGCAACTGAGTGGGCTTCAGCCCTCAGCTTCGCATTGTGAAGTTGACAGAATTGGTGGTCTGACTCTACTTTTCCTTACATAAATTAAATGTAGTTTTAGATAAATCTTGAACCTTTGTTGAAACTAGTAGTTCTTCTTTTTTAGATTGAGGTTACCTGAGGGGGATATTCATAAACTCATTTGGCAATTAAATTTTTTTGCCTAGTTGATTAACTCACTCGAAGACAGAGATCTAAGACAGGACTTGGGTCAGAGGAATCTTCAAGATGGGAGCATTGAGTAAGGCAAGAGTCAGCAGACTGAGTCTGCTGCATGAAGTTCCAGGTGGCCAGAAGGTTCATGTGAAATTTGGCCAATTGGAGAGATCGTGGTAAAGGAGCCAGAGCTGGCAGGAGCAGATGGAACAGGCTGCTAACTCCACACTGGATCCCCTTCCATTTCCTGTGCAAGAGCCACACTAATGAAAAAAATCTTGGAGAAAGGGTGGATTTCCAGAAAAAAGGCCAACACAAAAGTAAATTATGAATTAAAATAAAAATTGAGACAGAAAAGATGTAAATGAGAAAAATGGGTCAAGTTCCGGGGCAGGAGCTGGCGGACAGGATCACAGAGCATAAGGACATCAAGCCATAGTTACTGTAATTGAGCTGACAGATCTGAGTAGAGATGATGGAAATCCAGGCAAATCCTATTCCTTTTGTCTCTAACGAGAAACTATTAATATGTTGGTTCTTTAGCAGAAGCTGATCTTTTCCTGTTCCTTTGCTCTGCAGGAATGCCTCACTGAGGCCTGGGCACAAAGAGGTACAGTGGACTGTGTTCTCTGTGTCTGATCATTAAAAAGGAATGTGTTTACTGAAGCTATTAGAGGGTCCCTCCAGGAGACTACCCCTAATGTATCTCTCAGGGAGAGTTACTCTGTTCGGAACCATGGCAACATGGCTCTAGGATGTAGGTTTCTGATGTTCCATCCAGAGCTGAAAAGAGTACTAATAACTCATATCAACAGAGCCCCTGAAAGATTTACACCACTCATAGCCTTAGAAACATTTACCTTCAAGTTCAAATCCCACCTCTACCCTTACCTAGTTAGGTAGTTTCAACCTTTATGTAACTGTCTAGCCTCTCTCAGCCTCAGTTTCCTCATCTGAAAAATGAGATGATTGCCTCATGGTTTTATTTTGAAGACTAGAAAAATAATGGTTTTAAAGGATTGTGCACAGTACTCATTACATAATATATAATGCACTATGGCAATAATTTCTCTTTGCCCGCTATAGGATGGTGATTTTAAACCTTTTGGAGTACAAAGAATATTTTTGTCATTAGATATTTCACAGACTCATTATAACAGTAGTTCTACTTTTAAGACCCACTGAAGAAGAAAATATATGTTGATATTAATACTTTAAAGCAGGTTTGCAATTTACTAATCCTTCATGACATCTACATGCCCATGAATGCTCAGTTGGGTCTGACAGTTTTGTGACCCCATGGACTGTAGCCTGCCAGGCTTCTTTGTCCATGGGATTTTCCAGGCAAGAATACTGGAGTGTGTTGCCATTTCCTTCTCCAGGGGATCTTCTCAATCCAGGGACTGAACCATCTCCTGCACAACAGGAGGATTCTTTACCACCGTGGCACTTGGGAAGCCCAATGACACCTATACACACTTATGACACTATACTGCATCGTCTGCGTGAGATGCAACGTGGGCACATGTGATTGTCAGGTTTCTCACCATCACTAGCTGCTCTGTCAGAGCTCAGTGGCCCAGGGGTGGGACTGGTCCCAGGTTTGTCCTGCTGGACTGTGTTGTGAGTGACACCTTTTGCTCTGACTATGGCCCTACTTCTCAGCCCAGAGACTACGTGAGAGGGAGGCTGTGCAATTTGCGTAGCCAAAGCCCCACTTCTCAAGAATTAAATCTTAATAGGATCAATGGTGGGGAATGACTTCCCAGGTGGTGGTAGTGGGTAAAGAATCCTCCTGCCGATGCAGGAGATGAAGGAGATGTGGGTTTGATCCTTGGGTTGGAAAGATCCCCTGGAGAAGGAAAGGGCAATCCACTCCAGTATTCTTGCCTGGAGAATCCCATGGACAGAGGAGCTTGACAGGCTACAGGCCATCCATGGGGTTGCACAGAATTGAACATGACTGAGCTTGCATCCATGCCAAAGGGTCAATGGGGACCTGAGTCTCTTCAGGGGGGATTAATCCACTTTGTTGCTATGTATACTGGGTTGAATAGTGTCCCCTAAAATTGATGTCCACCCAGAACCCCAGAGTTCAGATAGATCTTTGCAGATGAATTTAAATTAGCGTAGATGAAGGTGGGTCCTAAACCCAAAGATTGGTTTGGGTATTGATCACTCATAGGAAGGGCATGTGAAGACACAGATGTGCACACAGGGAGAATGCCCTGTGCCGACAGAGTCAGAGATTGGAGTGATATCTATCTCTATATGTCAAAAAAACAACACGGATTGCCAGCAACCAGCAGTAGCTGGGAGAGAGACATAGAATGGCTCAGATGCTCCAGGAGGAACCAATCTCATTAATACCTTGGTTTGAAACATGGCTTCCAGGACTGTGAAAGAATATATTTCTGCTATTTTAAATCATCTGGTTTGTGGTACTCTGTTATAGCAATCTTGGCAAACTTGATTTTTTTCTTATGACCAAAATGATAAATATTCATCACAACACTTCTGAGTTATACAAAATTGAATTATACAAAAAGAAAAATAAATTATGCTTTATTCCATCACTTGAAGATAACTATTACAAAACATTTGGATATTTATTCACCTGGTTTTTTTCTTTGGACGTGTGGGGTGTGTGTGTGTGTGTGAGAGAGAGTTTATTTTTTAAAACAAATTTTAGATGATCAGTAGCTATGCTTCTGCATTTTTCTTCTGCTGGGTAAAAGCAGAGAAACCAAAACCTGTGTAACCCAAGCTATTTTTTAAAAAAATATTCTCAGAAAATGTTCCAGATGATTTTCAATCTTTCTACCAGAGAGTGGTTCAGTTGGTAGGGAGTTTCTCCCATTTGTGACAGACAGATGCTGACATATGTCTAATAAATTTAGCACTTAGCTTTAGCTTATGTTCAAGTTCACAGTGCCCAGGAGATAAGACGAAATTGGTATTATGTAAAACCCTTGACAGCCTCTGGGCTCTAGGACTTAGCATGTCTTTATCATCAGGTCTGTTTACAAAGAAAAGTCTTTGAAAGGTTTTCTCTGTGGAACAGGGTTCTTTCAAAATCGCACATGGTGAAAATGTTACATGAGCTGTGTGCTGCTTGTCTGCTCCTGACCAGTTAAGGAAGGGAAATTTCTTTTGGCAGCCCACAGTGGGCCCTTGAACCTGGCCTCTTAGCTCCCTGGCCAGGCTGTGACGTGAGCTCCGTCTGCAGTGAGGGTAGAGGGCAGGAGCAGGGGCAGAAAGCACAGTGCTGCCCAGGATGGCAAGCCTCTCCCTGGACAGGAAGGGGGTCCGTCTTGTTCCTACATGTGGAGCCAAAGGGCCAGCATTGACCTAAAGCCCTAACCTTTTTGGCACCAGGGACTGGTTTCCTGGAAGAAAATTTTTTCTCAGACCAGGGGTGGAGAGGATGGTTTCGGGATGACTCAAGCACATTACATTTATTGTACACTTTACTATTATTACATTGTGATATATAATGAAATAATTATACAGCTCATCATAATGCAGAATCAGTGGGAGCCTTGAGCTTGTTTTCCTGAGCTCAGGCGGTAATGGGGAGCAGCTGTAAATGCAGCTGAAGCTTCACTTGCTTGCCCTCTGCTCCCGTCCTGCTGTGCAGCACAGTTGCTAACAGACTGCCCATAGTCTGGGGACCCCTGGCCTAAAGTGAAGTGAAGTTGCTCAGTTGTGTCCGACTCTGCGACCCCATGGACTGTAGCCCACCAGGCTCCTCTGTCCATGGGATTTTCCAGGCAAGAGTACTGGAGTGGGCTGCCATTTCCTTCTCCAGGGGGTCTTCCTGACCCAGGGATCGAACCTGGGTCTCTCAGATTGCAGATGCTTTACTGTCTGAGCCACCAGGGAAATCCAGGGGCTCCAAATATTAGCAGCAGTGGGGGAGAGAGGCCTTACCCCTCCACTACCCAACGGGTTTCACAGAAAGTAAAGGCTACTATAACTACCTCTAAGAGAAAACGCCAATCTGGACCTCTTTAACATGGGTGCTGAGGATGAAGCTCTATTTGCCAAAGCAGCAGTGAAGAGGCCAAGAGCGGGCAGTACCTGGCCAGCCCTGAGGGAGAGGTGGCAGGCACCAGGGTCTGGCTTTCTCTCTCTTCCCTTCCTCTTCTCCTTGGTTCCTTGTTTCCCTTCTGTGCTTCCTCCCTCCCATCCTTCCTCTCTTTCTTCCTTCTTTTTTATTTTCCTTTAAGTAATTTGGATTAGTTGCTAAAATATAAAATGTGAGAGATTTCGGGGACTTCCCTGGCAGTTCAGTGGTTAGGACTCCACCTTTCCACTGCAGGGGGTGAACTTGAGGGAGGAAAGGAACAGGCCGAGCTGACTCCACCTTGAAAAAGAAGGAAATTCCATCTTGCACCTTCAGTGAGCTTTGGATTATGTGCCTGGTAGCCATGGGGATAACATACCTATGGCTGAACTGGCGTCCTGGACTGATAAACACCAGATTCCATACCAAGTTTTCCCGTCGCCAAAAAGAATAATCCGCTATGTAGTCAATCACCTTTGTAATCTTTGTGGCACCCATGGGTGTAGGCTACAGTGTATAATCGGCTGACCCTTCTGATTATGAATCATGGCTGTAACCTGATTGTGTCTCCCTTTAACATTTCCCAGGCTAGGTGTAAGGAATTTGGGGATGTGGGCTTGAGCAGTACACTTAAGGTATAAAAGGTTTTCATAAAAGTCGGTTGGGGTCCTTGGCTAACAGGAGACTCTGCCTTGGGCCCGCCGGTGTAATAAACTGCATTCCACTATCTGCGTTGTCCTTCTGAGTGAGTTTGTTTCCCAGAGTGTGTGGCTACAACAAACTAAGTTCTTCCTTCTTGGGGAACTAAGATCTCACGTGCCTCATGGTGTGGCCAAAAGAAAAATAAAGGTGGGATGGGGAGCGAAGGGGGAGAGTGGCTTAGGAGGGGGCAATATATGTATAGCTATGACTGAGTTATGCTGATATGTGGCCGAAGCCATCACAATATTGTAGAGTAATTATTCTCCAATTAATCATAAGATAAAAAATTTTTTTAAAAAAAAGAGATTTCGTGCCCAAGGGACTGAGGGCATTCTCTGGCCTCTCTAGGCAAAGGAGGCTTGGCATTGCTTGCCCATGTTCCTGCACGGCAACTTCTGGCCAGAGCTCAGTTCCCACCTGCCTTTAGGTGGGAGCTGTGTTGCCCACTTGTCCACTGACACCCCTCCATGCCCAGATCCTCCCTTTCCATCATTGCCTGGCTCCAGGGGACCTTCTGAGATGCCCTGTTCACTTGAGCAGGATGTGCTGCACTTCAAATCGTGTCCCTGTGAGCTTCTTTAGCTTACAGCCTGACAAGAGAAGCCTGGAAACCCTCCCTCTCATTTCCTTCCACCTTACCTGTGTCTCTTACCTGCAGAAGTCACATGTGCCCACCTGACCTCAGCTTCTGCACCTGGACAATGAGGGTACCAGGATACGTGGATGTTTCTTGACCCTCCATGCCTGCGGAAACACAAATGCAACCTTATTGGCACTGGTGGCATATTCAGGGCTAAACAAACAATGGGAGACTTGCACCTTAGATTCAGGCAATAAGATGATGCATCGTCTGTAGAAAATATAAAACTCCAATAAAACCAACTAAAATTATTTTTTTTACCAGTCAGTGATAAAAATACTCCTTCACCAAAAAAAATGTTTTGTTGGTCTAAGTTCCAAGAAACTTTGCAGTTGCTGGTGAGTTTTCATAATATGTAAACTTAAATAGGATAACTCATTAATTACCCTGTTATAAACATTGTAATTTACATGGTGGCTTATTCTAAATGCTCATGGTTATACACTCACTGCTCACAATTGGAGACTCAGCTGACTGTTTGGAGGGTGAATTGGTCATTGTTTGACATCCTTTGAGGGCTCTGGATGCATTTTGTGCCACCAGTCCCATGAGATGTGCTGCATTTTCCTGCTTTTAAACAGAAATTTCAAACTAAACAATGACAGCAGAGTGAGCACAGAGAAGGAAAAAGGAATCAAAATTGCTTTGATTCTTTTTTTGTAATCACTTGGAGTTTGTACTTACTTAAGGATTTAAAATGATGAAACGGTATAAACTATAAAATGTAATATGTATAAATGTGCTTATTTCTTTGTGTTTATAGAAATACAAATTTAGTTCAGACATGAAATAGTCTACTGAAATGGAATAATATCTGTAAGATTTAAGTGTATTCCTTTCTAAAACAACTGTTAGTTGTTTTACTGAAATTAATGTACCACTGTTGTAAATTTTTTTTGGGATAGTTCTTCTGTTAAAACCAAAGTCAAAACCTAGTTAAAACTGAAGAACAAAGCTGGGAAAAAACATTCATCAGCATTATGATTTCACAGTTGTCTAAACTGCCCCCTTTGCAGACACTTCAGTTTTATTACAGATTGCTTATTAGTTAATGGGGAGTCGTTTAGATAAAATATTATTATAACACTATAACCAGAGAATCACATTTCAAAACTGTTAGGTAAGTATCAAGCTATTGAATAAACAATTGTTCTTTCCTCCCCTTTTTGTACCATAATATTTATTTTCTCTCATATTTTTCATTTATTTTTGTATTTAATGGTATGGTTATATAGGCATATGAAATTTAATGAAAGCAAATTTACACTGTATTTCTTTTCTGGTCATAATTGGTGTTCTTTTCATTCATGATTATTACTGCAAATGACTTTGTGATACAGGAGAAGGGGGTAGTTTCAACTGACCTCTCCCATGTGTCATATATGGATGTGAGAGCTGAACTACAAAGAAAGCTCAGTGCCAAAGAATTGATGCTTTTGAACTGTGGTGTTGGAGAAGACTCTTGAGAGTCCCTTGGACTACAAGGAGATCCAACCAGTCCATCCTAAAGGAAATCAGTCCTGAATATTCATTGGAAGGACTGATGCTGAAGCTGGAACTCTAATACTTTGGCCGCCTAAAGTGAAGAACTGACTCATTTGAAAAGACCCCGATGCTTGAGAAAGATTGAAGGTGGGAGGAAAAGGGGATGACAAAGGATGAGGTGGTTGGATGGCATCACCGACTTGATGGACAAGAGTTTAAGTAAGCTCCAGGAGTTGGTAATGGACAGGGACGCCTGGCGTGCTGCAGTCCTTGGGGTCGCAAAGAGTCGGACGGGACTGAACGACTCAACTGACGGACGCGTGTGAAACAGGTAAAGCTCAGCAGTTGCGGTGGAAACCAGCAGGGGGTGCTGGAGATGCTTAACTCCCATGCCTGCCTCCTTCGCAGCCTCCAGCTCTTCCTAGGAGCCCCAGGTTTCAGGAACACAGGTGAGCGTCACTGGAGGCTCTCTGCAGATTAACTCAGTGCTTCCTTCAAACTGCAAGTGACTGTATCTGAGTGTGTTATCCCCACGGCCTCTGCCCACATAAGCAGCAGCAGCAGCAGGTTTAGATGGGGGCTCCTCTGGTGGCTCAGATGGTAAAGAATCTGCCTGCAATGCAGAACACCCAGTTTCCATTGCTGGGTCAGGAAGATCCCCTGGAGAAGAGAATGGCTACCCACGCCAATGTTCTTGTCTGGAGAATTCTGTGGACAGAGGAGTCTGGAGGATTACAGTCTGTGGGATTGCAAGAGTCAGACACAACTGAGTGACTAAAACACAGACACACACAGAGGTTTAGATGAGGTCATGAGGGTGGGGCCCTCCTGTAGGGATTAGTGCCCTTATAAGAAGAGGAAGAGAGACCAAAGTGGGTGTTTTTAACAGCCTCCCCTTTTCCTCTTACTTCTTCCCTCTCTTCCCCCTCCCCCCCTCACTTTCCCTTCCCTCTCTTCCTTGCCCCTCATTCTTCTTCCACCCACCCCTCCCCACACCTTCTGACCAAGGAGAGGCCATGTGAGGACAAAAGAAGCCAGGAAGGAGCTCTCAGCAGGAATCATGTCTGAGGCACTTTGATCTTGGACTTCCGGCCTCCAGAGCTGTGAGAATTCAGTGTCTGTTGTTGAAGCCATCTGGTCTGTGGCGTTTTGTTATAGCAGCCTGAACTGACTGAGATGCTTATTTATAGATTTACTCTTACCTAATAGAAACTGAGCATTAGAAGGCAGGGATGACTATTTTNCATGTCTGAGGCACTTTGATCTTGGACTTCCGGCCTCCAGAGCTGTGAGAATTCAGTGTCTGTTGTTGAAGCCATCTGGTCTGTGGCGTTTTGTTATAGCAGCCTGAACTGACTGAGATGCTTATTTATAGATTTACTCTTACCTAATAGAAACTGAGCATTAGAAGGCAGGGATGACTATTTTTTGCTCACTGCTTATAACCCTAGAGTGTAGAACAGTGACTGGCGTATCATGGGTGCTCAATAAATACTGTTCAATGGTTGAATGAATGGACCTCTGAGGTTTCTTCCAGTCCTATGTTTCTAGGATCACCTATTATCAAATCTCTCATGGAATACTATTCAATATGTGAGGGGCTGGTAGTTTTCTCAAGAATTGAGAAAGTGGTCTTCATTTCAGGGGGTTCACAGCATGAGTGGGAAAGTCTTGGGTGGATGTGCCATTATAGCAAGCTTCAACCATCATGAAAACTTTCAACTATGTCACAGCAAACCAAAGTAGTCTGAAGGTAGGAGTGAGAGAGGCAAAAAGAAAATGATGATCAGCTAAATGGCAAATTCAGTGGGTCCAAGGCCCAGTCTCATCCAAAGCTTATTTTAATAATCACCAAAAGCCCTGCTTTCATCACATTTTGAGAAGGTTGAATATTTTAAAGGCTCTTGCCCACTAATACACAGATTTTTTTTTCTCTCTTCTCTTTCTTAGATTCCTATACAGTTTGAAGAAGTTAGTTTCACAGTATAAATAATAATGAGTCCTACCTACTAGGTATTCTGCTTTTTACAGTTTCAAAGCTCTTCCTAATCATTTTTTAAAATCCTCATTTGGCAGTTCTTATACTGAGTATAGTTCCCTGTGCTATATAATAGGGCCTTGTTGTTTATCCATTTTATATGTAATAGTTTGCATCTGCTAATCTCAAGCTCCTAATCCATCTATCTGCCCCACTTTGGCAACTACAACTCTATTCTCTGTGTCTGTGAGTCTCTTTCTGTTTCACAGTTAACTTTGTTTGTGTTGTATTTTAGATTCTACATTTTAGTGATATTGTATGGTATTTTTCTCTGTCTGAATTCACTTAGTATGATAACTTCTAGGTCCATTCACATTGTTGCAAAATGTCATTATTTTGTTCTTTTTATGGCTGAGTAGCAATGGCACCCCACTCCAGTATTCTTGCCTGGAAAATCCCATGGACAGAGGAGCCTGGTAGACTGCAGTCCTTGGGATCGCTGAGTCGGACACTACTGAGCGACTTCACTTTCACTTTTCACTTTCATGCATTGAAGAAGGAAATGACAGCCCACTCCAGTGTTCTTGCCTGGAGAATCTCAGGAATGGGGGACCCTGGTGGGCTGCCGTCTATGGGGTTGCAGAGTCGGACATGACTGACGTGACTTAGCAGCAGCAGTATTCCAGGTGGTGCAATGGTAAAGAATCCATCTTCCAATGGAGGAGATGCAAGAGTCGTAGGTCCAGTCTTTGGGTTGGGAAGATCTGAAGTTGAACTGATGACTCCAGTATTCTTGCATGGAAAATCCCATGGACAGAGAAGCCTGGCAGGGTACAGTCCATGGGGTTGCAACGAGTTGGACATGACTGAGTGACTGGGTGCACATGCGCACACATGCGCGCGCGCGCGCACACACACACACACACACACACACATCCATCCTTCTTTTATAGATGAGGACAATGAGGTTCAGAGAAGCGGAATTCCTGTTCCCATGGCAGAGCTGGCAGCCTTTTGAAAGTAAGAGACCAAGGCAAGAGAAGCATCCAGAAGGCAAGTGAGTGTTTGGGACACAGCACGGGAACACTGAACACACCACGTGGACACACTTGTCACTAACCATTTGGTGATCCCCAGCAAGGAACTCATTTTCCTAAACTCTGAAATAAAGGCTTTTCATGAGAATCACTGATTTCCAAATATGAGTGCACATCAGAATCACAAGGGCCTGCTGTCCTCTGCCCCGCTCACACATCCCCAGTATCTGATTCAATAGGTCTGGGACCAGACACTGGAGCAAATATCTTTAGAAAGATCCCCACTGATTGGCCTGGCTTATCCAGGTTTATGATGGTCTTGGTGCCATCTCTGAAGAGCACCTTGCTTCCCTCTGCAATGTGTCCAAGTTCATCTCTCTCAAGGTCCTTCCCCAGTCTGACCTTCCAGGAGTCTCTGACTTCTCAGAATGTCACCAGGGCATGAGAAGTAGGAGCTGTGTTTCCCTCCCCACAACAGGATGCAGTAGACTCTTTAATGAGTGGAAGGCAGCCAGCAGGGCCTTTAAGTAGAAACTCACCTTGTCATGAATGGCCCCCATGGGTTGTACTATAAGAACCCAAAGGCTGTGGGGTCCTTCCCAAACTTTGGGGATCCTTCACTTTTTCTTGAGCTGTGCAGGGTAAACTGTTTCCTCCCCAAGTCATAGCTTTTTCAGCCACTTTCCCATATCATGAAAGTGAGATTTTCAAGGATCCTCTTATTTAATTCATTCTTTATTCTTCTTAACTTGTCCAGTGGTCATATTCCATTGGCATAAAAAGTAGTCTCCTCTGAAGAAAACATTTGAGTCATTTTGGTAAGGCCACATGGCCATACAATATTGGTACAATTTACAAAATAAAGGTCTCGACTTCTCCAGTGGTACAGTGGATAGGAATCTGCCTGCCAATGCAGGGGACATGGGTTCAATCTCTGGTCCAGAAAGATTCCACATGCTGTGGAGCAGCTAAGCCTGTATGCCACAACTACTGAAGCCCAAGCACCTTAGTACGTGGAGAAGTGAGCACAATGAGGAGCCCACACACTGAAGCAAACATTAGCCTCCACTCACCTCAGTTAAAGAAGGCCTGTGTGCAACAATGAAGACTCAGCACAGCCAAAAATAAATTAATTTAAAATAATATTATTAAAAAATAAAGGTCTCATGTAAAGTACACAGGTATATCTACAGCATATAGACAAACACTGTTTGGCATCACCTCTTCTGCCTTTTAATACAATATTAAAAAAAATTGAATAACAAGCGCATCTGGTCATTCAGATGTCAACTAAGGTCATTACCATAGTACTTTCTTCAGGGGAAAAAAATCCCTTCCCTTTGAGGGGTGCATAGTTCATTAGGATGAGTCAGGGAAACCACACGATGAGTTTCAATGGAAATGCTGCTCCTCTGTTTATAATTATAATCTTGTCTCAATGCAGACAGTCAGGCAGGAGGACCACAGCAAATAGCACCAATTAGAAAATAACACGTTGGATGAAAATTCCCCCAAACAAAGGCCTTTTGCAGCAACTTGATTTCCTAACATCCCTCGCTCTCTCAGGGAAACAACTGACTGGACAAAAATATGGGAAGGAACAACAAAAGCTGGGCTTGCTTTCCAGAGGCCCATCCAGGGACCTAAGAGCTCAAGTCCTGCATAGTTCAGCAATGGCTTGTATGCCCCACGTACACATGAGGACACACACACGTGTCCTGAGGGGATGCCTTCTAGCCCAGACTGGTCTCTGAGTGGGGGAATCAGATTATTTTGTGTGCTCCCTTGGGAAGCTGAGAGGGTAGGTGGAATGGGGTGGGAAGAAACCTGGGGAAAAAAAAATCCTGTTTTTCTTTCTCCTCTTTCCCCACAATAATCAAGGAGATAAAAATCTGGTTCTTATCTATTTTTATTATGAAAACCTACCCTCCTTCACCCTATGGTAATGGGAATTGAAGCTGGATGTTTGAGATCAGTTGGAGATTGATGACATTTGTTATAAACCCCAAGCTCCAGCTAGATCAAAATCCCAGTTTTCATCAACATGGTTAAATGAATTCGTGTTGTTGGAAGAATGCTGTAGTGTTTCCCTTGTGATGGACACAGGAGGGAAGTGACCGAAAGGAAGCCACTGGGTGGCTGGCGCTTTTGTGTCTCAATTTTGGGGATTGTTACACAGATGTGTAACAGACTGCAGCCATGAAATTAGAAGACGCTTACTCCTTTGAAGAAAAGTTATGTCCAACTTAGATAGCATTTTCAAAAGCAGAGACATTACTTTGCCGACTAAGGTCCATCTAGTCAAGGCTATGGTTTTTCCTGTGGTCATGTATGGATGTGAGAGTTGGACTGTGAAGAAGGCTGAGCGCCGAAGAATTGATGCTTTTTGGTGTTGGAGAAGACTCTTGAGAGTCCCTTGGACTGCAAGGAGATCCAACCAGTCCATTCTGAAGGAGATCAGCCCTGGGATTTCTTTGGAAGGAATGATGCTAAAGCTGAAACTCCA
>SJYT01018404.1:0-28258 GCA_006410635.1 Cephalophus harveyi
TTGGTGATGGACAGGGAAGCCTGGCGTGCTGCGATTCATGGGGTCGCAAAGAGTCGGACACAACTGAGCGACTGAACTGAACTGAACTTGTATTATGGATGAGATGGCTGGATGGCATCACCAATACAATGGACATGAACTTGAGCAAACTTTGGGAGATGATGAGGGACAGGGAGACCTGGTGTGCTGCAGTTCATGGGGTTGCAAACAGACATGACTAGGCGAGTGAACAACAACAACTTGTGTTATAACAAACACACATACCTTCCTACTCAAAAATTCTAGATTCTAATAAATCCATAGGAGAAAACCACTGCAGAATACTTATCAAATTATTCTATACAAATTACTCTATACAACTCAGTGGGAGAAGAAAAATATATATAGATGTACTTGCTAAAAGAATGAACATACTATTTTTTTTTAAGTTTGAAAAGATAGAATCCAAATGATAATAATTATTTTGGAAATATTACAGATACATTTTTCTGTTTTTGCATATTAGAAACTTTCTTCTACAATGAGCCAGCATTTTTTATGTAACTCTTTTTACGACCATTGTAAGAAAGACATTTTTAAAACGATTTGTCAGTTAATTATTATGGCATAAGCAACTTCCAAGTGTTTAAACTCTGGGCATTTAAAACTTGGAAATTATATTTCAAAACCATTTAGTGTAAGACAATTATAGTTTTATAATTGATGCAGAATCATGAGAAATTATCCATGATCTGAAAGTAAAGGCAAGGATTTTGAACAAAGAATTCATTGGAAACATTTGCGCAAAAGCACCGCCTCTGGGTACATTGTTTTAAATCCATTTCTTTGAGAACCTTAACGTGGAAGATACACATACAATGATGTTAGCCTAAGGTAATATGCAACAGAAAATTTTTATTATACTTGGAATACTTATAAGCCTCCTTAGACAAAAATGTCCAAAGTAGCTGCCTGAATTGAGACATCTAGAAAATGAAGGCATTATGTGTTGACCTAGGATAATTTGCCATGATGCTGGTGATTTTCTATTCATTTTCTTCAGTACTTTTCAAAAGACTATTGTATTTAAAAGCCAAATTGCTGGCACCATGCAATTTGAAAAAAAAAATACATCAAGTACACAAATTACTGAAGAAAAATACTGCCTGTAGTTTCCAACCAAGTGAGATCCACAGAAAATGTCATGTCAAAATCCTGCAGGGTCATCCTTTATACATTTGTGGATGAATTTACTACCTTATTACCCAGACCGTCCCCACATTATAAAGCAAAGCTGCCTGTGTAATGGAAGCTTATGCAAACATTGATTTCTTGTGGTTAACTTCCAAATGTCTTCAGATCATTTCTGTGCACTCTGAAAGTTTATCTCTTCCCCCCCAGCAGCAGACCAGAATGTTAATATAGAATTCTTGTGTGTCCATTTCTGTTGACACAATGCCCAGACTATCAGTCACTATTAATTCCAGGAGAGTAAGGGCAGGGCAGAGGCCAGGCAAAGTGGAATCCCAATGAAACAGGAAAAAGAGTAAGCACTGTCGGATCTCTTTCTGTCAAATAGTTCAGTTGGGCACCACTGATCCTTTAAAGTCTGTGTTTGCACTACCTTCAATTACTAGTTGAAAGGAGCACAGATTGGCTCGTACATGTCATTGTTTGTATAGCACAGAAACATGAATTAAATCTGTCAGTCTTTTGATCTGCATGCCAAGTCAACAGTGTAGTCATTGTAAGTACTCATCAAAAAAAAAAAAAAAAAACCTGTATTCTGCCATGAAGAGAGGAAACAATTTTTGCCCTTTTGCCTAATTTTGTCACTCTTCCTGTTAGATTCCTTTTAAAAGTGACATTTATTTGTCAGTGAAAACAAAAACAACAGCAACAAAACCCTCTTGTCAGATACAGTGTTAATTATATATTTTGAGATCTGTGAAGACTTGAGTTACTTCTTTCCATTCCCTACATAACCACACAAGAGAGAAAGGTAAATAGTAACACAAGGAAAATACTATTTTGCACTGGTCTTTGTAGGATGGTGTGTAATTTCTTCCCTTAGAACATTTTATAAAATCTAATACTGTGGAAGCAGACAGAACATAAAACAATATTTTAGGAAGAAAATGAAGAAGACAGTGAGTTCCATACAGGCTGAAGTTCAACATTAGAAAAAAAAATCACCTACTGGGAAAAGTTAAGCTGGTACTCTTAATTTTATTTAATCACCAAAATAAACATTCTTATCATGGAAAATGCTTCAAACAAGAGGAGATTTCTCTCCAAATCATGTCTTAGAAATCTCAGAATTAGAAGTTCCCTACTTTTTTATTTAGCTTGCATTATGGTTAATATTAATAGAAAGTGTGCAAAAATGTTACATTTTAATAGCCATAAATAATTAGAAGGAGATGGATACAATTAACAATTGAACAATCTCTAAATCTCAATTTATTAACTGTTCCTTAGATAACTAATAAGTAGAGAATTCACATCATCCAGTCATTTGTTGTGAAAAGGGATGAAGAAAGCTACAAGGAAGGTAAGAAAGGCAGACCAAATGATCTCAATAATAAAATATAATCGAACTCTGAATATAGAGTAGGTAGGTACTTTATGACTGAAAATCATTTTGAATTCCTTATCTCCACAAGACAATTTGACGGTAAACCAATCAGTGTTCAGTGTGAAACACTTAGTCATTTATCTCTGGAGATTTGGGATAACCATCTTTTATGACAGCTACATTTATTTTATTTGATGAACTTGAGAGAACTCTGCCATCTGACCAACAATTAATATTCAAACGAATGATGTGCTAAAAAACCAGGATGATCATAATTGGAAGTCACTGAAAGTTACCTCTTTTAGACTGAGCTGAGAACAAAGATGCTACTGAATGTGTTGTCTTGGGTCTTTTTGTCTGGCTGACCTTACTGTAGATGAAAAATCGGTGACAGCTGTAGCTGTGCACGACACAAAGATCGCTCTCAGGATTCTGTATAACACACACACTTCAGCTCACTTTGCTTTGTTTCCAGAGGCGTTTTATTCTCGAGTTTCAAAGCTGAGAGGCAAGAAAAAGTGCCAACTGGAAGTCAAAAACGAAACAGTGAGGAGATACACTTTAATAGATTCATCTGCATTGCTTTGTTAACAATCTGTGATTCAGATTTTTTTCTCCATTGCTTGAATGAAGTACATCTGAGTTACATAAAGACAGTCTCTGAATAGAAAATTGTCATAGAAAGGTGAATCATTTGAGGCCCCCCATTTCCAGCGAATAAAGTTTCCAAGTAGCCATGGAAGAATTACACATTTTGTTTGGACTGGTTCTACTGCCAGCTTCCAGCGTTTATTATCTATATAAACCAAATATTTTTTCCTTCAAAAGTAGGGTAGAAATTGTGTGTGTGTGTGTGTGCATGTGCGCGTGCACGCGCGTGTGTGTGTGTGTGTAGCTGTTTCCTTCCACGAGTAGTCTGTCCAGAACTTAAAGCAATGTGAATCTGAAAAACAGTCTCTTACGTCTCTAATGCTTTTGTCAATCAGCAATGCCTCTGTTTGAACTTACTTGCTGAATATCGTATGTCTGAATTCTCTCATATAAAAACAGTAAGTATTAAAAATATTCAATCTGACAGAGATTTGGGGAATGTAAAACTTCAGGATTCATAATGTATGGATGGTTTTTTAGTGAATTAATATCAACGGGTAAAAGGAGTACTTTTAAAAAATGCACTAGTCAGCAGAAAGTCAGGGATATTTGAGTCTGAAAATAAAGGCAATCCTATTTTCTATACCTTGGTAGAAGGCCAAAAATATAACAGATCCTCCTATATATTAACACAGAAAGTCTGGCCATTAATTAAGACAACCGTTGCCATGATTGTGAGACTGTTTTCTAAGTTCCTCAGACAGCATCACAGTGGTTGATTTCCTCAGAAGAAAAGCTATGACAAACCTAGACAGCATATTAAAAAGCAAAGACTTTGAAAACAAAGCTCCATACAGTCAAAGCTATGGTTTTCCCAGTAGTCATGTACAGAGATGAGAGTTGGACCATAAAGAAGGCTGAGCACCAAAGGATTGATGCTTTCAAACTGTGGTGCTGGAAAAGACTTTTGCAAGGAGATCATACCAGTCAATCCTAAAGAAAATCAACCCTGAATATTCATTGGAAGGACTGATGCTGAAGTTCCAATATTTTGGCTACCTGATGCAAATAGCCAACTCATTGGGAAAGACCCAGATGCTGGGAAAGATTGAGGACAAGAGGAGAAGGAGGCGACAGAGGATGAAATGGTTGGATGGCATCACCACTCAATGGACATGAATTTCAGCAAACTCCAAGAGATAGTGAAGGACAGGGAGGCCTGGCACGCTACAGTCCATGGGGTCACAAAGAGTCAGAAACAACTTAGCAACTTAACACACACACACAAGATTCTGGAGAATCTTGATGCAACATCTTAAAGTTTAGATAAATTGAGGCCCTATAGCTTAGTAGTTATAAATTTGGAATCTGGAACCAGATCAAACTGAGTTAAAGTCCCAATTCTGTCACTTACTGGCTATGTGACCCTAGGCAAATGACTTTATTCTCTGAACTTGTGTACTCAACCATTAGAAGTGGAAAATAAAAGAGCTTTACAAGTTTGTACAAAAGAGCTTTTGCGTTTGCTGGAAGGATTAAGATGGAAAACTCCTCTAAAGTGCTGGCAGGTAGTATGTATTTAGCAGAAGTCAAGGACTTAATTATTACATTAAAGGTTCCATCAGTTGTCAGATGATTCCCTGGGGGATGTGGCTCATTGATTGGTCACAGATTAGTCCTTCACACACACTCAGTGAAACTTTCAGGAGTTTCCAGAATAAGAAACACAAGTAAGAGGAGGGACGCAGAGAAAAGAGCCAGCAAGGAAGGAAGTGAAGGTGGAAGAGGAAAAACTCCACTAACCAACTAATGTGATGTTGACATTGAGCCTTTCCACCAAAAGGACAAAATGAAGCTTTGAAATCTAAACTGTGAAAAGAAACTCTAAGTCTCCCAGACATTTTCTCACTTGCCACTCCAGAGATCCTGAGGAAGACTACAGGATTTCTAGTTGTTTTAGAAGCAGAAAACAGTAATGAGAGAACCACACCTGAGCAAAGTTACAAAGATTATGCGAACTGTAAGACAGTCCAAGTGATGTGAGCAACAGGCTGCTTTGAGACTGGCTCTGAATTCCCTTCTGCTACCAGAAATCGGCAGCCTCAAGAACATATTACACACACACACAGGCAGGCAGGCACAAATGCCATGTTGATTTCAGAAATGATTCCAGCACAACAATTTCATTACCTGATAAAACATCTTAAGACTTAAGAGACAAGAATTTGATCCCAAGCTAGCACTTAGGACACAAACACTTTAATATCAATAGTCAACCCAGAAACCCTTTATGATATAATACCTAATAGCTCACCAAATGGCTTCTCAGAAAAAAATAATTAAAATTAAATATCAGTAAATGTCAAGACAATAAATAGCACCTAGTTGTTCAAGCCAAAAAACTATTTCTCTATTCTTTGCTACATCCAAACTGTTGGCAATTCTGTGTTCTCTGCTCCAAAATAGATCGCAAATCTGACTGTGTTTCACCATTTCTAATTCCATCATCAGAGTCCAAGCCCCACTCTTTCTCACTTTGTGACCCTATCGCTTCTTTCACCCCTTGAGGATCCAGACTTTAAATAGAAGTCAAAGACATTGTTTTAACTGTGAATCAGAACACCTCATCCCATATTCAATTTCCTCCAGGGTCTTCTCGAAGGAGAGAGGAGTAACCCTGCTGCTGAGCTTTCCAAAGTCACATCTTAGCTGTCTCCCCAGCCTTCGGTTCCTTCGAGGGACCTGTGCTGTCCTGTGTGCCTGGAATACTTGAGTCCAAAACGTCCCAAGGCCATTTCCTTGACATTAGCAAGGTGTCATCTGAAATGATATTCCTCACAGGGACCGCTCAGGGAAAGGGTGATCCTTCTCACAGTCATTACCACCTAGAAGAACACTGTCTAGCATGTATTTTTGTGGAGTGCTTACTCTGGACAAGCAGATGGTAAGCTTTCCGTACAGATTCTTATTTAATGCCCTCCAACATGCTGGAAGAGTCAACTCACTGGAAAGACCCAGATGCTGGGAAAGATTGAGGGCAGGAGGAGAAGGGGTGACAGGGGATGAGATGGTTGGATGGCATCGTCAACTCAATGGACATGAGTTTGAGCAAACTCTGTGAGATAGTGAAGGACAGGGAATCCTGGCATGCTGCAGTTTGTGGGGTTGCAAAGAGTCAGATACAGCAGTGACTGAACATCAACATGTTGGAGGCAGTACAACAGGTAGTCCTACTTTTACAGAAAGAACATGAGACTGAGATCAGTTAAATAATTTGTCCAGTCAGACAGCAAGGAGATGATGGTACCTGTATTTTAAAAAGTCAAATCTATTGAGACTTTAGTAGTTTATGTATAGAATAGTGTTTTATGTATAGAAAAATGTTCCCATTTTAAATGCAGAGAGTTTTGATAAAAGAATGCACCTTGTAACCACCCCCACAATTAAAACCTAGAGCACTGCCATCACCCCCAAGATTCCCTTGTGCCCTTTTCAAGCTAACCCCCAACTAAGCCTGGCCCCCGGCAGCTAATGATCTGCTTTCTGTCAATGATAGATTAGATACAGCCTGCATTCCCTTGTGGCATCCATATTTAAATCTTCATTAAAAGCCATATTCAGCTCCCTAAAGCCATTTCTTTTTAAAAATATTTATTTATTTTTAATTTGGCTGCATCAGGTGTTAGTTGCAGCACACAAGATCTTTACTGCAGTGCACAGGCTCAGTAATTATGGCATGAGAGCTTAGTTGCACCACAGCATGTGGGATCTTAGTTCCCTAACCATTCCTACATTAGAAGGTGGATTCTTAACCACTGGACAACCAGGGAAGTTCCCCTAAAACTATATCTGAAGTTTACATCTTCTTTAATGCATGACTAGGTAACATTCAGTAGTTTAGATTCAATTGCTATGTATTCCAAAAATTTTAAAACAAAAGCTAACTGTGCAAGCATGAATGTAAATAAATAATAATGAATATAAATAAATGAATAACCATCACTTTTAAGGTCAAAAAAAACTACAACAGAGACTCACAAATTAGGTTCAGGTTCTGGTTTTGCCTCTTACTAATTTGTTGACCATAAATTAGTCACACACCAAATCTTAGTCTCCTGATGTACATGTAAAAATAAGTATACCCACATTGGGCTTCCCTGGTGGCTCAGCAGTAAAGAATCCACCTGCAATGCAGGAGACCCAAGTTCGATCCCTGGGTCGAGAAAATCCCCTAGAGGAGGGCATGGCAATCCACTCCAGTATTCTTGCCTGGAGAACCCTATGGACAGAGCCTAGCTGGCTATAGTCCATAGCAGCACAAAGAGAGGGCATGACTGAAGTGACCGAGCACACAGCACAGTATACCCACGTTGCACTGACAGTTAAAAGATTATGAGATCATGTAATTAATGCAAAGCACAGGTAGGTCATTGATAACTGTTATTACTCACTACTATTGATATTTCTATTCCAGAAGCGAGGCCATACTGCCCTAAATTCTTAGTACTGTTTGTCTTTTCAAAGTATCACAGTGGCCTTCTGAGATACAGACATCTCTGTGAAATAGGTAGAGGAAGAAAGTATGACTCATATTGTTCAGATGGAGAAACCAAAGCAAAGAATAATCAAAGCGACTTGCACAGGCATCAAATAGACTATTGGCAGAGTAGGGTCAAGAACTCAGATTTTTCCAAAGACTCAAAGTAATTCATGTGCATTATTCATTGCCACTATACTTTCTCTAAGTTGATAAAAGGAAACTGCCCTCATTGCATTTGCTAAACAGGGAATAGAAAGCAGGAGTGTGCTAAATGACTTATACAAATTGTAAATGTTAAATAATGACAGAGCAAGAATGAAAACTTCTGCCTGTGGATTTCTGAGCTTGCCTATCCCACCAACTTTAAAACTGGAGCTTTACAAAAACGAATTACTAGTCAGCACATTCAAGAAAAATGAAGAGATAAAGAGACAGAAGGGAAATAGAAAAAAAAACTCTGAAGAAATTTGATGGAATAAAGATAAACACTGAAAATGGTTAGAAGTTGTGAATATGGCCCATATGTTCTTCTGGAGCCAGAAATTACCCAGACAAATAGGTGGGAATATATGCCTGCTAGACAGACAATGTACCAGAAATACCCATTTAGGGATATAGTAATCAATGTGTTATCAAGAAATGTGTCTTTAGGATCGTGGAGAATATGCTATTTCCAGTGATGCCTTCGAAATTTCAAAATTCTTGGTCTGTGACTGCATAAAATGAGTTATTGGCTTGAACCAGAACAGAGGAGACAGACTTGCAAAGCAAAAAAAAAAAAAAAAAACCACTTGACTCTCTTTTAGCCAGCTCCTTGCAAAAGAATGTTGTGATAGTTAGTGAAAAAGCACTTTCTAAAATAAGATGATCTGTTTTGGGTACAGAACAATTCTTAATATCTCAATGTTTAAAAGCAGTAGTTTGCAGAGTCTTTAAAAAATTATTAGGGTATGATGTTCCAGAATTCATGTGTCCCTTTTCTGAAAGCACAGAGTGGAGAGGAGGGTTTTGCTGATGTAAGTCATCAGCTATATAAGGTTTACTTCTCGAACACTTGCTGGCATGGACTTAATTCCACTCCCCACATGCTAACCTACTTTTCTTACCCTTTCAGGTAGCGCAGAGTAAAAGCTGTATCTTCATGCTTTTGATGGAGATACAGAACTTTGTTCTTTAGGAGAGATACTTTCTGAGTATTTTAAAGGAGATCTTATTTCCAGGAGGGCTTAATGAATACCACAGGTGTTCATATGTCAAGAACACTTTAAGAACAGTCCTGCCTAGAGGCAGAATGACAAATCTTCGTGGGAGGTGTTTGAATTATGCTGGAATTCAGAACATGCAATGACGCATGGTAATATTCAGTTCATTCCCATGCCCGAACTCTCAAGAAATAAAAAGAGCAAAACAATACTCCATGTTTCTACATGTTTGGAATGTGTGGGATTTGTGTGTGTATAGGGTTAGGGTGGGAGAAGGAACGTCTTCATTCCTTACTAAGGGGACCGTGTCACTGTCTGAGCTCCACAGTTCAATTTGAACAACCGGTCTAAGAATAAATAGCAGGGGAAGACAGACACTCAAGAAAATGTAGAAATCCGTAAAAGTTATCATTGAGGGCTTTTGACGGGACCACAGCCACCCTTCCTCTCCAACGTGCAACTCTCTGATTCTCTGGATGTGCTATCCCCCATCTTAAGCCACACCCACACAGTGCTGTGTTCCACCCAAGAGCCACAGGCCTGGCCTTTCCCGAGCTCCTGTCAAAATGCTGAACTAGACCCAAAATATTGCACTAGCCTTTCCCCACAAGACACAATGACATGTGATTGTAAATGCATCTATTATGACTTGCATAGCATCTTTTCAGATGTGATATCATGCCAATCATTCAAAATAGAGTGCTCATAAACAAATCTGAATTTTGCACTTTTCTAGTAGAACTGGAAATATCTAAAAATACTGGGCTCACCATCCTCCAACATAGCAATCTCCAAAACAGCTGCACCCCACCTCTTTCAACAGAATGGGCACACTACTCTTCCCCAAGCTTTCAGGGGGCACCTGCAGGTTTTTCACTGTTTCCTGGGGGCTCCGGGCAACAGAATGGGTTGTTTCCCATCTGGAAGCACAGAGGGAGTTGAGCGGTCTGGGGCTGCGACCTCTGACTAGAAGGTAGGTGCATGTTGACTGTAAACCTACAGGCACAACTAAGTCCAGCAGATTTGGGGAAATCTTTGTTTCATTATTTTACCTTAGAGCAAAAACTAAAACAACAAAAGGAAGGAATCTTAGACCAAACTACCCACAGTCCCATCACCTAAACAAATCAGCATTGTCTTTGAATGTATTATCTGGTGACCTTATCTGACACATTCACCAATTCTGTATTGTTGGTAATGGGGTAGAATGAACTGTGTTACTACTATGCATGTTCCCTTCACATTATATTAATACTAAGAATAAATGGGCTTCCCTGGTGGCTCAGAGGTTAAAGCGTCTGCCTCCAGTGCGGGAAACCTGGGTTCGATCCCTGGGTAGGGAAGATCCCCTGGAGAAGGAAATGGCAACCCACTCCAGTATTCTTGCCTGGAGAATCCCATGGACAGAGGAGCCTGGTAGGCTACAGTCCACGGGGTCGCAAAGAGTCGGACACGACTGAGTGACTTTACTTTCACTTAGTATAGACTTCCCTGGTGGCTCAGAGGTTAAAGCGTCTGCCTCCAATGCGGGAGACCCGGGTTCGATTCCTGGGTCGGGAAGATCCCCTGGAGAAGGAAATGGCAATCCACTCCAGTATTCTTGCCTGGAGAATCCCATGGATGGAGAAGCCTAGTAGGTTACAGTCCATGGGGTCGCAAAGAGTCGGACACGACTGAGCGACTTCACCTTCCTTCCTTCCTTCCTTACTTTCAGGAATAACTTAGTGTTCTGCCTCCTTTAAAAAAAAAAAATTCCTTCCAGTACTCAAGCTGCTGCTGCTGCTGTTTAATTGCTAAGTTTTATCTGACTCTCTGTGACGCTATGGACTGTAGCCTGCCAGGCTCCTCTGTCCATGGGATTTCCCAGGCAAGAGTGGAGTGGGTTGCCATTTCCTTCTCTAGGGAGTCTTCCCAACTCAGGGATTGAACCCATGTCTCTCGCATTAGCAGACAGATTCTTTTTACCACTAAGTCACCTAAGAAGCCCCCCAAGGTACCTATGCAAACATATACCAACATCTATAAATATAGGTATAAAAGCATTTTGTTAGGGAAAAATGGGATTATGCTATGAACATTTCTCTGCAGTGTTCTTTTCTTGTATAACAATGTACCATAAATATAGGGAAGATTTATGCCACTTAAAAACCTGTGACAAAGTTTCAGAGCATCCTATGAAGCCTTCTGCCTCTTTATGGAGGTTCTGTCTCCACCTACAGGGCCCCACACACCCAGGACTGGGAGGCATCTCAGGCATGGCTCACTGGGAAAGCCACATTATCAAAAAGCCTGGGCTTTGGCATCAGACACACCTAAATTTGAATGCTTTCTCTGCCATTTACTGGGTCTGTCACCTTGGCACCAGACCTCCATATAATTAAGGAGTAAAGTGAAAAAGCTGTCTTAAAACTCAACATTCAAAAAACTAAGATTATGGCACCCGGTCCCATCATTTCATAGCAAAGAGTTGGGGGAAAAAATGGAAACAGTGGCAGATTTTATTTTCTTGGGCTCCAAAATCACTGCAGAAGGTGATGCTTGCTCCTTGGAAGGAAAGCTATGACAAGCCTAGACAGTGTATTAAAAAGCAAAGATACCACCTCGCCAACAAAGGTCTGTATAGTCAAAGCTATGGTTGTTCCCAGCAGTCATGCATGGGTGTGAGAATTGGATCATAAAGAAGGCTGAGCACCAAATAATTGATGTTTTTAAACTGTGGTACTGGAGAAGATTCTTGAGAGTTCCTTGGACTGCAAGGAGATCAAACCAGTCAATCCTAAAGGAAATTAACCCTTAATATTTATTGGAAGGACTGATGATGAAGCTCCAATACTTCGGCCACCTGATACGAAGATCTGGCACATTTCCCTGTTGCTGGGAAACAGTGAGAGCAGGAGGAGAAGAGGGTGACAGAGGATGAGATGGTTGGATGGCATCACCGACTCAATGGACATGAGTTTGAGCAAACTCTGGGAGACAGAGAAGCCCAGCGTCCTGCAGTCACCACGTGTTTTTGAGCCAAGGCTCACAAAGAACACGAGTTAGCGACTGAACAAGAACAACAAACAAGAGCCCCTCAAATCTGATGCAAGTCCACCTTCAAGTAATTTACCTGGGATTTAGCCGTAAAACAATCTGAAAATAAGCTATTTTAACAAAGCATATATGTGAATGTATTGTGTGATGTGTTATTTTATTTTGAATTATATTGAGGAAGGGATGCCATAATCTCATGGAACATAATCTAGCTGTTCCATGAATCTTAACCATGTCTCATATGTGTGTGTGTGTATTGAGATAAAGTCTGTTGTTTCTAAATGAAGCTGACCACATTTGGGTTCGTGAAGACTGCAGGAGACAAACTGATGGGAAGTTTTCAGTTTCATTCGGGCAGAGGATAGGTGTTCCTCAATTGTTTCCCCTCACACAGCCACCATTCCTCTCCATTCGGCCCATTTTCCCTACCACAGACCTCAAGTTTTGACCCCTGACAGCCTCCCTCCATAAACTTTCCTCATCTCCCTCTTTCTTGTCCTCCTCATCTCCTTTACCATGTTCTTGTTTTTTGCATTTTTTTGATACCTTTATCTCCACCGTCAGTTGGAAAGCTCCTTGAAGGCAGGCACCGAATCACTCCATTCCCAACACCTAACTTCTACTCACTGACTGATACACACTGTAAGGCAGGCAGTGAGGACAGAGAGCTGCTTCCAGTATCAGTGCTGAAGGAGGCTACCATCTTCAGCTGTTGCCGCTTTAGCTTGCATCCCCTTTTCTTAATTTTTTTTAAAAATTTATTTATTTTTCAGTTCAGTTCAGTTCAGTCACTCAGTCATGTCCGACTCTTTGCAACCCCATGAATCACAGCACGCCAGGCCTCCCTGTCCATCACCAACTCCCGGAGTTCACTCAGACTCACGTCCATCGAGTCAGTGATGCCATCCAGCCATCTCNTGTTCATTGCAGCACTATTTACAATAGCTTGGACATGAAGCAACCTAGATGTCCATCAACAGATGAATGAATAAAGAATCAACCTATCTTTTTTAGCTCAGGCACTGGAGTCCAAGTGTTAAATGCCTCATTAGCACCTTTCTTCTAGTGACTTGGAAGAACTAAGGTTCTCAAGTGACTCTGAAGTTGACCAAGGTGCAAGGCTGTGGCAGTGGGGCAAGAACCCACCTCCATGGGGTCTGAAGTGAGTGGTGAAAGCAAAAGGGGTTGCAACTTTGTTTCTGTCCTAGTTCTTAAAATAGCTATCATTTGGGGCTTTTCAGTTTCAAGTTGTACAATCTGGTTTTTTTTTTTAAGGGGCCAAAGTGAATTAATTCTTTCTGCACTGTTTAAAAGAATACACAGCCTTAAACACTAAATAGGGCAGCGCTATAACTCTGGTTGCTAAAAAAATTAGGGGGCTTCCTAGGTGGTGCTAGTGGTAAAGAATGTGCTTGCCAATGCGGGAGACTTAAGAGGTGAGGATTTGATCCCTGGGTTGGGAAGATCCCCTGGAGGAGGAAATGGCAACCCACTCCAGTATTCTTGCCTGGAGAATCCTATGGACAGAGGAGCCTGCCGGGTTACCGTCCATTAGGTTGCAAAGAGTCAGACACGAATGAAGCAACTGAGCATGCAAGCAAATGAAATTAAGATAGGCAATGATAAAAGGGATTTTAATATATAAAAAGACTCATTGCCATAATTTGCCTCCTAAATAATAACACTCAATGAGCTATAGCATCTTTTATCTGAAGTTTTGGCTGCCTTTATTTACTCCATGAAACGGGGCCCAGAACCTACATTATTGTATTAAGTTTGCAAAGCTTCAAGATGCCCTTGAGTAAGATTCATCATCTTGTCCTAAATTCTCCACACGCTCCACTAAAAGCCTAGTGGCAGACTGAAGGGATTGTCAGAAAGCATAAAAGGCAAAATAAAAATTTTATGCTCTTTTAGGCAAGTGAAGATTTGCCCTCTAGCAATTTCTGATATTAACTCATTAATCCTCACAACCTATCTAGAGGATGGATTTCAGGAATGAACAACCCTTGTCACCTCAATCGCTTTTAAAACCTGCACCAAACACAGCACTGGCTATTTTCCTGGGTTGGTCTGAGCATCGCCTTAGAGCCCAGGAAGAGCTGAGACTGAGACAGACAGGATTCAGAAGCATCTCTACAACTCCCTTCTTTTCCTATCACCAGGGCCAGCGGCTGCACAGGACCCGGTGCTTGGTGGATGCACTGCTGCTGCCATCTTGAATTTTTTTTCCAAATGAATATTGATCAAGAAGTACTGCACTTTCATTCTACACTGGGTCCCACCAATTATATAGCCAGTCCTGCCTGTCACACATCCTGGGTGAAAGGACATCAGCAGTATAAAACTTAGGCCTGGACGTGTTTCCTTGATCTCCATACTGATGCCCATAACAAACAAGTCCACCTGCTCTGTGGTACCTTCAATCCTCTAGGTTTGCTCTGCTTGTTCAAAATGAAATTGGACTATACGCTTAGAACTGTATATAAAACTTAAGACCATATTCCTTCTCAACTGTATTCATCCCACATTTATGTTTTCTTGGTTTGAAATTTACTTTAGTGTGTTTAATTATTGCTACATAATACTGTACCTTCTTTGGATGTGGCATCTCAACAATGTGCAATTTCTAATAGTCAGCATAAAATCATAACTTAGAAAAACATTGCTGAGCTAATTACAGGGACTATCAAAATACATCTACATCTTTTCTGGGCCACAGTCCATATCTGAATCATAATAAGTGTGAAAATGTTTATACATCATTACAAGTTTTCCACAGAGTTTCGCTCTGTGTTGGGACCAATCGTGTTCTTTCAGTCATTTGAGTCGACAAGCTGGATCATCTCCAGTGAGAATGCCAGTTTTAGAAAACAGCTTATTAGAGATTATAAAAATCAAAAGACAGAATTAATAGACCTGCAAATGCAAAATGTAAGGAACATTCTTCGTGTAACTATTAGAATACACCTCTCAGCACAATATTTATTTTGCAAAACATTTCACTGAGGTTAAAAGGGAATCACAATAAACTGTGGAAAATGCTGAAAGAGATGGGAATACCAGACCACCTAACCTGCCTCTTGAGAAACCTATATGCAGGATAGGAAGCAACAGTTAGAACTGGACATGGAACAGCAGACTGGTTCCAAATAGGAAAAGGAGTACGTCAAGGCTGTATATTGTCACCCTGCTTATTTAACTTATATGCAGAGTACATTATGAGGAACACTGGGCTGGAAGAAGCACAAACTGGAATCAAGATTGCCGGGAGAAATATCAATAACAACAGATATGCAGATGACACCACCCTTATGGCAGAAAGTGAAACAGGAGAAGGGGACGACAGAGGATGAGATGGCTGGATGGCATCACAGACTCGATGGACGTGAGTCTGAGTGAACTCCGGGAGTTGGTGATGGACAGGGAGGCCTGGCGTGCTGCGATTCATGCGGTCACAAAGAGTCAGACACGACTGAGCGACTGAACTGAACTGAAGGAAAAGTAACCAGGCACTTAATTTTGTATATTTTAATGAATTTATATGTTTTTTAAAAACCCTATTTAGAAGCCTGGAAATTAGGTGGTAAGGAAGTTAATAGCTCATGACAAAATAAAGGAAAATTATTTTAGTAAGTATTCACCTAGTATTACTTTTACGACATTGGAACTGAGCTGCTACATCAGAATTCTGATTTTTCATTACTTCATGTAAGATTCATTGTACCTATTGTGTACAAGGTATTGGAAGAATCCAGTAATGCTCCAGATTTCTTACTCCTTCACATGTTCTTAAGCCTTAACAACTGAACTAGAAATATATTTTGAGGAATAATGAACCCATTTTTTCCCTCTAAATAGTTAGATATTATATTTTTTAATTCAAGGAAGGAGGGTTTAGTTTTTGCATTCTGATAAAAATTCTGTGTATATGGTTGGATGGCGTCACCAACTCAATGGATGTGAGTTTGAGCAAACTCCAGGAAATAGTGAAGGACAGGGAAGCCTGGTGTGCTACAGTCCATGGGGTCACAAACAGTCGGACATGACTGAGCGACTGAACAAAATATATATGTGTGTGTGTGTACATATACATATATATGTACATGTATATATATGTACATATGCCTGAGTCTAAAAATGAGTTTTAAATATGTATATGTATATGCATATGTATATGTATAACTAATTCACTTTGCTATACAACTGAAACTAACACAAGGCACAAGGCAACCATATTCCAATAAAATTTTTTAAAAATAAAAATGAACTTTTGGGAGTCCATGAAACCCCAAAATTGTTTACGAAATTTTGGATGGAGAAATGTTTTTCTGGTGTCAGCACTTGTAGTTTTCATGATTCTCAAAGAATTCATGATTCCAGGTCCTAACAGACTTCCCATAGTACTGCCAATTTCTAAGCTTCTCAATCACTATCCTGAGAACCTGGTGCACTCAAAAACCATGAAGTTCGAAGTCAGTCAGATTCCTTATTCTGAAAGCTCTCTGAGATTGTCTGGTTGTAGCATTTTGTGCTCTTGGTATCATTTGGTTCTGTGATTATTTACCCTGTGAGTGAGGTGTGTACTCTCCATGGGGATGCAAGCTACTTTGGAGCCATAAATATTTTTAGTCTACTGCCGCTTAGATACATGTTGCATCCTCAGACATTTCTGCAGTGTGATCCATAGTGTTTAGAGGATGTCAGAATTGAGAGCATTAAATTCCTTGATAGAAACAGAAAAGCATTTCCAACTTGACTAATATTGTTAAGTAATGTGTGAAACAAGAAGGGTTACAATGTTGATAATGTTATGATTTGCTAAAAGTGGAAATTACTTTTGTGGTTGAAATGATTCAAATGAATTCATTCCAGTCTCACTTCTATCTTGCTTAGTATTTTTTTCTGATAGAAAATCCAGCTACTTTTCAATAGAAAATAAAGCAAATTATTTGTCTTTGACTTTTCACATATCATTCCCCAGAGATTCTGCAATGTGCAATATTTAATATAATTCACCTAGACCTCCTGTCCAGTCAACAATAGTAAACTCTCCCAAAGGTCACTGCTTGGGGAGAAGATTGAGAAATTTTGAATAAGTGAAATTCTTTAACTATATCCTTGCTTACATGCTTATATCCATAGCTATTATTTATCTGTATAAAAGCAAAGAATTTGATGATATACAGTGAAGGCCCATAATTACCTCTGAAACTTGGAACACACTACTAGGTCAGAGAGATGTAATAGACATTTTGGCCTTCCCATTATCCGTTGTCTTTTTTTCTTAGTTACCATACTCTAATTTCCTTTTGAGTATTCTCTCAACACAGCAACATTTTACATATATATATGAGAGTACAATTGCATTGCATTGTTGTATTAGTTTCTGCTGTACAATAAAGTGAATCTGCTATATGTGTACATATATCCCCTTCCTGTTGAGCCTGTCTCTTACCTCCCCGCATCCCACCCAGTCATCACAGGGCACCCAGCTGAGTTCTCTGTGTTATACAGAAGCTTCCTACTAGCCATCTATTTTACACATGGTAGTGTATCTATGTCAATGCTACTCTCTCAATTCATCCCGCCCTCCCCTCCTCCAGCATGTCCACATGTTAATTCTCTATGTCTGCATCTCTATTCCTACCCTGCAATAGATTCATCTGTACCATTTTTCTAGATTTCACATATAGAAGCAATATTTTCTGATGAGAAACTGACTCATCCCCAATACAAGACATGTTGATGACTGGCCAAAACCAGTCAGCAAGTCCAATCTCTGACATAATAACCAGAGTCCAACAGGGATTAGTTAAACAATATCTTGCTGAGAACTAAGTTTCCACACTCTTCTTTGAGAATTTCCAGGGAGATCTTCTTTTATTGCTTAATATGAATTAGGATGCTTTCAGTTCCCCAAAGCTGAGCCTTTCTTGGTTGAAGCAAACACTTTGGCAGGCAGAGAGGATAGTGAGAAAGAAAATGGAAACATTGATAACACTGTTTAACCTCTGAATCAAAACCTCACTTGAACTCTAGCCTACCTTCAACTCACTAGCAAGTCAGTAAAATACCTTTTGAATTCTTGTTTTCTGCAAAATACAGATGAAGTCATGAAGTCTGTAAATCTAGAAAATTGCAGGCAAGCAAATTCGTGAAGCGTTCCATATTTTATATGATTAGAGGGTTTAATGGTGACCCACTCCAGTACTCTTGCCTGGAAAATCCCATGGGTGGAGGAGACCGATAGGCTGCAGTCCATGGGGTCGCTGAGAGTCAGACACGACTGAGCAACTTCACTTTCACCTTTCACTTTCATGCATTGGAGAAGGACATGGCAACCCACTCCAGTGTTCTTGCCTGGAGAATCCCAGGGACGGAGGAGCCTGGTGGGCTGCCATCTATGGGGTCGCACAGAGTTGGACATGACTGAAGCAACTTAGCAGCAGCAGCACAGGCAAGCAACATAGAACACGTTGAAAAATTTCGTCCCTAAATTTTGTATCTAAACTATCACCATCACTTTTTCAATAATACAGAGTAAGAAATACATTTAGAGATAGTAATATAGCCTCAGACATCTTTCCTAGATTCAGCTGCCCAATAAGCATTTACTGAATGATAATGAGAACAATATTTATCGACAACTTGGCATGTTCACATAAACAAACAAAAGCTATTTTTCTTGTGACAAAATAGGCTTAGGTTAAGGTATTTGTCAAATGTCACCAAGTCAGTGGCAGAGGCAAAGCTTGAATCCATGTCTGTCAGACAAAAAAGCTCATGCTCTTAACCCATCACTTATCCAAACTTCACTGGCCTAAACAGTTTAAGTTTAAAAGTACTTGCAGGATTCCCATGCGGGTCCAGTGGGTTAAGAATCCACTGCCAATGCAGGGGACACAGGTTCCATCCCTGGTCCAGGAAGATCCCGTATGCCACAAGGCATCTAAGCCCATTCACCACAACTACTGAAAATGTGCTCTAGAGCCCTTCAGGTGGAACAAAAGGAGCCACGGCAATGAGAAGCCCACACCAAAACTAGAGAAAGTCTGCATGCAGTGAAGACTCGGTGCAGCCATAAATAAATATATAAGTAATTTTTAAAAGGTAGTTTGCATCCTTATTGGACTTCCCTGGTGGCTCAGACGGTAAAGCGTCTGTCTACAATGTGCGAGACTCGGGTTCAATCCCTAGGTTGGGAAGATCCGCTGGAGAAGGAAATGGCAATCCACTCCAGTACTATTGCCTGGAAAATCCCATGGACAGAGGAGCCCGGTAGGCTACAGTCCATGGGGTTGCAAAGAGTTGGACACAACTGAGCGACTTCACTTACTTACTTATGCCTCACTCACAAGAAAAATAATCCAAGAATCAAATGATACAAAAACACAGCAAAATAATGAAGTTGTAGAAACTCAGAGGAATTTCAGAATCTTATACCATGAAGCAAGTGGCAGCATGGTGCCAGGAAGAGATGCGGCCTTGTTGCAGGAAGTTGAGTTGATTACTCTAGACCTCAGTCCCCTCATCTTGCAAACGACCTGGTAAACTGAATAATCCTTAGATTCCCTTCCAGTGTGTAGAATCTGGTAAGCCTCATCAGAGGAAAATTTCAGAGGAACTGCATGTTTTGTCTTTAAATATGGAATTCATCTATTTTGAGAGACAATTAAGTAGATATTCCTTTTATAACTTTATTAAAAAGATTCTATACCATGGTTAAACAATTTCAATCCTCCGAAAAATTAGTCCATGGAATAATACAATCAAGAAAAATAAGATGGTCTTCCATGTATATGACACTGGGCTAGTTCTGATTTTTATAATCAACTGCTGGCTGATTCTGTTATACAGTGTTACTTTATGCAGGTCTTTAAAATATGTTACTTATAACACTGGGAATTTTCCTGCCAATAACTTCATGATTTTGAATTTCCAATAAGAAAATTAGGAAGAAGATGAGTTTTCTATGTTAAGTCTTATTATTTTAATCTTAACACATTGTTTTTCAAATTGGCTCTAGATCAAATTCAGATGTTAAATGGAAACTCTACACTGATTGACTGCTTTCAAAGGGACAGAGCTGGTTAAAGATGTCACAGTTGCTCCTTGATGATGACCTTTGGGGGGAAAGACTAAAATCAAGTCACAGAATTAGGATCTGATCTACGGTTTTCAATAATAATACTCCATCTTCCTAAGACATCTACCAGTGTGCATAAAACCAGCAAACCTATCTATACTGTCCATCCCCAGAGCTCTAGCCCCCACTTACATCAACTATCAAAATTACTAATGGATGGGTAGGTATTACACAGAAGCTCTTTAGAGGAACACAAGCTTTCAGAAGGGGAAAAAAAAAATCAGGAATATTTTGCAACATTACACAGAATGACCCAAACTGACAAATTGACATATAGTATATCAATAAAATATGGCCATAGAGCAATAAATAAGCACAGGAAGGCTGTAGATGACTGGAAGCCACATGAACAATCTCAAGTCTCTTGGGTCCTAACCAGCACATTGAAGTCATTTGTTAAATGAACCTCCAACCATGTAAAATCTGATATGCCGCTCTGAAGAATAAGTTGCATCCTGGGAAAGTTAGGTTAATTGAACCCCTTATGGCTCTATTTTTATCAATTAAATGAACTTTGAAGAATTTGAAAATGATGCAGGAACCTGTGAAATCTCTAGTGACTTATAACTTTGGTGTAATTCTTCACTAAGTCTGCCCCACAGAGTACCACATAACAGATGTTTATTGAAATGGTCAATAGAAAAAATTATGTTGACATGAAAATAATTCAAATATTTGTTAAAACAGCATTAAAGAGGCCCACAATTCTGCACTGAATGTAGCATTGCATATTCACTATTAATATATTAAATGGCAGATGCCAGTTAATTATTTACACAGTTACTGACAGATCACCTAAAGGCCTGAAAGAATTAATGCAATTACCTCATTTACACTAAGGTCAGACTGGAACTATGAGAACTTGATCCTTCAGCACTCATTCATTGATGATAGATCCAGCTGTCATTACTTCCAAAGAACCAGATACATTGGTCCCTATTTCTTCCCACTTTCCAGGAACATATTTATTGAATAAAGTGCATATTGGGTAATATTTTTGCATTGACTTCACCACTCTCCCGTAAGAATTTTCTTTCCTAAACAGATTGTTCATGTCTGTCTACCAAACATATTTTACCTTTTCCTATCACTAACCATATTTACATAGCATTGGATTGGACAAAATTTTTGTTAGATGCTATGGAAAAACCCAAATAAACTTTTTGGCCAACCCAGTATTTCCTTGTGCATGCTAAATCACTTTAGTCATGTCTGACTCTCTGTAATCCTATGGACTGTAGCCTGCCAGGCTCCTTTGTCCATGGGATTTTCCAGGCAAGGAATGGGTTCCATGTCCTCCTTCAGGGGATCTTTCCAAGACAGGGATCAAACCCTTGCCTCTTTTATCTCCTGCATTGGCATGCAGGTTCTTTATCACTAGAGCCACCTGGGAAGCCCAGTATTTCCTCACCTGGAGCTATAACTCCTCAACCTTGCCACATTGGATCCACCCTTTAGACCCAACTCTAATCTTGCCATTACCTCTCTTCCTAACCAAGGGCCCTCCCTTTCTGTCATTTATGTATGTGGTCCTCTCCACAGCTAGTTCATAAGCAGCTTGGAGAAAGAAACTAGGCATTGCCTCTTTTGGCATCCCCCGAAGTATGTAAGACTATTTCTTATAATCTGTGCTCACAATTTAGATCCTGGGGGTCTGACTTTGAAAGATAGCATACTCTTTTTCTGTTTAATGCTCGATGTGCAGTTGATCCCAGATTTTGCTGGACATGCCACTCTGTATTTGTTCAGCCATTTCAATCATTGCTTTTCAAATTATATATGGAGTTGAGAGATGACATCAAGTAGATAACTTTTTAAAGAAGTTTGGCTCTAGAGACTTCCCTGGTGGCTCACTGGTTGAGATTTCACCTTCTACCGCAGGGGATAAGGATTCATCCTTGATCGGGGAGCTATGATACCACATGCCTTGCCGCAAAAAGGCCCATAAAAAAGAAGCAATGTTGAAACAAATTCAATAAAGACATTAAAAATGGCCCACATAAAAAAAATTAATAAATAAATAACAAACTTGTTGCCTCGGGGAAAGATAGAAGGAAGGGATAGTTAGGAAGTTTGGGATGAACATGTACACATGCTATATTTAAAATGGACAACCAACAAGGACCTACTGTATAGCACATGGGATTCTGCTTAATGTTATATGGCAGCCTGGATGGGAGGGGAGTTTGGAGGAGAATGGGTATGTGCATAGGTATGGCTGAGTCCCTGTGCTATTCACCTGAAACTATCATGGCATTATTAATCAGCTATACCCCAATATAAAATAAAAAGTTCAAAAAAGAATTAAAGATAAATTTCAAAACTTTTTTAAAAGATTGAGTATGAAGGAAAGAATCAAGCTAAGTCAACTGCTTAAAAGAGAAGCTTAGATCAAGGACAAGTATTATGTTTTATGGGCTGGATTTGGAGGGAAATTTGAGAGTGCAAATTGCAGGAAAGAGGATGGTGGAGCAAGAGAGACTGAGGTGATGCCTAATGGAGCAAAGTCTAGGAAACAGTGAGAGAGGATGAGATCAAGGGAAAGCGTTTTATATCCTTTTTAAAGATACACATTTGTGGGCTAGAAAAAAAATAAAAGGAGGAGCACAGCCAAGTTTTCAAAACAAAGCAATTTAGGTGGATGCCCAATTGAGGCTTCATGTAGGATGTGAACAAGGTCAATAACCAGCATCATTGCTGGATATTTACCATGTGCAGAGGGCTCATCATCTACCAGGCACTGTACCAAAGGACTCACATACATCATCCCATTCAATTACCACACTGGCACCTTAGCATGATAACATCATGAAGATATTAAACTCAGCATTAACGACTTCCACTAGGAAAGCTTATCCAAAGGGTCATGTTGTTTTTTTAACTGAGTTGTAGCAGGAATGTCTTGATGCCACTTACAAGGCAACTGAAGGGAAGTGTTTACAAAGGGACTGCCTCAGAATAACTCCTTCTGACAAAGTTCCCATGAGGCAGCTCCTGGAGTAACTAGCAGTACTGTTCTGGAGTCATAATAAAGCAAATGATTCAGTCAGTTGAATCCTTCCATTGTGTGATTAACAGAGGCACAGAACACTACACAGATCATCAAACTGCAGTGTGAACAGAGCAAAGCCCCAAAGCCGTAGCCTGAGAGCCTAGAGGACTGGATATATACCACTGTCCAGAGGAAAACCAGCCTGACCAGTAAAAAAAAAAAAAAAGCTTCATTAGAGGAGAGTCCAGGAACAGGGTTTTCTTATTTTTGCTGTTTTGTTTTACTATTTTTTCTTTACTGCACAGGTAAACCAAGCATTATTAAGCCATTAAAAAACAAACAAACAATGTATACATTACCTTGGGGCTTCCCTGGTGGCTCAACAATAAAGAATCTTCCTGCAATGCAGGAGATGTGGGTTCAATCCCCAGGTTGGGAAGATCCTTTTAAGAAAGAAAACAGCAAACCACTGCAGTGTTCTTGTCTGGAGAATTCCATGGGCAGAGGAGCCTGGTGGGCTACAGTCCATGGGGTCACAAAAAGCCAGACACAATTTATCAACTAAACAACAACACCATACATTACTCAGTTAACCCTTTATATTTTTGAAAGTGAAAGTGAAGTCACTCAGTCGTGTCCGACTCTTTGTGACCCCATGGACTGTAGCTTACCAGGCTCCTCCCTCCATGGGATTCTAAACAGTTATTATTAAGAAATATTTGCCATAAAGATATGAAGTATCTGGATATCTGTCATTGATAGGTCTCAATTAACTTAGGTATTTATGTTCTGAAATCACAAATTAAAAAATTCATAATCACTGGTTAATATATGGAAATGCAGGAAAAACAGGAAGGGTTAATAATAATAACACCAACAATCATACTTATGGAATCAATGGAATGTTTTATAACACACAGAAAGAAGTATAAATAAGTAACATTTTTAAAGAGAGCCCAAAACCAGGAAGTGGGCCTAAGAAGCATAGCATCTCATCAAGATCACTTCCTCATAACATCAATGTCCATTCAGACTGCCCTGTACTATCCCAGAACGCTGGGAGTTTTACGAACAAACCCTCAACTCAGGAAGTTAGTCTTACCTCATACCTCAGACACGACTAACCAGTGCAAGAGAATCCTAAAATCTAAACAGAGAGACTGAGACATTAAAACACAGAGAACAAAATATAAGTCCTTACAACACCTACAGATTCCAAACTTCAAAAGAAAACAAAGCTAAATTGTGATGAACCTGGCAATGTATATGTGCATATGTTCGGTCACTAAGTCATGTCCAACTCTTTGAAACCCCATGGACTGTAGCCTACCAGGCTCCTCATGTGATTCTCCAGGCAAAAATACTGGAGTGGGTTGCCATGCCCTCCTTCAGGAGATCTGACCCACGACTGAATCCACATCTCCTGGCTTGGCAGGTGGATTCTTTACCACTGAGCCACCTGGAAAGCCCATAAATACACACACACACACACACACACACACATACATATTTGTTGCTTTATCTCATACAGTAGAAAGCTTAGATTACAGCCAGATTTTATGATTCTATTCAACACTAATTGAGGTAACACTTATCATCATAAATCACATTAAATGAAGTAGGATTGATTCATGGTTGGCATAAATTTCTTCCGTATTACTACTTTCCATGAACATTGCTGATACCAACATACACACAAACACACTCACTATGATCATAACCATAAACTAAATAACTCCATACTCAGAATAGATGGCTGTTAGAAAATACTCACACTAATTGACAATGACATCATGCTGCTATGCACATTACAATGTAAATGAGGCTTCCAGACTCATTTATGGCTCTTTTATTCAAAGTTTAGTACTTATTAGTTTCTTTTTTTTCATGGTTTAGAGAGTTCTTCTTAAGGCTGTGGGATTACTTATTCCTTCTAATTTTGCCCCTTGGAATTGGACCAGGAGTACCAATTTTTGACTGTATTTTAAAACAGATGCTTACCAGCAATGAAACAGAATTGAAATGTCTAATGGAAACCACATTAGTGAAAGAAAACAAGCAAAGAGAAAAACTGATTAACAGATTTACTCAGGCAGCCATTTGGCTATATGAAAAACGTGAATTACTCTTTGCATCAAAATATAACAGCTTCCATGCTTTTGTCTAGGTATGTGTGAAGAAAGAACATCCAAACGAACAATTTTCTTCGGTGATATATTTTGAAAGGTGGTTTAAGATCCATCTCAAACACATCTGTAAACTTAAGTGACTTCTCAGGCTCATATGAAAGATCTAGGAATAAGATACAGAACTCTAAACTTCCCCTAAGTGTTTATAAAACTTAGCCAGATTTAGCAAAACCTGGAAAGAAAACAATGCTTGATATAATGCCCAACTTTTCTTTGGCTTCTATTAGTGATGATTCACAGCAAGACCACATGGTTTCCTGATGTCTCAACTCCCTTCTTTTTAAGAGCTCGTGTTTCTAGAGCCTCTGTCAGTTTCCTCAATGCTAGAAAGTAAAGAGAAAAATTAGAGAAATGCAAAGTTGGGGCCCTGATGGAGATGTAGAATATACTTGTTTTCTTTAAGTTACAGAAAGCTGATCAATCACATTGGTGCTGCTGCTGCTAAGTCGCTTCAGTCGTGTCCGACTCTGTGCAACCCCATAGATGGCAGCCCACCAGGCTCCCCCGTCCCTGGGATTCTCCAGGCAAGAACACTGGAGTGGGTTGCCATTTCCTTCTCCGGTGCATAAAAGTGAAAAGTGAAAGTGAAGTCGCTCAGTCATGTCCGACTCTTAGTGACCCCATGGACTGCAGCCCATCAGGCTTCACCGTCCATGGGATTTTTCCAGGCAAGAGTACTGGAGTGGGGTGCCATTGGCTTCTCCAGATCAATCACACTACATGGTGGTAAAATTTTTAAGTACAAGAAGGCTTACTTTTGCTGAGCTTAACTCATAAGAACATTCCTCTACGTTTATAACAATTGCAAATTCCATCTATAAATCACAGCATGTAACTCACTGCCTAGATTGTGCACCTATTGCACTGTTCATGATGAAGATGGGAGAAGACTTCACGTGTTTAAAAAACAGGCTGAATAGGCTTAAAAAATATAGATGAGGGGATATATGCGTACACATACCTGATTTACACTGGTGTACAGCAGAAAACAACACTGTAAACCAACTGTACTCCAACTAAAAACTGAAATGAAAAAACAGACTACCAAAAATTAACATAATGAAGGAAGAAAAAATACTTTATTACCAAAAATAATTTATGGAACTGTAAAACTGGGATCAGTAACGATGGAAACTTTGTGAGAACTAGGCCGTGATGACCTCACCAAGTGATATCACTACTTATTTTCAGTGCAGTAGTAATTTGGCAGAGGGATGGTCTGACAGTAGCTCTACATTTTGCTTAGCTGAGAGCTTCCCTTGTAGCTAAAGACATCATGAAATTGAAAGCATTAAGCTTTGTTTTGCAATTCACAATTCAGCCCAGGTGGGCCACTATTACACAATAACTGTGCAGCTGTTAGCATCATTGCCTAAATTGCCCTTCCTTTTTAAAATTTACAGTATAATCTGCTCAACCAATAGATACTAATGTCCAAAAACTCAGCTCTTATTTACCATTTACTCCCTATAAAGGTCCAAAATAACTAACAAATCATTCTCAAAGGAATTCCAATTATGCTGCTTGTTCCCTTAAAGAGTATAAAGGAGTAAAATGTCAGTATTGTCTGTAAGACATAAAGTACTCACACCTGCTAACAATACATACTGTATAAAGCACTTAGCCTGTTATGCATTTCTGGAAATCATTACAGAAATTTACAAACATAATTTTTGGCCTATCTTCCCACCATTGTAAAGACTCGCCATATGCTACAATTTTTATCTGAATTGCCTGATTCTTTAGTCCTGATGTTAACAGGGTGGCAGTGTTCTACAGGCACATAGATTATGTCAAATACCTAGATTTTTCTCAGTTAAGGCTTATAAAAATTAATAGTTTCTGCTAAAGCTTTCTGATCCCAGTGAAATTGTTCGTTTATTTAACTGATTATATTTGTCTCCACAGTGGTCATGTATGGATGTGAGAGTTGGACTGTGAAGAAAGCTGAGCACCGAAGAATTGATGCTTTTGAACTGTGGTGTTGGAGAAGACTCTTGCGAGTCCCTTGGGCTCCAAGGAGATCCAACCAGTCCATCCTAAAGGAGATCAGCCCTGGGTGTTCATTGGAAGGACTGATGCTGAGGCTGAAACTCCAATACTTTGGCCACCTCATGTGAAGAGTTGACTCATTGGAAAAGACTCTGGTGCTGGGAGGGATTGGGGGCAGGAGGAGAAGGGGATGACAGAGGATGAGATGGCTGGATGGCATCACCGACTCCATGGACATGAGTTTGAGTGAACTCCGGGAGTTGGTGATGGACAGGGAGGCTTGGCGTGCTGCGATTCATGGGGTCGCAAAGAGTCGGACACAACTGAGCGACTGAACTGAACTGAAGAAGTGTTGTGCACATCCAAAGAGCTTTGGTCAGACAAAAATGGTTAAGCAGAACATGTGTTTACTCATTTGTTTTCAAGGCTTTTAAAACATTATTTTGGAGTTCTAAGTGCCTTCAGAGAGGACAATAAATTAAACAAATTAGCGAGAACTGAAAGGTCAGACTCCAGTGTAGTCTATGACTTCTTAATAGATAGTAGCTAATATAACACAGTAATAAGACTAATAGTTTTTATAATACACAGGTGAGACTGACTACAAACTAGAGAAGCTATTATAGAGCCAGTACCTGGGTCTGCTTGCCTGTGTACAGTAAAGTCAATCTACTGACCCTGGTTTGTGGTGAAGGAAAGTGCAGCATTTACTGCAGCGCCCCAAACCAGGAGTCCAGAAGAGCTAATGCTTAAAGAGCCCGAACTCTTCCTGATGGGTTTCAGCAAACCATTTTTGAGGGCAAGGTGAGGGAGGGGAATCCTAGGGTGTGTGATCAGCTCATGCACAATTCTGATTGGTTGATGGTGAGGTAACAGAGTAGCATAACTGGAGGCAGAAAGTGAAGAGGAGCTAAAAAGCCTCTTGATGAAAGTGAAAGAGGAGAGCGAAAAAGTTGGCTTAAAGCTCAACATTCAGAAAACGAAGATCATGGCATCTGGTCCCATCACCT
>SJYT01018404.1:28307-42936 GCA_006410635.1 Cephalophus harveyi
TAACAATATCTAACAACCCTTAGATTCTGGTAGGTCTGGGGTGGTGGTGGTTATGGTCATCAACTAGTTCATTCCTTCCATTTGGTGGCGGTTTTAGCATCTATAAAACAACTCAGGAAATGTGCACCAGGTACTGTTATCTAAGTACTTCAGAGTGGAGCTAAAGCAGAGGATATGGGAGAGGGGCCTGTCCCAGGAAGGGCCCAGAGGGTCCTGCTGTTCTTTGCTACTTCTCCATCCTGACTGAAGAGGGAAAATGATCTCTCTGGATCCATCCTGTTGAACAGTGGCAAAAGTCAATTTTTCAGGATTAGAGGACAGAAAATCATTGACTTTCATTTCAAAGAATTCTTGAGTCCCAAGAAGCTTAGCATCAGTATTTTGTATTATGAAAATATTACCTCTCTTTTTGATGGCTTTTGTCATCGTACCCAGAGAAACATTTGAAAATTAGTAGACATATTACAATTAGGAAAATGATCAAAACGCACCCTTGTATTAATAGTATTTCCCAAAGGAATCTGCCTATTCCAGATGGCAACCAGGACAATAAGTTAAGATCTACAAATACCTTATAAAATTATTATATTTATTTGGGTTTCAATTTCTCCAGGGGTATTACATATCTAAAGAATCTAGTGACTTCTGCTGGGAGACTATAGCTTAAGATTGTCTTATTTATTATAAGAGAAAGGTTTCATGATACAAGAGGAGACCTTCAGACAATAAGGCTGCAGTTAGCAGCTGCTAGCAGATATTGTTTTGAGAACACCTGGCAATGTCCCTTAATCTTAAACAGTTTGGAAAATTCAAGCTCTCAGCCATCCATGAACATATCTGAAATCGTGTCCACAATGGCCGTCTAGTTTTATCTAGGGTATCTGAACCATAGCTGCTCCATTTTGACTTTTAAATCCTCGCCCTCCTCAATTGCCAAAGCAGATAGCAAGGTTTATTTAATAAGCAACAAGTTTGTCAGAAGTATCAAAAAATTTCAAAACACTTGGTCAAATTGCATCATAAGGTACTGAATATATATTTATTTAATCAAAGTGACAAAAGATTTCAAAAGCAAATACAGATCCCTTCAATAGCATAAATTGCAGCAATATTTTTGAATCCATTTCCTAAAGGAAATAAAAGCAAAATAAATAAATGGGACCTAATTAAACTTAAAAGCTTTTGTACAGCAAAAGAGACCTCTAACAAAATGAAAAGACAACCTTCCTGGGGTAAAATGTTTGCTAATGATATGCCCAATAAGGGATTAATATCCAACATATATAAAAAGCTCATACAACTCAACATAAAAAAAAACTAACCACATGACTAAAAAATGAGCAGAAGAATGGAATAGACATTTTTTCAAAGATAAAATGCAGGTGACCCACAGGCACGTGAAAAGATGCTGAGCGTCACTAATCCGAGAAAAGCAAATTAAAACCACAATGAGCTATCACCTCACACCTGTCAGAATGGCTATCCTCAAAAGGAACACAACAAATGTTGGCAAGGATGAGGAGAAAAGGGAACCCTTGTACACTGTTGGTGAGAATGTAAATTGGTACAACCACTGTGGAAAACAGTGTGAAGGTTTCTCAAAAACCTGAAAAGAAAGCTAACATATGACAGAAATTTCACTCCTGGGTATATACCCCAAATACCCAAAACATTAATTCCAAAGATACATGCACCTCGGTGTTCACAGCAGCATTATTTACAACAGCCAAGATATGGAAGCAACCTAAGTGTCCATCAACAGATGAATGGATATAAATGTGGATATGAATGTGTGTGTATATATACACATATATGCAATGGAATATTAGCTATAAAAAATGAAAATTTGCTATTTGCAGCAACATAGATGGATTTGGAGGGCATTATGCTAAGCGAAACAAGTAAAAGGCAAATATTAATTGATATTGTTTATATGTAGAATCTGAAAACTACAACAAACTAGTGAATATAGCAAAAAAAAGAAGCAGATTCAGATATAGAGAACTAGAGGTTACCAGTGGTGGTGAGGTACAATCAGTGCTCCATCAGAGATGAAGCCACGTAGCCATACTTGATCCAAAAGGGAGAATCCCTTACCAACGACTGGTCAGAGAGGAAACCAAAATGACTGTTCAAAAGAGAAAATCCCAATCAATGCTCTGCCACAGGTGAAGCCAATACAACAGGGAACGATAGCCTGGTGTCGTGACACGCGAGCCCCAGTTACTCACCAAAATGTCTGAAGCGGCCAAAGCGATTGCCTTGTTTCCTTCGCCACAAAAGCACTGTGGGCCAAGGACGCCCGGGTTGTGGCAAGCGCTGGGGGCTGTCCCTGAGGAAAAGACGCTCTGTTAGCAGCTGCCCAGGCCCCGGGAGCCACCATCAGCCAAGGTGAATGTGCCACAGGGGACGTCCCTTCAGGACCATGCCCACTTTAGGTGCCAAAATTACCAAACCAAACTTGGGGTCTCACAAGAAAAGCCAATTTTTGACTTGGGTTGTCCTGAAGGAAAGTGCAGAGTTTCTTCTAGGAGTAAGAGTCTGGGACTGCTAAGGCTCAAAAAACCTGAACACTTACAGCTAGACACTTTTTAAGACAAAGTGCTGAGCGGCTTCATTTTCTCTTTTCACCTTCATGCATTGGAGAAGGAAATGGCAACCCACTCCAGTGTTCTTACCTGGAGAATCCCAGGGATAGGGGAGCCTGGTGGGCTGCCGTCTATGGGGTCGCACAGAGTCCGGACACGACTGAAGTGACTTAGCAGCAGCAGCAGCCGGGGTGGGGTGGGGGAGTGGGGGTTGGGGAGGGCCTTCCTCCCCTGGGAGGGGAGGTATGCGATCAACTCGTGCGCAACTCTCTGATTGGTTGGTGGCCAGGTAAAAGGGCGGGGTCACAGGTGTTAGCATTATCAATCCTTAGGGTCTAGGGCTACATGCTCCTGCTGTCAAGTAGTTAATTCCTCCCATTTGGTGGGGGTTTTAGTAACTGTAAACCTTCCCTGGTGGCTCAGCTGGAAAGGATCTGTCTGCAATGCGGGAGACCTGGCTTGATCCCTGGGTTGGGAAGATTCCCTGAAGAAGGGAAAGGCTACCTACTCCAGTATTCTGCTCTGTAAAATTCCATAGACTGAATAGTCCGTGGTGTCGCAAAGAGTCGGACAGGATTGAGCAACTTTCACTCACTCACTCAGAGCAACTCAAATGTTCTTCAGATACTATTATTCAGGTACTTCAGTTCAGTTCAGTCGCTCAGTCGACTCTTTGCGACCCCATGAATCGCAGCACGCCAGGCCTCCCTGTCCATCACCAACTCCCAGAGTTCACTCAGACTCACGTCCATCGAGTCAGTGATGCCATCCAGCCATATCATCCTCTGTTGTCCCCTTCTCCTCCTGCCCCCAATCCCTCCCAGCATCAGAGTCTTTTCCAATAAGTCAACTCTTCGCATGAGGTGGCCAAAGGACTGGAGTTTCAGCTTTAGCATCATTCCTTCCAAAGAAATCCCAGGGCTGATCTCCTTCAGAATGGACTGGTTGGGTCTCTTTGCAGTCCAAGGTACTCTCAAGAGTCATCTCCAACACCACAGTTCAAAAGCATCAATTCTTCAGCACTCAGCCTTCTTCACAGTCCAACTCTCACATCCATACATGACCAATAGAATTCCATCACCTCCACTAGCTTTGTTCGTAGTGATGCTTTCTACGGCCCACTTGACTTCACATTCCAGGATGTCTGGCTCTAGGTGAGTGATCACACCATCATGATTATCTTGGTTGTGAAGATCTTTTTTGTACAGTTCTTCTGTGTATTCTTGCCACCTCTTCTTAATATCTTCTGCCTCTGTTAGGTCCATACCATTTCTGTCCTTTGTAGAGCCCATCTTTGCTTGAAATGTTCCCTTGGTATCTCTAATTTTCTTGAAGAGATTTCTAGTCTTTCCAATTCTGTTCTTTTCCTCTATTTCTTTGCTCTGATCAGGGAGGAGCAAAAGCAAAAGATATGTGGGAGGGGGTCTACCCTGGGAAAGCCCCATAGGGTCCTGCTCACTTACAAAGTCTTCTACCAGTAGTCTCTCTTAAGTGATCTTTTGGCAACTTTTGTGAGGTTTATCAGAAGGGGGAACATGTTTGGGATCAAATTTCTGCAGTATCATGTTTAAAATTAGTTACAAAGCAAATTTACTCAGCCTCACACTTATATGCCTTTTCTTTTTGTAACTGAAACTGGGGTCCAGCTGGTGCCACTCGAAAGCCATTAAAGAAGACAGTTTAGTGGAAAGAAATCTTTGTTTTATTTTGGATGCCAGCAACCAGGGGTTGGAGGGTGGTGGATGCCTGTCCAAAGGCAAACTCCCTTCCCCATCCCACCCCTGCAGACAATCAAGGGGCAAGAGCTTTTTAGACAGTGGGAGGAGGCTACATGCAGAAATAGCACAATCAGCTCTGATAGTATCATCGGTGGTCTGACCAGAGTATATCTTGATTGTTTTAAGTATAGTTAAACTTCAGTTCCAGGGTGGGTTTTGTTTTTTTTTTTCCCTTCTTTTTTTTTTTCTCATTTCTTGAGGCCAGTTCTTGGATTGTGGTCAGACGGTAGAGAATCTGCCTGCAATGAGAGAGACCTGGGTTCGATCCGTGGGTTGGAAGATCCCCTAGAGGAGGGCATGGCAACCCACTCAGAATTACCTCAGATTCTTACCTCGAGAATCCCCTTGGACAGAGGAGCCTGGCAGGCCTACAGTCTATGGGGTCGCAGAGTTGGACATGACATAGGGATTAAGCATAGCACATGCCATGGCTACAGTTTGGTCATCACGTAGTTAACTTCTCCACGTGGGGTCTCAGTATCTATAAGACAGCTCATAGGATATGGCTGAGAATATTATCTATATCCCTTGAGAAGGAACTAAAGCTCCTCCGCTATGCTTAATGCCTAAACTATTATTATTTGATCTCCTTTGACTGTTTTCCTTTGTTTCTGCATTTTCTCACTTTTCTGACTAAACTACTGTTTGGCTAAAGTTTTTTCACAGACAAAAGGCAAGCAAGGTGTGGGGGTGGGGGCGGGCTGGCAAGGACAATGTGGTCCTGCTCTGTTTCACTTTATTGCTCACACTGGAAAGGTGGGTTTAATACCTATTTTCTAACTGAGGTAATGTTTCCCTCTGATATAGGTATTTCTACTTCAAAGTATTTCACTAAAAAGCCTATGAACATAGCTGACATAGTTTGTGATTATAATATCCATGAGCAATATCTCAGTGTGTGTTATTAAAAAGTTATCTGATCCTGATACTGTTGTTTTCTGCTTCTCCCAAACAGCTTTTCTTCATTAATTATTTATTTTATATATATGAAATGTTCACTGCTGAAGGACTTCTGGGCTTGTGCATAAAATTTAATTCCGCAGCTAAAATGCTCTTAAACTAAAATGAAATTACCAAGTTAATGGAGTGGTATAATCAAACCAGAGTTAATAAATATGGTGTGGCCTTAATAGATGCCATAAGAACAAATGTCAATAGGTATTGACAATTTGCCATGTGAAAGCATGACATTTATTATATTTATACTCATGTTGTCACACATTTATTATTTTTATGGTCCAGCTCTACTGAATGCATCGAAAGCACAGTATTGGACCTTATGGAAATAAAAGAAACAATTTTCCGCTTTCCAAAAGTAAGTTATCTAGGATTTTAAAAAATAGCACACATTCAAAGTTCACCAGAGGGGTTAGCCCATCAAAATGCATACACACCCACCAACACACAGTATGAAAATGTGCCTTTAAATCTGGCACAAAAACAGGAGTCTTAAAGAGGGGTTTTTAGTTATAAATATGCTAGATGGTGTCTGTTGCATCTCTTTGTCTTTCATTCTCAGAAGGGAAGATATTTAAACTTGTGGGAGTCTTTTTTTTTTTTTTTTTGCATGGAAGCACATAATCCTTTGGAGCAGACATGGCTAGCTGTTAACTTCTCAAATCTCCTTATCAACATCTGCTTACATTTCGTACATTTCATATTTCAGATACTGAATTCAAGAATGAAAGTGCATCCCAAACTGATTACAAAGTCTATGGACCCTTTAACTTAAATGTGTTTTACCAAATTCTGCCTCATCCCTAAACTGTATGAAGAGATGCAAGGACCTCACACAAGTGGCCACACGGCCTTTTAGATCTCATTGCTCATAAGCTTCTTGTTTATATATTCAGAGAAAAAGTGATAAACTGCCAAATAACAGAATTGTGGCTCTTACTTGGATAAAAATTTAAAAATCACATTATTGATTTATTATATTCATTAAAAACACTGAAATGCTTTGCGCTTTCTCTTACAAAAATTTTTGGCGACTAAGGCAATGTTTTGTAAACATGATTTGGGCAGTGTAAACAAAATATTTTTAAAAGGAAAAATATGAGAAGTCCCTTATTAAGAATCACATTAATAACTCCAGGAGGTTTTGGCACAATGGTTTGTGAATAACTGAACTTTGAGTGCTGAAGTATTGATGCTTTTGACCTGTGGTGTTGGAGAAGACTCTTGAGAGTCCCTTGGACTGCAAGGAGATCCAACCAGTCCATTCTGAAGGAGATCAGCCCTGGGATTTCTTTGGAAGGAATGATGCTAAAGCTGAAACTCCAGTACTTTGGCCACTTCATGCGAAGAGCTGACTCACTGGAAAAGACCCTGATGCTGGGAAGGATTGGGGGCAGAAGGAGAAGGGGACGGCAGAGGATGAGATGGCTGGATGGCATCACCGACTCGATGGACATGAGTTTGAGTGAACACCGGGAGTTGGTGATGGACAGGGAGGCCTGGCGTGCTGTGATTTATGGGGTTGCAAAGAGTTGGACAGGACTGAGCGACTTCACTTTCACTTTTCACTTTCATGCATTGGAGAAGGAAATGGCAACCCACTCCAGTATTCTTGCCTGGAGAATCCCAGCGACGGGGGAGCCTAGTGGGCTGCCGTCTATGGGGTCGCACAGAGTCGGACATGACTGAAGCAACTTAGCAGCAGCAGCAGCATTATAACTATAAACATATTTACTTATTATAACATGCATTTGTCTATAACTATAAAAACTAACATAATGAGACTGTTTCAGTCATGTCAGTCTCAGTAATGAAATTATTCCAAAATTCTGGCTTGGTTTCATAATATTAAAAAAATAAACTTGATCTACATAAGTAACTACAAATGGTAGGTTAAAAAAAGACATAACTTCTTGTAATCTCAGGGTATTCTTCATTTATGTAATTCAGAGCTTAAAATAAAATCAAGGGTTAGTCACTAATTATATCTCAATTCAGGCAAAAAAAACATCTAAACCGAACCAATGGCACTAGAATTACATTTTATATGACATTACATGACCATGTTATAGGTTCTTTTTTTCAATATGTTTTCAAGATTCCATCATGATGATAACATACAATCAGCAGACATTCCCAATCCTACCTCATGCTACACACGAGCTACTTTAGAATTTTCTACTGAACAGAACTACTGCCTGAATTTTCTTAATCATGCAAAATTTAAACATTGAAATGGCAACCCACTCCAGTGTTCTTCCCTGAAGAATCCCAGGGATGTGGGGAGCCTGGTGGGCTGCCATCTATGGGGTCACACAGAGTCGGACACGACTGAAGTGACTTAGTAGCAGAGCAGTAGCAGCAGCCAATGACACATTTGTACAATGTTCAAATATATGCACAAAAGTGGAAAAAAATTTGCACATGTGCAAAAAGTACCTAATCCTCAGTTTAACAGGTTGAGAACCTCCAATATGTTAACATGTGAATTATTATATATTTAAGTACATGGTTTTAAACTGAGTTTTAAATATAAGGCTAATAATAGATGCTTTGAAAAACTAATGTCAAATCAAATGTTACTGCAACCTTCAAACCCAGTTAGGAAACTATTGCTTGAGACATAGTACAGGATCCATGATTTGGGCCCTTGATCAGATAGTCTTGAATTTAAATTCTATAGCCTCCACTAAATAGCTGTGTTACATGAAGTAAATAATTAACTTCTTTAAGCTTCAGTGCCTACATCTGTTATGAAATTTAAATAGGAAATGCACAGAAAACAGTTAGCTAGAATGCTAGTTATGATAATGGTGATGATAAGCTTGCACAATTGTCATCTTTTTTTCCAAGGTGAATCCTGACCATCCTACTTGAAATTTCAACATGCGTAGATTCTCCCAAACCCACACTGCTGATCTCCCTTCAGGCTGCTCTGTTTCTTCCCATAGCACTTGCGTGTGCTAAGTTGCTTCAGTCATGTCCGACTCTTTGTGACCCTATGGACTGTAGCCCAACAGGCTCCTCTGTCCATGGGATTCTCCAGGCAAGAGTGCTGGAGTGGGTTGTCATGCACTCCTCCAGGGGATCCTCTCACTACAGGGATCAAACCCAGGTCCCCTGAATCTCCTGCAACTCCGACAGGTTCTTTACCACTAGTCACAAATGGGAAGCCCATAGCACTTACCACTCTCTAATAAACTATTAACCATCAACCAGTAGGATATTATTTCCATTTAAAGAAACATCACATAAAATATTCAGCTCTTTTCATATCTTAAACTCTCAGATATTTATAGACAAAAAGCCTTCCAAAACACTAAATAGTGGGTTCTTATATCTTGAAATAGAATCTAGGTGTACTACTTCATTAGAATGGAATTTTGGGGTGCAGAGTTTTTTGTCTTCTTGATATATCCTGTAACTAAAATACTATGATGTAAAATTAATAATACATAAATACTGTGATATAAACTCAGTACATCTTATGTTACATAAGGGAATAAGAGAAAAAAGAAAACACACACAAAGGTGTTCATAACAAGGAGAAAATGCTCATGACAATTATCATCTTTGTTTCTGTAAATGGTTGGTAGTGAAGGTTTGTAGCTATGTTTTCACTATCTTTTATGTATTCTTTTTGCCTTCAGCAAGCACTTCAGCTGGTCATGGTTTTTCAGCTGGTGGGGTGAACATTCCTGAAGGGTCTGGGCCATTAGTACTCCTGCCTGGATTGGGTTTTGGTGGTTTTCTATTGATCTTCAACATTCAGAAAACGAAGATCATGGCATCTGGTCCCATCACTCATGGGAAATAGATGGGGAAACAGTGGAAACAGTGTCAGACTTTATTTTGGGGGGCTCCAAAATCACTGCAGATGGTGACTGCAGCCATGAAATTAAAAGACGCTTACTCCTTGGAAGAAAAGCTATGACCAAGGAGCATATTCAAAAGCAGAGACATTACTTTGCCGACTAAGGTCCGTCTAGTCAAGGCTATGGTTTTTCCTGTGGTCATGTATGGATGTGACTCAGGTAATATTAACTTCCTCAGTGGCTCAGATGGTAGAGTCTGCTGCAGGTAGACTTGGAAGATTCCCGGAGAAGAAAATGGCAACCCACCTCAGTATTCTTGCCTGGAGAATTCCATGGACAGAGAAGCCTGGCGGCTACATTCCATGGGGTTGCAAAGAGTGAGACACAACTGAGCAACTAACACTTTCACTTTCATAGTAATATTGATACTAACAGAGGCCCTAAGGAATCTCCTATATACCTGACATACTCTCTTTACCCCCACCGTAGAGTAGTAGCCCAATTTCCTCTTGGTAGTCAAGTCAATCACCTCAGCCAATACCATAACTCCCTTCTTTGTCTGTTGATTCAGGGGTATGGGGTTCAAAGTGGCTGGGTAGCAGCCTTAACATCCAATTCAGTGGGGTCATTGTTGTGTCTCCCGGTAGAAGTATTTGTCCCCCTGGAACTAAGTGCATGCGTGTTGAGTCACTCAGTCATGTCCATCTTTTGCAACCTAGGGACTATAGCCTGCCAGGCTTCTCTGTCCGTGGGATTCTCCAGGCAAGAATACTGGAGTGGGTTGCCATGCTCTCCTCCAAGGGATCTTCCTGACCCAGGGATCAAACCTGTGTCTTCTGCATCTCCAGCATTAGCAGGCAGGCAAATTTTTTGCCACAGGACCACTTGGGAAGCCCCTCTGGAACTAAGACCACTAGGCTAACAGAGCATAAGGATACAGAAACAAGGAAAAATATTTGGCTAGTGGGTCATTAGGGTATAATAGTTGTGCCACTCCTGTTTCCACTCCTTGATTCTTGGACTCATGTATTCTGACTGTGGGAGAAAGAGCACCATGTATTGGATGCTGATTCAGAGCATGTACAACCGTCTGGATAAACTTGATCCAGGCGTGCAATGTAACTGAGTCTTCAAAAGGTCATTCCACTGTTCCATCAAGCCAGCTACTTCAGGGGATGGGGGGTGGGGAGCAGATATAATAAGACCAGTGAGTTCCATGAGCTTGGGCCCAGACCTGCACTTATCTTCCTGGGTAGTAAGTTTCTTGATCAAGGGTGGTGCTATGTAGAATACCATGACAGTGGATTCTGATGAATAAATGAGATAATGCATGTAATTTTCCTTCCCTCAAATCAACATGTATATACATCAGAAATGTTTAATAACAGTAATACTGTGTATTTGCCAAAGCGAACATTTCAGACAATGAATGCTTTGGGAAATTATATTGTAATAGAATTTTCAGAGATGGAGTTTCCTTAGAGATTACCTAGTGGATTTGAAACTTTTTAAAGCTCAAAGTCTTTCCATCTAACAAAATTCACAAGAAGCTATTATGTAAAACAGGTAAAATTAGACTTGCTATGTTTAAAAGTGGAGTGGGGTGGGAGGCAGCACAGAGAAGGGGGCAAAGCTTGCTCAGCCAAGGCACTTTTCAGAATACCCCAGGATAAATTTTCTCAAAGATGTATCTGAAGAGCAATGGAGTCCCCTGCCATTAATTAAATGGCACCCAGTCACTTTTAGATAGTTTTAGAAGGAAAAAAAAAATCAGTGAAACTGTTTTGATCATACGTATTTCACAAATTAAAATGTAGGATAAATTTTGATTTTTACAAAATATATTTATGGCTAACTCAAATCATGTGTTTAAAGAGCCTGCTTGCACTTCAAAAATTTGCACACATTTGCCTGGGTGAAGGAAATAAGGTGCGTTTTTTTGTCAGCTGAAGCATTTTCACTTTAGGTGTGTATTGTTGCTTAAATTTGTTAACTTGGTTTTTTGCATTAAGCTGTCTGTGTGTGTGCATGTGCATGCGCACGTGTGCGCGTGTGTGTGTGTATGTATTCAGTAGCTTGCCTAGTTGTGCCTGGCTCTTTGTGATCCCTTGGGATTGTAGCCCTCCAGGCTCCTCTGTCCATGGGATTCTCCTGGCAAGAATACTGGAGTGGGCTACCACACACTCCCTTCAGGGGATCTTCCTGACCCAGGGATTGAACCTGCATCTTTTTCATCTCCTGCATTGGCAGGTGGGTTCTTTACCACTATCACTACCTGGGAAGCCCCAGTCCACAAGAATGGATTAAAGACTCTAAAGTAGTTCCCTGAGGAGAAATATCAATAACCTCAAATATGCACATGACACCACACTTATGGCAGAAAGCAAAGAAGAAATAAAGAGCCTCTTGATGAAAGTGAAAGAGGAGAGTGAAAAGTTGGCTTAAAGCTCAACATTCAGAACACGAAGATCATGACATCCGGTCCCATCACTTCATGGCAAATAGATGAAGAAACAGTGGAAACAGTGGCAGACTTTATTTTGGGGGGCTCCAAAATCACTGCAGATGATGTCTGCAGCCATGAAATTAAAAGACGCTTACACCTTGGGAGAAAAGTTATGACCAACCTAGACAGCATATTAAAAAGCAGAGACATTACTTTGCCAAAAAAGGTCTGTCTAGTCAAGGCTATGGTTTTTCCAGTATAGTTGATTTATAGTGTTGTGCCAATCTCTGCTGTACAGCAAAGTGACCCCGTTACACACACACGTGTGTATGTGTTTAGTCTCTCAGTTGTATCTGACTCTTTTTCCACCCCATAGCCTGCCAGGTTCCTCTGTCCATGGGATTTTCCAGGCAAGAATACTTGAGTGGCTTGCCCTTTCCTACTCCAGGGGATCTTCCCCACCCAGGGATAGAATCCATATCTCTTGCATCTCCTGCACTGGCAAGCGGGTTCTTTACCACAAGTGCCACCTGGGAAGCCCAAACATATATATAATTTCTTTTTAGTATTTTTTTCCATTATGATTTATCCCAGGATATTGAATATAGCTTCCTGAGCTATACAGTAGGACCTTGTTGTTTATCCGTTCTAAATATAGTTTGCGTCTACCCCAAACTCCCAGTTCATCCCTTTCACTCCACCCCTCTCCCTTGGCAACCACAAATCTGTTCTCATGTCTATGAGTCTGTTTCTGTACAAAACTATCTTAAAGAGGTCTCTGGGTTAGGAAAAGAGAGCATTTTCTGATTGGAGAAAAAGAAATTTCATCTTAAGGGCACAAGGATTCACTGTAAAGTGAATAACTGGATAATAAAGAATAACAGATATGCTCACAGTGAGTTTTGAAGACAGGATGCAGTATTACATGAACAAGTTCAAAATCATACCAAGTGATTAAAAAATCATTACACTCCCCCCCCCAACCAATAATTAGTTCTCAGAATACATTCTACTACAGTAGGTTTACTATCCCATTTCCTATAAGCACTTTGTTAAGGTGAGACTTTAAAATGTTTTCACATATGACTTGAACAGATTAAGGCACTTAATTGAAATGAGAAGACCAGATTTGAGAAGTAGGTAAAGGTTAAGAAAATGAAATATATTTCAGAATTGATTAGCTACTGGAATACTTTCTTTGCTACAAATTAAATATGTAACAAAGAGTGAAGGCAATTATTTACAAAATAAAATGATTTTTATAGCTTTTCTTTCTACATCTAACAATTCAGTGTATCTCAAGGCTAAAATACAGTGTGTTATCTAAATTCCATCTCCACAACTTTGTGGTCTCTCAGTACTATTTCAAGAACAAACCAGAGTTTTACCAGCCTGATCCTCTTAAGACTATCATATGTGTCACTTAAAAGATTCAAGACCTGAGGAATGACAGTGTTGGAACTACTAATATGTCATTAATTTCATTAGTGACATCGTTTCATTTACTGTTGAAGAACTTCTCTTATACTTAAAATGAACCGGTAACACATAAATCATGAGGAATGGAGTGAAAATAGTTCCTGACCCTAAGAAGACAGTGGAAATCTCACCATCAGTTTTCATTGTCTTATATTGCTACACTAGACCATCAATCAGAGAAGGCAATGGCACCCCACTCCAGTACTCCTGCCTGGGAAATTCCATGGACAGAGGAGACTGGTAGGCTACGGTCCATGGGGTCACTAAGAGTCAGACACGACTGAGCGACTTCACTTTCACTTTTCACTTTCATGCATTGGAGAAGGAAATGGAAAACCACTCCAGTGTTCTTGCCTGGAGAATCCCAGAGACGGGGGAGCCTGGTGGGCTGCCGTCTATGGGGTCACACAGAGTCGGACACGACTGAAGTGACTTAGCAGCAGCAGACCAGCAATACCCAATAAAAAATTATCTAGCCCTTTCCTAAATGTTTAATTTTTTTTTAATGTATTTATTTATCTTATTTTACCCCATTGGGTCTTACTTGCAGCCTGAATGATCTTTCAGTTGTGGTACTCAAACTCAGTTTCAGCATCTGGGATCTAGTTCCTTGACCAGGGATCAAACCCAGGTCCCCTGCTTTAAGAGCATGGAATCTTAGCCTCTGGATCACCAGGGAAGTCCTGGTATTATTTTAAACATTCAAGGCTCAATTAGGGCTTCCCTGGCGGCTCACACAGTAAAGAATCTACCTGCAATGCAGTAGACTCGGGTTCAATCCCTGGGTCGAGAAGATCCCCTGGAGAAGGGAATGGCTTCCCACTCCAGTATTCTTGCCTGGAAAATCCCATGGACAGAGGAGCCTGGCGGGCTACAGTCCTTGGGTTTGCACAGAGTCAGACATGGCTGAGGGAGTAACACAAACAAGGCCTCAACTGATAAAATTATAAAAATATCCCTCTTCAAAAAAATTTGATTCCACTTGTAAAATCTGCTGCTCATAGGTTTATGAGCGTGTAGACTGGAGTACTTTCATTAGAATGAGGGCCAATCCAATTGGGCAAAAAAAACTATCAAGCTACCCCATATTTCACTGTGATGTGCTTAAAGTCAGAGGTCGTTTAAAAAAATAATTGTAAACTACAAGACCCATATGTTTCCTTTTCCCTGCTAGCCCTAAAACAATAAACTAAGATAACAAATGGAATTTTCCAGGCTTTGGTTAGAAGCCTTTATCTTCCAAAGAAACTTGAGAAGGAAGATATAACTGACCTTTCCATGTAAGAGAGCATATCAACTACTGAGATTTGTCTTTCCTGTTGGGACCTCCCTACAAAAGAAGTGAGAAGTTAAAATCAGCTCCAACTTGTGCAAATTAAAAGTAACCTTCAGGCTAATGGGTTTTCAACACCACTCCTTACGAGGCCAAAAAAAAAAAAAGTGCCCATTATTAAATTAGCTCCTCAAAACTGACTTCCGTAATATATTGCAACATTAAATACAGTAAAATTCAAATTACTACAAAACAATGCCCTCCCCATCGCGCCCCCCACCGCCCCCCACCGC
>SJYT01018404.1:43912-56927 GCA_006410635.1 Cephalophus harveyi
GAACCTCATTCCATAGTTCTTCAGGCACTCTATCTATCAGATCTAGGCCCTTAAATCTATTCCTCACTTCCACTGTATAATCATAAGGGATTTGATTTAGGTCATACCTGAATGGTCTAGTGGTTTTCCCTACTTTCTTCAATTGAAGTCTGAATTTGGAAATAAGGGGCAGCGGTGAGGAGATATCCCTCATCCAAGTTCAGGAGCTGCAGCTGCACTTTGCTCAAATAGCCGTGAAGAGATATCCCACCTCCAAGGAAAGAGGAACCCAAGTAAGACAGTAAGTGTTGCAAGAGGGCATCAGCGGGCAGACACACTGAAACCATATTCACAGAAAACTAGTCAATCTAATCACACTAGGACCACAGCCTTCTCTAACTCAATGAAACTAAGCCATGCCCGTGGGGCCACCCAAGACACGTGGGTCATGGTGGAGAGGTCTGACAGAATGTGGTCCACTGGAGAAGGGAATGGCAAACCACTTTGGTATTCTTGCCTTGAGAACCCCATGAACAGTATGAAAAAGCAAAATGATAGGATACTGAAAGAGGAACTCCCCAGGTGAGTAGGTGCCGAATATGCTACTGGAGATGAGTGGAGAAATAACTCCAGAAAGAATGAAGGGATGGAGCCAAAGCAAAAACAATACCTAGTTGTGGATGTGACTGGTGATAGAAGCAAGGTCCGATGCTGTAAAGAGCAATATTGCATAGGAACCTGGAATGTCAGGTCCATGATTCAAGGCAAATTGGAAATGGTCAAACAGATGGCAAGAGTGAATGTCAACATTCTAAGAATCAGCAAACTAAAATGGACTGGAATGGGTGAATTTAACTCAGATGACCATTATATCTACTACTGCGGACAGGAATCCCTTAGAAGAAATGGAGTAGCCGTCATGGTTAACAAAAGAGTCCGAAATGCAGTTCTAGGATGCAGTCTCAAAAACGACAGAATTATCTCTGTTCGTTACCAACCATTCAATATCACAGTAAACCAAGTCTATGCCCCAACCGGTAACACTGAAGAAGCTGAAGTTGAACGGTTCTATGAAGACCTACAAGACCTTTTAGAACTAACACCCAAAAAAGATGTCCTTTTCATTATAGGGGACTGGAATGCACATGTAGGAAGTCAAGAAACACCTGGAGTAACAGGCAAATTTGGCCTTGGAATATGGAATGAAGCAGGGCAAAGAGTAATAGAGTTTTGCCAAGAAAATGAACTCATATTAGCAAATACCCTCTGCCAACAACACAAGAGAAGACTCTATACATGGACATCACCAGATGGTCAACACCGAAATCAGATTGATTATATTCTTTGCAGCAAAAGATGGAGAAGCTCTATACAGTCAACAAAAACAAGACCATAAGCTGACTGTGGCTCACATCATGAACTGCTTTTTGCCAAACTGGTCTGAAAGGCAGGGGTCAAATATAAGAAGAGGTCCACGAAGGAAGTATTATTTTGGCAATGGTTGTACAGGATGGACTAAAGAGAAAAGTACAAACGAATACAAATCCTAATAATACAGAACTACAGTTGCTAGATACTGTCCTAAATATTCCCATATATTAACATGCTAAATCCTCACAATAATGCAATAAGACCGACACTGTCATGATCTCATTTGACAGAGAAGGAAAGTGAAGCATTTAAATGTCTGATATTTGCAGTAAGTTTCCTGCATAGCAACCCCCATGGAAGTTAATAAAACATGTTTCATTATCAAAGTAGATACTATTGTTCAGAGAAGAACATTCACATGAAAGTGAAAGTTGCTCATACCTGTCAGACTCTTTGTGACGGCATGGACTGTATGTTGCTGCTGCTGCTGCTGCTGCTGCTAAGTCACTTCAGTCGTGTCCGACTCTGTGTGACCCCATAGACAGCAGCCCACCAGGCTCCTCTGTCTCTGGGATTCTCCAGGCAAGAACACTGGAGTGGGTTGCCATTTCCTTCTCCAGTGCAAGAAAGTGAAAAGTGAAAGTGAAGTCACTCAGTCGTGTCTGACTCTTCACAACCCCATGGACTGCAGCCTACCAGGCTCCTCCGTCCATGAGATTTTCCAGTCCATGAAATTCTCCAGGCCAGAACACTGGAGTGGGTAGCCGTTCTTTTTTGATGGAATCTTCCCAACCCAGGAATCGAATTTAGGTCTCCCACATTGCAGGCGGGTTCTTCACCAGCTGAGCCACCAGGTAACCCCAAGAATACTGGAGTGGGTTGCCTATCCCTTCTCCAGCGATCGATCTTCTGGACCCAGGAAGCGAACAGGGGTCTCCTGCATTGCAGGTGGATTCTTTACCAGCTGAGCTACCAGGGAAGCCATACAAATACTAAAAATATTGCTTTTCAACTTTTTTATTATGGAAAAAAAATCAAACTATAAAGTAGAAATAATAGTATAATGACCATGCCCCTCCTCCCCAATCTTGATTCCTCTACTGTACCTCCACTCATTATCCATCTGCTGCTGCTGCTGCTAAGTCGTTTCAACCGTGTCCGACTCTGTGCCACCCCATAGACGGCAGCCCACCAGGCTCCGCCGTCCCTGGGATTCTCCAGGCAAGAACATTGGAGTGGGTTGCATTTCCTTCTCCAATGCATGAAAGTGAAAAGTGAAAGCGAAGTCGCTCAGTCGTGTCCGACTCTTCGCGACCTCATGGACTGCATCCTACCAGGCTCTCCGTCCATGGGAGTTTCCAGGCAAGAGTACTGGAGTGGGGTGCCATTGCCTTCTCCGCATTATCCATCTACCCTTTCTTATTTTGGAGTAAATCGTGGACATTTTATCACTTCACCATCACTAAATCTTTCAGCATGTTATCTCCAAAAAAATTAAGGCTGTTTTTCCTTCTAAACATAACAATAATATCCTAATATTTTAAAATAACTTTTTTCATGTATAATATTAATTTCAATAATATACCTCACTATAATACTTACAGGGGGCTTCCCTGGTGGTTCAGTCGATAAAACATCCGTCTGCAATGCAGGAGATGTGGGTTTGATCCCTGGGTCAGGAGAATCCCCTGGAGAAAGGAAGAGCAACCCGCTCCAGTATTCTTGCCTGGGAAAAATGGACAGGCTTGCCATGTATTAGTATTACACACCCATGTTTGGTGGTAGTAGTTTAGTCGCTAAGTCGTGTCTGACTCTTGCGATCCCATGGACTCGATCCCGACTGAGCCACCAGGGAAGCCCCACTTCCCCGTTTACTAGTTCGTTTCAACTGCTTTTTTTCTTTCCCTTTTTTTCACTCTTACTAAAAGGAAAGTCTATCTCGATTCAGTTACTCAAAGCCCTGCCATAGGCTTTCCCGGCACAGCGCCCCGCAGCGGTAGGGCCTGCTCTCCGGTTCCTACAAGCCCGGTCCTGACCATTTCCCGGGTGGGCATGGGGCTCGGGACCGGAAGCAGCTGAGCGTGGGCTCAGTTCCCCAGCCCATTGACCCCGGCCCCGCCCCCTCCCCGGTTGCCTAGGCGACGAGGGGCCGCAGGGCCGAGGCGGGATCATGGCGATGTTTGTGGGGACAACACCAGGGGGAACGACTCCCGCGGGAATGACTTCGGCGGGATCCACACCCGAGTCGGAGGTACGCCGTCTCTGCCCGGTACCCGCGACCCCCGAGCGCCCGACTTCCCCCGCGGGCCGAGGCTGTTCCCTCGGAGGCGCCCCATGCCCGCGTTGGGTGCCCGGCCCCGAGTGGGTGCGACGCCCCGGCGGCGCGGGCTCTCAGGGAGTGAAGGGGGTCCCCAAGCCACCGACCCGCGCTCCCCTTGCCCTGTCGACCGACGCCCCTCCGTGCCCCCGAGTGTAAACTAAAAATCCCTCCATTGGACGGTGCTTTGCCCAAAAGGCCTCACAAATACGCGCGTTTCCCAGGATTCTCTACTTAAAAGGGAATTTTGAAAAATTTAAGTGAGCGCGTCTCCTTTGTAAATGACTACTAATTCTCTTCAGATATCACAGTTCTCTTGTTCAAAAGATGTCATGGAATAATTACTCTTCATTGATAGTAGATTGATGAATATTTGAAGGCCAGTGTTTCTCGTATTATTTTTACTATTTCTCTAAATAAGTAAATAGTTGATAGATCGGACAAAGGAGGAACGCCTAGAAAATCAACCTTCCGGTTATGGCTGAGTTGCTCATTAGCACCTTGTCTTTAGGAAAAGTATTTAACATTCTTAGGCCTCCAGTGATTTCCTGTGCAAAATAAAGAGTTCTTCTCGGGCCCCTCCCAGCACTAATTCTTAATAATAAATGGGTTCTAAGTAACTGGGATTACTCAGAAGCTTTGTATCTTGAGATTTTAATTAAAAATATTTGCCAGATACTACTAAGAAATGTTTAAATCTCCACATACTGAGTCAATCATGTTATTCTAAAAAGTTTTTTCTTCAGCTTTTTTAAGACTCTGAATAATGATGTTATAATTAACATTGCTGGGTTGAACTCACTTATTAGTCTAAATAGCATTTATTTATTTATTTTTTGTACAGAAGATGTGTATGAGCTGCAGTTTTATAAATGAGGATAAACAGAGCCAGTAATACAGTGCCTTGCCCAGAGATATGCAAGTCATTCCCAGCGGGTTCTTCCCAATACTGTATGCAGACCACTAAAGCTGCTGACTCTTCTATGAACCTTTTGAAATTAGCATACATTAAAAATACATTTTAACGTGATAAACTGGTTACTAAGCCAGTTACTCCCTTGTGATCTGTAATGTAAGTAATACAGTTTCAAAAGTGGCATAGGAAATTTCCCAATTAAATCATGGTATATAAATATATACAAAAACTTTCTTGTGAGAATATACCCGGTACTTATACATGTATCAATAATAGAAATATCCTTTATAAGTAACTGATAATTTGGAATTAATGAACCTGCACTTCAAAAAAAAAAAAAGAAATACCCCTTAATTATTTTTTAAAGATGAAAAACAAACAAATAAAAAACTGTGCTCCAGGGTGAGGGGGAATCACTTTTTATAAAGGATAAGTGAAACTAATGAACCAGTTATAGACCTTAGGTGATTATCTGCCATCGTACCACAGTCATTGAGCTCTTTTGTTTAACTTCTTGGAGGAGCAGCAGGTATTCCTCATGGCAGTCATTTTGGGATACTGCTGCTGCTGCTAAGTCACTTCAGTCGAGTCTGACTCTGTGCGACCCCATAGACGGCAGCCCAACAGGCTCTGCCGTCCCTGGGATTCTCCAGGCAAGAACACTGGAGTGGGTTGCCATTTCCTTCTCCAGTGCATGAAAGTGAAAAGTAAAAGTGAAGTCACTGAGTCGTGTCCAACTCTCAGCGACCCCATGGACTGCAACCTATCAGGCTCCTCCATCTATGGGATTTTCCAGGCAAGAGTATTGGAGTGGGGTGCCATTGCCTTCTCCGCATTTTGGGATATGCTTAGTCTTTTAGTTAGTAACATACTGAAAAAGTAAAGTTGAAATTTGGACTCACTTACCTGTTCGTTTGCTAAGATTAACAGTCTGCATCTTGGAGACTTCATTTTAAACCAGAGTTCCTGTAGTTCATGGAGAAGACAGTTGATCCTTAGTGTTGTGTCATTCATTAGAGTAAGTCCTGCCTGCCACCCATTTACCCCACTCCAGTACTCTTGCCTAGAGAAGGCAATGGCAACCCACTCCAGTACTCTTGCCTGGGAAATCCCATGGACGGAGGAGCCTGGTAGGCTGCAGTCCTTGGGGTCGCTAGGAGTCGGACAAAACTGAGAGACTTCACTTTTCACTTTCATACATTGGAGAAGGAAATGGCAACCCACTCCAGTGTTCTTGCCTGGAGAATCCCAGGGACGGGTGAGCCTGGTGGGCTGCCGTCTATGGGCTCACACAGAGTCGGACACGACTGAAGTGACTTAGCAGCAGCAGCCACCCATTTGTGCCCACTGTGGGTTTCAGGGGTTAGATGGAAAAGATAGCAAAAATCTCTCTTGGTGTCTCTATTCATGAGGCTACTTCTTTTCAGTTAGGTAATGAAAGATTCTTGTAAGGTGAGATTCTTTCCAGAGTTGATCCCTAGAAACCTAGTATTATGGTATTATTTCTCAATAATTTGTACCCAAATTGACTTAGCCAGTGGACCATTCAATCGTCTGAGCCAAACAGTAGTGAAATACTTCTTTTTGCCAAGTTTGTTGGAAATAAAGCATATGCTTTCAATAGTCTGAGGTTTCCCACTTGTTGTTTGTTATCAGTACCTAAAATTAAAACAACCAGTTGTCCCAGTCATATAATAGGCACTCAATAAAATTTGATAACTAATTGGAATTATAGAGGGTTTGAGGTATGCCAGGTATAATAATTATCATAGATCAAACTCTATAAGATAACCTTGAACAGGCAGACATGAGATATGGCTCCAGAAAAATATTTTTATGTAACATTACATAAACTTTCTTGCCAACTTTCTGCATTTAATAGTATAGTTTCTTTAGTAACATGGGAATAAATGCCTCTTGTGTAAGGCTAAAGTTTTGGGAGAGAAACATTTAAATACAGAAAACCAGAGAAATGATGACAATCTGAAAATAAGATTGCTGGGAGAAATATCAATAACCTCAGATATGCAGATGACACCACCCTTATGGCAGAAAATGTGGTGTTGGAGAAGACTCTTGAGAGTCCCTTGGACTGCAAGGAGATCCAACCAGTCCATTCTGAAGGAGATTTCTTTGGAAGGAATGATGCTAAAGCTGAAACTCCGGTACTTTGGGCACCTCATGCAAAGAGTTGACTCACTGGAAAAGACTCTGATGCTGGGAGGGATTGGGGGCAGGAGGAGAAGGGGACGACCGAGGATGGGATGGCTGGATGGCATCACGGACTCGATGGACGTGAGTCTGAGTGAACTCTGGGAGATGGTGATGAACAGGGAGGCCTGGCGTGCTGCGATTCATGGGGTCGCAAAGAGTCGGACACTACTGAGCGACTGAACTGAACTGAACTGAAAGATCTGTAAGTGAAAGGAGTTTATAAATGCCTATAAGTTAATTTGTACGTGAGTGTGTAAATTCAGTTCATAAACTTTCTTAATATCTTCAAAAATACTGTTTGGGACATGTAATCATTTAAGTATTAATAGTATACTCTGGAGAAGGCAGTGGCAACCCACTCCAGTACTCTTGCCTGGAAAATCCCATGGAGCCTGGTAGGCTGCAGTCCATGGGGTCGCTAGGAGTCGGACACGACTGAGCAACTTCACTTTCACTTTTCACTTTCCTGCCTTTGAAAAGGACATGGCAACCCACTCCATTGTTCTTGGGCTGCCGTCTATGGGGTTGCACAGAGTCGGACACGACTGAAGTGACTTAGCAGCAGCAGCAGCATACTTCAACTCACATCAGAAACGTAGAAGAAAAAGTAAATGATTGTTTCCCAGTTGGCTCAGTGGTAAAGAATCCGCCTGTAATGTGGGAGACACGGTTCAATCCTTGGGTCAGGAAGATCTCCTTGAGGAGGACATGGCCACCCACTCCAGTATTCTTGTGTGGAAAATCCCATGGACAGAGGAGCCTGGCAGGCTACGGTCAATGGGGTCTCACAGAGTCAAACGTGACAGAAGTAACTTGGCTCACATGCCCGGGCTTTGAAAACAGCCCCACCCCGTTATTGGCAGGTTGGAGAGAAACACTTGGGGCTCAACTTGAGTACCAAGATGATCAGGTTCCTACAACTGGAATATCATTCAAGAAGGATTTATTGAAGCCATTCACACCACATGATATAGATAGTGTAGGACAATGGACAGGATGCCAAAAAGTTGCTCAAAATATTGTTGAAAAAACATTACTCAGTCAATTCAGTTCAGTTCAGTCTCAGTCGTGTCCGACTCTTTGTGACCCCATGAACTGCAGCACACCAGTCCTCCCTGTCCATCGCCAACTCCCGGAGTTTACTCAAACTCATGTCCATTGAGTCGGTGATGCCATCCAACCCTCTCATCCTCTGTTGTCCCCTTCTCCTCCTGCCTTCAATCTTTCCTAGCATCAGGGTCTTTTCGAATGAGTCCGTTCTTCACATCAGGTGGCCAAAGTATTAGGGTTTCAGATTTAGCATGAGTCCTTCCAATGAAATGAATATGTAGTATCATTTATCAAACACTTAGAATCTCTGGAAATACTGATAGTGGGTGTGGAGGTATTCACAAATGTTTGGTCTTCTAGTAAGTCTTTCATCTTACTATTAAGTTTAATAAGTCCTTCATCTTACTATTAAGTCTTTCAATTTCCTATCTTATTCCTATCTATTTCCTGCTTCTCCCTACTCTGTCCTCACTTTCAGGTTGCACAAATCATCTTCAATCTTTTTCTGATATTTAAAGTTTTATTTTACTAAAGTTAGGTATCTAACACAGCTAAAATTAATTTTTGATAGATGTATATTTGAAATGGGGACCTCATTTTGTTCTAGTGTGAACCATCATGCCAGTTTCATTCACTATAAATTAGCTTTTTTTTAATTCATATTTTACTGAGAGTTTTGTTGCTGAATTCTTACAAATGCCTATTATTTACTTATATAATCGTAATTTTATCTTTTGAGTTAAAAAGTACATGAGACTTGTTAACCATAATTTATCCTTGCATTTATGAAATTAACCTTATCTTGTCATAATGATAGCTTATTATTTTAGTACAATGCTGGATTCAGCATTCAAAGATGTCACTTTTAAAAAATATTTTAAAATTTTTATGTATTTATTTATTTTGGTTATGCTGGGTCTTCATTGCTGTGCTCAGTCTTTCTCTAGTTGTGGTAAGTGGAGACTGCTTTTCTGTAATAGTTGCTGTACATGGGCTTCTCACTGTGGTGCCTTTTCTTGCTGTGGACCACAGGTTATAGGGCTTGCCAGCTTAAGAAGTTGTGATGCACGGGTTTAGTTGCCTCACAGCATGTGTCAGTGATCGAACCCATTTCCGCTGCATTGGCAGGCAGATTCTTAGCCACTGGACTACCAGGGAGACCCCTAAGATATTTTTAAGTAGAATTTTTGCATCTGAGTTCATTAATGATTTTGACTTTAGTCACCTTTCTGTGCTAGTTCAGGTTTTTGTATATAGACAATGCTGCTTTCTAAAAATGAATATCTGTAATCATTAGACTAACAGAATTTGTGTGTTCTTGGTTGTTTAGTAGAACCTCAAGTGTGAAACTATCTGGACATGTGACCTTTTAAAAAGTAGACTTCCAGTTTAATTCATGTTTGTCAGGTCCATTTTCTCCTTTACCCTTGGTCAAATTTATAACGTATATTCCTAGAAAATCACCCATTACATTGTAATTTTCAAATGTATTCATTTAATGTGGCATATATTTATTTCTTCTTTAATCACCTTTGCCCAAAATTTGTCTATTTTGTTCATTATTTTAAAGAACTAGCTCTTGCTTTTGCTTATCCTTCTTTCATCTACTTTTTTTTTTCTTTTTCTTAAATTGGCTCTTTATGGTGTCCAGCACTATAGTGATGAGAGTGAGGCACCCTCCTTGGGTACAAAATTTAAGGGATGCTAAAAAATTCCGTAGTCAAGAGAAAAAATTTAATGCAGTATTTAAAAAATTAAAATAAATGCAAAATCCATAATGGATTTAAATTCTAAATAAAGACAGCATCATTATTGCTGATTTTTCCTTTTTGCCTCAGCTCCAGCATGGCTCAACACAGAGCTGCTTCTTAGTTCATTTTATTTTCAATCTTGAAGAAAGCCTTTCAGAGTGTGGAAATGGTAGACCACTCTATGTTCTCTAAGGCTATGAAACCCCTTTTAGGCATCTTTGGTGAACTGTGCTATATATTTCTTTAGTGAACATTTTTTAAGACTCTTTTAAGACATATCAGTGATGGATACAAAGATGCCCCCAAAAGATTAAATTCTAAAAGAAAGATGTTATGTTCAAATGTGAAAAGTTTAGGTGACATTAGAGAAAAAATTCACAGAAAAGATTATCTGACGAAAAATAGCAGCTTACAATTTTAATGCTTCTGGAATAACAGCTAAAATCCACCAGGTGGTGGAATAAAATGAGTTACAGTGCAGTTTAGCTCACATATTTTCCTAGTCAGACATGTAATTTTACAGAGAAAGTGATAATTACATATTTACATTTTTATTAGCCTATTCATGAATTTTCCATTGTATCTTTAATTTTTACAAATGAGAATGTATGTATTGAAAGATTAAAGATACTTAACCACCTTACATCCTTTCTAGTGCATGGCAGTGTATAAACAAACAGAAGAAAAGCTCTCATTTAAAATAGGTCCAGGAATTCAATTTAAAACAAAAGAAAACAAAAAACCAGAGGCAAACCCTCCTACAAAATGATTATCTTTATCAAGTTTTAGTAGAAGAACAAGGCACTGGTATTAGATTCCTTAGCTAGAATTATTATTATATGAAAGATTATACTCTTTTTTACAGTTCTTGTGTGACCTATTTTCTCCTATTAAGAAAATTTTCAAGTCTGAGACAATTGATCTGAATGTCTATATATCTTTCATGTATATCTTTATTCATTTTTAATAATGATGACAATTGTGTTTGTATTAAAATGTATCAAAATGATGTTTTAACATGAATCCAATTTTAGGTTCAAATGTCTTGCTGTTAAGTCACAGAATTCATCAATATATTAAAGGCATCGTGATATCTCCAAATCTACATCCAGCTTTTCATCATGTTCCATCATCTAACAATGTCATCACAGGATGAAGATGAATTCAGACACAGGTTGATTAACAACCTTTGTTGACCTAACTAGGAACTTCAGAATTCTCAAAAGAAATAAAATATTGAGTGACTGTCCCTGAGGGATTTACAACCTAATGGAATTAATAGTACAGTAATAATTATAGTTTACTGCTAATAATAAAAAAATGCATATAACTAACAAATATTTAAATGGATGTATACAATATATTATGAACTAAAATACTATCCTGTCTAAAAACTGCATGCATTTAATTCAATTTATAAGCATCTGAGTGCCTACTAGGTGCAAAGTATTATATTAGGTACTAAAATATTTTTTCTTGAATTTATAATCAAATGGATGACCTAGTTTAGGTTAATTTGCTGAATTTATACTAAATAAAGATAGTTAATAAAATAGCATATTTTACTTTTCAATTGGATTTTTAAAAATAAAAATAACCTAATATTAAATTATAAACATTAAACTGATTATTATTTCCAGTGAGTGTTAGCTTTGCAGTTTTCTATTCTTGAAAAAGAATAAAGAAAACTTGGGATGTAATGTTATTAACTCTAGCAAAAAGTTGCCTGCTGTTCTTATTTATTGGAGTTCATTAACGTGGAAGGATAAATAACTGTTTGTTGAATTAAAAACATTTGCCCCAATACATATAAGAAATGAATCACCAGTCTAGGTTCGATGCAGGATACAGGATGCTTGGGGCTGGTGTGCTGGGATGACCCACAGTGATGGTATGTGGAGGGAGGTGGGAGGGGGGTTCAGGATTGGGAACATGTGTACACCCGTGGCAGATTCATGTTGATGTATGGCCAAACCAATACAGTATTGTAAAATTTAAAAAAATAATTAAAAAAAAACATTTGCCCCACTCTCACCCAAATCTCACAATACTTTAAAAAATTTTATTTATTTTTAAAATTTTAAAGTTTAGTTGGGCTTCCCTGGTGGCTCTGATGGTTAAGAACCTACCTGTGATACAGGAGACCTGGGTTCTATCCCTGGGTTGGGAAAATCCCCTGGAGGAGGGCATGGCAACTCACTCCAGTATTGTTGCCTGGAGAATCCCCATGGACAGAGAAGCCTGGCGGGTTACAGTCCATGGGGTTGCAAAGAGTCAGACATAACTGAGCAACTAAGTACAGCACAGCACATAGTTGGTTTACGATATGTTGATTTCTTTTGTGCAGAGAAGTGACTTGTTATACATATATATATTATTTTTAACATTCTCTTCTATTACGTTTTGTCACAGGATATTGAATATAGTTCTCTGTGCTACACAGTAGGATATTATTTTTTATTCATTCTATATATAATAGTTTGCCTCTGCTAATCCCAAACTCCCAATCCTTCCCTCCCAACCCCTCCTCCTGTTTGGTAACCAGAAGTCTGTTATCTGTATCTGTGAGACTTTTTGTTTCATAGATATATTGATTGTGTCATATTTTAGATTCCACATGTAAGTGATGTCATATGATATTCGTCTTTCTCTTTCCGACTTTCTCACTTAGTATGATAATCTCTAGATCTATCCCTGTTGCTGGAAATGGAATAATTTCATTTTTTTTTAATGGCTGAGTAATGGATGACTCTACATATGGACATGACCAGATGGTCAATACTGAAATCAGATTGATTATAATCTTTGCAGCCAAAGATGGAGAAGCTCTATATAGTCAGCAAACACAAGACTGGGAGCTGACTCTGGCTCATATCATGAACTCCTTATTACAAAATTCAGACTTAAATTGAAGAAAGTAGGGAAAACCACTAGACCATTCAGGTATGACCTAGATCAACTCCCTTATGATTATACACTGAAAGTGGCAAATAGATTCAAAGGATTAGATCTGATAGACAGTGTCTGAAAAACTATGGACAGAGGTTCATAACATTGTACAGGAGGCTGTGATCAAGACAATCCCGAAGAAAAAGAAATCCAAAAAGGCAAAATGGTTGTCTGAGAAGGCCTTACAAATAGCTGAGAAAAGAAGCAAAAGGCAAAGGAGAAAAGAAAAGATATATCCATCTGAATGCAGAGTTCCAAAGAATAGCAAGGAGAGATAAGAAAGCCTTCTTCAGTGATCAGTGCAAAGAAAGAGAGGAAAATAATAGAATGGGAAAGACTAGAGCTCTTTAAGAAAATTAGAGATACCAAGGGAACATTTCATGCAAAGATGGACACAATAAAGGACAAACAGAATGGACCTAACAGAAGCAGAAGATGTTAAGAAGAGGTGGCAAGAATACACAGAAG
>SJYT01018416.1:15041-25342 GCA_006410635.1 Cephalophus harveyi
AGATGAGTGATCACACCATCGTGATTATCCGGGTCATGAAGATCCTTTTTGTACAGTTCTTCCGTGTATTCTTGCCACCTCTTCTTAATATCTTCTGCGTCTGTTAGGTCCATACCATTTCTGTCCTTTATCGAGCCCATCCTTGCATGAAATGTTCCCTTGGTATCTCTAATTTTCTTGAAGAGATCTCTAGTCTTTCCCATTCTGTTCTTTTCCTCTATTTCTTTGCATTGATCGCTGAGGAAGGCTTTCTTATCTCTTCTTGCTATTCTTTGGAACTCTGCATTCAGATGCTTATATCTTTCCTTTTCTCCTTTGCTTTTTGCCTCTCTTCTTTTCACAGCTATTTGTAAGGCCTCCCCAGACAGCCATTTTGCTTTTTTGCATTTCTTTTCCATGGGGATGGTCTTGATCCCTGTGTCCTGTACAATGTCACGAACCTCATTCCATAGTTCATCAGGCACTCTATCTATCAGATCTTGGCCCTTAAATCTATTTCTCACTTTCACTGTATAATCCTAAGGGATTTGATTTAGGTCATACCTGAATGGTCTAGCGGTTTTCCCTACTTTCTTCAATTTGAATCTGAATTTGGTAATAAGGAGTTCATGATCTGAGCCACAGTCAGCTCCTGGTCTTGTTTTTGTTGCCAGTATAGAGCTTCTCCATCTTTGGCTGCAAAGAATATAATCAATCTGATTTTGGTGTTGACCCAATCTCCCTTAATTTAGAAGCCATTCCTGTGTATTTCCTTACAAGTGACTAACTTGTTGAAGAAACCAAATCAGCTTCTCTGGGATGTTTGACATCCTAACTTTCATCCTAACTGATTCCTTTTTCATGGTGCTGTTTAACATGTCTGTCTCATTCTCTATAGCCTAGAAGTTAGAATTGGGGTTTCTCAGGTGGCTCAGTGGTAAAGATTCCACCTGCCAATGCAGGAGATGCGGGTTCAATCCCTGGGTCAGAAAGATCCCCTGGAGAAAGAAGTGGCAACCCACTCCAGTATTCTTGCCTGGGAAATCCCATGAACAGTGGAAACTGGTGGGCTACAGTCCATGGAGTCGCAGATTTGGACATGACTTAGTAACTGAACAACAACAGAAGTTAGAATTAATTCCTGGACTTGACCCAAGTTCAACTTTATTGATGATCCTATTTACTTCATTTTATGGAAGGACTGATGCTGAAGCTCAAACTCCAATACTTTGGCCATCTGATTCTAAGAGGTGACTCACTGGAAAAGACTGTGATGCTGAGAAAGATTGAAGGTAAAAGGAAAAGGGGGCACCAGAGGATGAGCTGGTTAGATACCATCACCAACTCAATGGGCATGAATTTGAGCAAACTCCAGGAGATGGTGAAGAACAGAGGAGCCTGGCATGCTGCAGTCCATGGGGTCACAAAGAGTTGGATATGACTTAGCAACTGAACGACAACAGCAACAGCTCCTATCTGGAGGTTGCATTTTTAGTAATGCCAAGATTGTTCAGTGACTTTGGCTGGTAATAGCCTGCATGCTCTATTGCAAAGCTCCTCATTAACTTCTACTTTAACCTCAATTAATGATCATCACTTGTTTCAGTTTTTCATTAGTGTCGGCAAAATGGTCATTTTCTGTGTCATTTCCTTCATAATTCAATTCTTTTGTAATATCAACATAGAAGAACCTTCCTTCATCCATCTAAGCTATTGGTTACTCTGAAATTTGGTTCATACTGAAAAGACAAGACAAATTCTGGAGATAGTCTGGAACATTCCATGAAATCAATATTTTTACTGATTTACATTTGAATGCACTGAAAGAGCTTAATTTTGAAAGGATATCTACATCAAATCTTTGAAAAAAAATAAGCAGATAATTCATTCAGTTCAGTTCAGTTCATTTCATTCGTTCAGTCATGTCTGACTCTTTGCGACCCCATGAATCGCAGCACGCCAGGCCTCCCTGTCCATCACCAACTCCGGGAGTTCACTCAGACTCATGTCCATCAAGTCGGTAATGCCATCCAGCCATCTCATCCTCTGTTGTCCCCTTCTCCTCCTGCCCCTAATCCCCTCCCAGCATCAGAGTCAACTCTTTGCATCAGGTGGCCAAATACTGGAGTTTCAGTTTTAGCATCAGTCCTTCCAATGAACACCCAGGGCTGGTCTCCTTTAGAATGGACTGGTTGGATCTCCTTGCAGTCCAAGGGACTCTCAAGAGTCTCCTCCAACACCACAGTTCAAAGGCATCAATTCTTCGGCAATCAGCTTTCTTCACAGTCCAACTCTCACATCCATACATGACCACTGAAAAAACCATAGCCTTGACTAGACTGACCTTTGTTGGCAAAGTAATGTCTCTGCTTTTCAATATGCTATCTAGGTTGGTCATAACTTTTCTCCCAAGGAGGAAGCGTCTTTCAATTTCATGGCTGCAGTCAACATCTGCAGTGATTTTTGAGCCCCAAAAAATAAAGTCTGACACTGTTTTCACTGTTTCCTCATCTATTTGCCATGAAGTGATGGGACCAGATGCCATGATCTTTGTTTTCTGAATGTTGAGCTTTAAGCCAACTTTTTCATTCTCTTCTTTCACTTTCATCAAGAGGCTTTTTATTTCCTCTTCACTTTCTTCCATAAGGGTGGTGTCATCTGCATATTTGAGGTTATTGATATTTCTCCCGGCAATCTTGATTCCAGCTTGTGTTTCTTCCAGCCCAGCGTTTCTCATGATGTACTCTTTAGTATTCCCCAGATGTCAACCTGGAAAATTTGAATATACAGACTAGGTTTCCCATAAGTGAAGCAGAGTTTTCAAGCAAGAAGACCCTGGAGAAATACTGACCAATATACCAATGGAATGACCAATAGATAATCTAATATAGACATGAGAGAAATGATAGCCAACACCTCCAAAAAGGTGACAACACAGTAACAGTAATTATGTGGTGGGCACTGTGCTAAGTGCTCTACACACACGAACATGTTTAAGTCTCATCACAACCTTCTGAGCTAGATACTCTTAGTATCCTCCATTCCACAGATGAGGAAACTAAGGTAAGGAAGGTAAGGTTAGTTACCCAAGGTCACACAGCTAGTAACCAGAGGAGCCAGGAGTTAAGCCCATGCAGTGTGTTTGCTGGTAACCACATTACACCACACAGCATAGTTGACCAAAGCTGATGGCTATGGTTATGTGTAATTCCCAGATAGTTAACCACAACTAACATTCTCTGCTGTTCAGAGAGAAGCGTCAAATCCATTCTAGTCTAATTATTTTTTAAAACACAAAAATCAATAGAAAATATTTACTCTGATCAGTGAAAAGCTCATGGTAACGTGTTACAATGGTCATGAGAGACTGATGGAGACTGATTTATAGAAACTCAGGGAAGATGGTCCCTGGAGTAGGAAATGGCAACCCACTCCGGTATTATTGCCTGGAAAATCCCATGAACAGAGGAACCTGGCAGGCTCACAACAGTCAGCCACGACTAAGTACACATGCACGTATGCACACAGGTAAGATGGTTACTTCTTACACAAGTAAGATGGTTCGTTGTTGTTACTCAGTCACCCAGTCATGTCTGACTCTTTGTGACCCCATGGACTGCAGCATGCCAGGCGTCCCTGTCTCTCACCATCTCCTGAAGTTTGCCCAAGTTCATGTCCGTTGCATCGGTGATGCCATCCATCCTCTCAAGCCCTCTTCTCATCCTCTGAAGCCCTCTTCTCCTTCTGCCCTCAATCTTTCCCATGAGGGAAAAATTGACTTTCCAATGAGTTAGCTGTTTGCATCAGGTGACCAAAATACTGGCGTTTCAGCTTCAGCATCAGTCCTTCCAATGGTGGTTGCTTATTACTAATAATAGCTGTTATTCTTATAAGGCTGGATGCTAATCTAAGCTCTTTAAACATACTAACTCCCCTATCTATAAGGGCCTCCACACTCCCCAATGAACCCCAGGCTAGATACCCATATACCTATATCCTTGAGAATGCCCCCAGGAGATTCTGAGGGTCTGTCAGGAAAGCGATGTTTATCCAGTTTCTTGAAGGACCTATCAGCCAGCCCTGCCTGGTAGACGTCAGTTCTGGAGTGAGTGAGGTGGCCTCCAGGAAGGAGAGAATGTCCCCCACCTCCCCAAGCAGCATGTCCACCCCCTCCCTGCCCAGGAGGGCACTCTTTGGTTGATGCTAGGAGGCTTCCAAGCGGCCACGTGCACCCGGCTCCCTGCTCCCTGCTCTGCGGCATTAATCAAAGAACAGAAAATCCTGGTGGCAGAGCTGACAGGCTTGCCTTGTTCTGACTTGACACGCTCACATCTTTGTCAACCTGTCTTTCTCTATTTAGCAATCACTGTGGCTCCAACCTTCCTCCTAATACCAGTAATCATTCATCAGTGACTCAAACCAGGTATTGGTTGCTACCCAAACGGCCCCTTACATAGGTTCTCTTGTGATCCCTGAGTCATCATCTCCACCTGAGGCACCCCCCTTCTCCTGGCTTCTGGCCAAGGCTGCTCTTAGCCTGTGCTAATTGGCACCCTCCACCCCTATCTCTTCCACTCTCCCGCCCACTCAGGCAGGCTGGGATTGAGAGGAAGAGTTCAAGAGCTGTGAAAAATGAGCAAAGCTCGGGAAACAGGAGAAACTGCAAACTGGGAGCCCTTCACATCACTTTTAGGGCGGCCCCTATTATGAGAGCCATAAAGAAATAGCAATTTATGCATTTAGAAGCAACCGGCCCTTTCATCTGGAGTGGCTGTTGAATGCAAAGCACACTCCATGGCGGAGGAGGCTGGGGCGCCAGCTTCCAGTGCAGGCCTTGCTGCCGCCGAGAAAGAGCTCCTTACTGAGCCACTGCTCGTAAAGCAGCTGGAGGCAGAGTGATGGAGCAGAAAATCGCCTGGTGAAGGCGAGATTTCATTTTCTGCTTTTGTGTCTCATGAATGTTCTCTTCCAGGAGGCCTGCCCCGGGGCGCAGTCACAGAAGGCAGGAGGAATGCTGGCTGGAGCCAGCCTCAACGACAGCCTGACTGGGCGATGGACAAAGAGGAACAACCGGAGACACGGACGGCAGCACTCGGTCGCTGGGATCGTTGCCAGGGATGAGACTGGAGATTTGCTGTCCTCAGAAAAAAAAACAAAACACCTTTATCAACATAGGGGCCACTTTCATCTCCTCGGTGTGGTTGCTTCTGAACCAGCTAGATTCTGGCTGGTCCAGCATGATTCAAGACCACGTTAGCGTTCAAATCACCCATGAGCTTATTAGAAAGGCAGACAGTTGGGTCCCACCCAGAGCTACTGGGAAGCCTGGCATGCTGGAGATCGTAGGGTCTGAAAGGGTCAGACACGACCTAGCGACTCTTCAGTCAACAAAGAGCTACTGACTCCTCTGTATTTCAACAAGACCCCTTGCTGAAGCTCCTACACACCCTGGCTGGGGGGACAACATGAGCTGTTTGTTGAGAGGGGCGAGAGGTGGGGGAGGATGGGAGAGAGCTGAGCTGTGATGCTCAGACACTTTCCTCTGCGGGTTGCCGAGGAGAAAGTGGCCTGTGAGTAGCAAGGCAGCCCACCCTGCCCGCGGGAAATTCGCGGGAGCCTGACTTTCGCAGTGAGTCACTGTCACTCTCCTAAGTTTTACCCGGTTCCTCTCCTCTCCAGTGAGGCGAAATACCAGAGCGAATGGCCCAAGTCCTTTATTCACGCAAAACTCTTTTGCCTGTTGGAAACCATGTTCTTAAAACTTTCATAAAGGCCCCGACTGCACCCAGCTGAGGAGGGCCCTGCCAGTTCAAGACCCTCACCACCAGCCACCATCTTTCCAGGCACTGGCCTCATCCCCAGCCAGCTGAGATTTAATGGGCACGTAGACCCGAACCACAGAGGAGGCTGCTGGCAAACTTCCATAGATGAGCCCCCTCCCCTTTCTATTTCCTCGTGTAGCCCCCCACCGAGGGCCAGGAGCGAAGAATTTTATTACAAAATCTACTTTAAAGGAAAGCCTCCCAAGTACTTCTTTAATCTTGCAGCTATTTCAGGAATGTCTGTGCTGTCAAGCTGTGAGGAATGTCTGCCTCAGCACCCATCCACATCCTTTTGAAAATCCACCTCTGATGTGGTGAATGTGAAAACCAGCATCTATGAAGGAGAAGCGGGGCTTTCCTTCTTGTAATGCAAACCAGAGGCGTACACACGTTCTTCTCTCCTTACACAGAACGTGCCGCTGGCCTCAGTCCCTGCCAGCCCTGCCCTGCCCTCCCTTTTCTGTTTGCTTCAAAGAGGCAGTCTGGATGGGAATGTTGATTCATTTGAGCAGAAGTGTACCAGAGTTGCATTTGTTTTAAAAAAAAAACATCGCTGACGAGAAAGGTATATGAAATTTATCTTTAAACCAGCTGACCATACAGAAAATTTGATTATTTTCAAATATGGATTAGGCATGTGAAGCTTCCCCCGTGGTTCAGTGGTAAAGAATCCGCCTGTAACGCAGGAGATGTGAGTTCGATCCCTGGGTTGGGAAGATCCCCTGGAGGAGGGCATGGCAACCCACTCCAGTATTGTTGCCTGGAGAATCCCCAATGACAGCGAAGCCTGGCGGGCTACAGTCCATGGGGCCGCAAAGAGTTGGACACTACTGAGGCGACTTAGCATGGGTGCAATAGGTATGTGACAGTAACTGGAAACTAATATCCTAGCATGAGACACGGAGGACCCCATGCTGTGCTATGTCCCCTCCAAAAGCCCGGCACAGTCCCTGCCACACTGTCAGCACTCAGGTAACGTCTGTGGCTCCAGAGGCAAAGGAGTGGGAGAAACAGAGCAGACACCAGGCGTGTGTCTCCGGAGCTCGAACTGATTCTCTCTGCGGGGCAATGTCAGGCATCCAAAAAGCTTAATATTAAATATAAATTGAGGATGAAAATGGAACAATAAAGATTTTGGGGAGAGTGAGCCATAATAGCCATCAGTCCTCCTGGTCTGTAGAACCCCTCTGGAGTTGGGGCCCTGCCATAGGCTGGGTTCCCTAGAATAGAGCATGAAACAGGGGTTCTTGCACACGGGACTTACAGAGTGCTCCCTGGACAAGGGGAAAGAGGGGAGCAGGAAGGGGTAGGGGCAGAACAGCTAGGAAAGATGTGACCTCCCCTGGAGAGAGCTCAGGAAGCACAAGTTATACCACCAAGCTGGCCCCACCTTGAGGCAAGGGACCATCAATACACACTGTGGGGGGTAGGGGGTGAGAAGGAGAGGGTGGACCAGCCCTAAAGAGGATCTGGGTGGGGCACCAACAGCATCCACTACATTCCCTTCAAGGTGCAGTTGGGCCCACCTGTCAGATGTCAGACCTCTGTAATAAATATATAAGTTGATATTTGTGGCTACATGTATATTTCAGTTCAGTTTAGTCGCTCAGTCGTGTCCAACTCTGCAACCCTATGGACTGCAGCACACCAGCCTTCCCTGTCCATCACCAACTCTCAGAGCTTACTCAAACTCATGTCCATTGAGTCGGTGATGCCATACAACCATCTCATCCTCTGTTGTCCCCTTCTCCTCCCACTTTCAATCTTTCCTAGTATCAGGGTCTTTTTCAGTGAGTCAGTTCTTTGCATCAGGTGGCCAAAGTATTGGAGTTTCAGCTTCAGCATCAGTCCTTCTAATGAATATTCAGGACTGATTTCCTTTAGGATGGACTGGTTTCATCTCCTTATAGTCCAAGGGACTCTCAAGAGTCTTCTCCAACACCGCAGTTCAAAAGCATCAATTCTTTGGCGCTCTGCCTTCTTTATGGTCCAACTGTCACATTCATACATGACCACTGGAAAAACCACAGCTTTGATGTACTAATAGTTTCTTTATTGTCTCTGCTCCCACACACTACAGTGTAAGTTCTGTAAGGACAGGCATGTTTCTCTCTTTTGAATGACATCTCCCAAGAATGGGCTTCCAATGTGCCACTAGTAGTAAAGAACCCACCTGCCAATGCAGGAGACTTAAGGATGTGAGTTTGATCCTAGGATCAGGTCGGTCCCCTGGAGAAGGGCATGGTAACCCACTCCAGTACTCTTGCCCGGAGAATCCCATGGACAGAGGAGCCTGGCAAGCTACAGCCTATAGGGTCGCAAAGAGTCGGACATGACTGAAGTGACTTCACATGAACATCCCAAGAATAAGGCTTGACCTGTAGGAGGTACAGGGTGAATACATGGTAATGAAGGAATACTCTGAAGAGTGTATTCTGTTATTGCTCAGGGATTTTGCAGTGATTCTTTGTGTACAAAGCAACCAAATTCTGGCCTGCATGAATAAGCAAGAAACTATAACATATTAAGAGGGGGACTGTAGGGCCCTGTGATTCTTGGATTTCAGTGTGTTTAAGAACCACATAGGGTTCTGGTTAACAACGGGATTCTTGGTTCCTATCCCCAGAGATTCAGACTCAGTGGTTCTGGAAGCGACCCAAGAAAATGCACTTAAAAATATATATAACCATTGATTTTGTTGTAGGTGACCTGAGGCACGTACTTTGAGAAACACTGATGGAGTCTGAAACAGTGGCTCAGATAGTTATAAATAGCTTCCCAGACCACCCAGATGATGAGCCACAGAGCTTGGGTTAGGCCTGGCTCTTCTCACTCTCAGCGCCACGTGTTTTCCACTCACAGGCTCTCTTAATATATGTTTATAAGCTTTACACGTACCTTGGTTACCATGGGAACGCAAAAGCCTGATGAAATCCTACAACTATAGCTGGTTTTGAGGCTTTGGTTGATAGCTATCTTTAGAAAAACTCAGCTCCACAATTTATTGTGGCCTGTGTTGCCCTGAGTTCCTGTAGAGTCTTCTAAAATTGTAAATGTGCTTTCGTGATGTGCTGATGCCATAATCCTTTGATAGGAGGGAGCACAGTGAAAGCCAGGAACCAGGACCCTGGCTCAAACTGGTTTGGGGGTGGACTAAAAAGACACAGGGAGGCTGAGTGGAGAAACTGGAATGAAGCTATATGATTTAATGTGTGGTGAAGGGCTTCGAGGTGGCCATTAACTGATTCAGTGAATGAAAAAATGAGGGTTGGTTTAAAGATATTTCGATGAAGAATATTTCATTCATCATAAACCCTCTGGTTGAGAGCATTGATCAGCCTTAGAAGGACTAAGGGGTGTGTTTGGGGTAGAGGTTAGATTCTAAATGGACAACAGTGGTTGATAAGCCACCTCCCAAGAGCAAATCCCTGAAGCCAAAACTGTATTACCAGGTGTGGCACTTACAATGTGCCAGGGTCTAAGATTTATATATTATCTCACTTGATCTTCATAATAATGCTTTATGTGGATACTATTATCCTCATTTTACAGATGAGAAAACAACTAGACTACCTAAACTCACACATTTACAAAATATCTGAGCTGGGACTTGACCCGGGCAATCTGGGTCCAGACCTACCCTTTTAATCAACCACTTCTGTCCAGCGGATCTGAAATAGAACAACAGGCAGAAATCCTGTCTTTAGAAGCATTGCCCTAAGGGTTGATGAACCATTGTTAGGAGACTGAATTCCTTGCACGGTGGGAGGGCAGGAGGGGGATGGTTGAGGAGGGAGGGCTAGGCTGGGGAGAGGGGAAGGAAATCCTGAAAATAAACTTGGGAGAGCAGAAATACCCAAGGGTGGATTTCAAGGGTGGTGATTCTGCAAAGGTAGGACCTGACTTCTCCCCTCCTCTTCTCTTTGACCTAAACCAAAACTTTACCGTGCTCATTAGCGCATTACTGTCCAATGGATTCTTTTCTGGGGGAGAAGCTCAGAGAAGAGAAAGAGGAGCCATCTGACCTTTCATAGAGGAGGGAAGACACCTCCAGGACCGCAGTTTCCCTTGACCACTGTGGGGCGAGTGGTGCGCCCACCCTGACCAGGATACACCAAGCAAGGGACCCACGGAGAGGAGAGCAGTCGTGGGGAGGGGCCCTCTGTTGGGGGAGGGAGGCGGCAGAAGGGATCCTGTTGCCTTGGCAATAGAGGCTGCTGCAATAAGAGGAAAGAGTGAGAATGGACGGGAAGGGGGGGAGGCCTGAAACAGAGCTGGCGAGCAGAGCTGGGTGGGGGGGACAAACCTCAAATCCGAGAGAACATTATTTTCGTGTATTAATAGTTTGCCCCCAGGTAGAGAGGCCCTGTGAAGGAATTTTGCCAGAATTCATCCTAAATGGAGACAGGCTAGAGACTTTAAGGCAAAGAGACGGGGCGAAGTGGGGCTAAGTCACGTGAGTGCAGAGCTGCACCCCAGCCCCCCACTCTCTTTTCCTCC
>SJYT01018416.1:25579-87771 GCA_006410635.1 Cephalophus harveyi
TCTAGTTCGGCCAGTTTTTGCCTCCCTCCTCTGTGATGCTCAGCTAAGCTGTGATGAACGCAAATGAGAGAAAGGTATGAAAAACGGTCCCTAGACTTAAACTCGGAAAGTATTTATATCTGAAACAAAGTGACTTTTGTTAGCCCTGAAGAATTTCTAAAGTGGGATGTGGGTGAATGGGGTTGGGAGGAGTAGTGGTAGGGACAGAGATGGGAATGACGTGTAAGATTGCCTTTATCTTCCCCTGGACTCTCTGTGCATCCCCCCAACCCTCCCCAACACACCTCCTCCTCACAGAGGTCCCAAAACTACAGTGGGACAATACCTGGGAAAAGGCTGCCTGAGCCAGGTGTGAAGGGGTGGAGGTAGCAGGTGAAGCAGGTGCTCCCAGAATAAGGGAGGAGGCCACTGCTGTGGATACAGGAAGCTGTATCTGCATCCAGGGTAACCCTACCAACTCCTGGGGATGGGAGCCCTTGCCCAGTACACAGTGTAGCTGGTGTTAATATCCGCTAATGTGCCAGAAGCAGCTTATCCTTGGAAGATCGGCTGGATGTAGCCGAGACCCTCTCACCTCCCCGTATCCTCTCCGAGCCTAGAGATGTTCAAATTCCAATATTACTGTGGCTTCTTGGGTACCTGCAGGCTAAAGAGGGCTGGGGATATTTGGGTTACACAGCAAATCTTTGAAATGTTTTTGCCTTATTATTTTAAATTCAAACCATGTTCCCTGATTTTTTCCCGTCTGTGCCTCCCTAATACCTGAGTGGAAACACAGCCTGGCAGAGTCGCCCTATTGCCCCTCAGTCCCACACTACCGTTTGGTGGTCTGACTCCTCTGCTCCTGGAGCCGCCACGGCCCTGGCCACGCTCACCGTGGGTCAGTGCTTTCTACCCTCTGCCCTTTAATGGCAAGCAGGCAACTGCAGATCTATACAACGTTTATACTTTTGGCATACACAATTCAGTTCTGTTTTCTTTTTTGATTCTGTTTTTTTTCAACTTCTCAGCTTATTTTTGAAGAGTGAGATTGATTTTTTTTTTTTTCCATGCAGTGTGACACTGAGGCTCTGGGAAGGTTTTATATCCGGGAAGTCATCCATAATCAACATGAAGGTGTTTATCAAACTTGATGGTGAGTTTTGGCCGTGGAAGGGTGAGACCTAGGAGAGAAGAGCCCTCCTGATTCCAGGAGCGGCCAGAAGTACTCAGGAATAGGGGCTGGGCTGGAGATTCTCTGGAGGACAAGAAGAGTCAGCAAAGAGGAGGGCTCCTGGCTCCAGCAACTCCCTTAGAGGGGACACAGGGCGTGAAGGGAGGGGAACGCGAGGAGGGCACGCAGCACTCGCAGAACACGTCGATGACTGACCTCCCTAGCCCTCTCACACCTGTGTGTTTCACGACCTCTGGTGTCTGTAGGTGCCTGGGTTCTGCTTCCTTGCCTCATTCCTCCCCTTCTATAGTGTGGCCGCCTTATGTGTAAGTGAAGAGCCAGCATCAGCGGTTCTAGGGGAAATGGCTGGAACAGGGTAGAGCTGACAATAAGCAAGTACACAGCTGTCTGGAGTCCCAGTTGTTAGACAGCTTGGCCATCAGCCCCTGTGAGAGCGGTGACCCTTGAATGACCCTCAGTGGGGAGATGCTGGCACTGGGAGAGGCCAACTGGGGGACTCGCTCACTCAGTCACCCCTAAACTGTCTGCAGGACCACCCTCAGCATCCACATTATTTCTTTTATTTAAAAAAATTTTTGTTAATGTACTCTTTTATTTCTGGCTGCACTGGGTCTGTGTTGCTGCTCAGCTTGCTCTAGTTGCACTGGGTGGATTTCTCATTGTCATGGCTTCTCTAGTCACAGAGCACGTGCTCTAGGGTGCACGGGCTCAGTCCTTGTAGCACCGGGCTTAGCTGGCCCCACAGCATGTGGAATCCTCCCAGACCAGGGATCGAACCCGTGTCCCCTGCATTTGGCAGGTAGATTCTTAACCACTGGACTACCAGGGAAGTCCCCAAATTATTTCAATTGTTATCTTATTTTTCTCTCTCTTCCCTCCTCTCCCCCTTCCTTGCCAAAACTGTTGAATACAGAGTGAGCCCCATGTGTTTTTGATATGTCTCAACTGCGTTTCCCCTTGACCTTTATTCCTGTGTGTCTGGTTCTGGGCTTTCCTGATGGTTGCCAATCCTTGGCTCAGCTCAGACGTCTGTCTTCTTGCCTCTCCACCCACATCAGCCCTGTTAACACCAACATGTGACACCTATTTTGGAAAAACATTGGTAGCAGCATCCGCAGACGTTATTTGTAACATCTAGGCCCAGCCAGGGACTCCTGTCACCCATTCACCAAAATAACAGACTGTGAACACTGTGTTTCACCATCCATCACCAATACATTCTAGTTACAAGTAGGACTGCCAGATTTAGAAAATAAAAATGCAGACTGTCCAGTTAAATGTCAATTTCAGAAAAACAATAATTTTTTAGTGTAAGTAAAATGCAGATTTTGGAACATGCTCATAAACTTAAAATTTCCTTTTGTTTAATTTTAAGTGGATGTCCTATGTTTTATCTGGCATTCCCAGTTATAAGTCATGCAGCACCAATAATAGCAGCCTGGAACTTACTGACTTAGCAAACTGAGGCATCTGAGGGCTGGGCTGGCTTCAGCACAGCCTGATTGAGAGCAGGGGGTGTGCCTAAATGATGTCCCCCAAAACATGACTTGTTCTTTCTCCACCATCCAGGTTAGCCTCCCCCAGCTTGGCTACATTCTCAGATAAGAGTTTTCTGACTTTATGGTGACAAGATAGCTGTGGTTTTCCAGACTCATATTCTTAAGATTCGGAGATGGAAAAAAGAGAAAAGTTGTTTTTCTAAAAGCTTTTAAGAATCATTCCAATTAGATCAGCCTAGATCACATGTCCACTACTAACTCAATCTTTGTGGCCAAGGAAATGAAATACACTGACTGGCCAGGGCTAGTTGCTGGCCTCAGAACTAGAGTGGCACATCTACCTGGACCCATGGACCAAAGGAGGGCTATGGAGGGCACGGGGGAGACCCAAGAACTGCTGCTAAAGAAGGCGAGGTGGATACGGGGAAGGCACACAGTGGATTCTCTGCAGACACTTGAAATTAGAGCGTGCACTGGGCTGTCTTCTTCAAGTTCTGCAGAGCTTACCAAGGCCTGGAGAGAGAGATGGTGAAGGCAAGACTAGGGCAGTCTGGGGGGCAGTCTCCCACTTTCAAACAGCAGTGCCATCAAACTGTTGTCATCAACTGCTTCCTAGAGTTGAGCAACTTCACCCTCCGGCCCCTCATCCCAATTGCTCCCCAGTTTGCCATATTGGAGGAAAAACGTGAGACTGTCTAAGAGAGTTGCAGACCGAATGTTTCATCCTCTCTAGATGCATATGTAGAAACCTGACCCCCATGTGGCTGTATTGGAGATGAGCCCTAAGGAAGTAATTAAAGTTAAATGAGGTCATGAGGGTGGGGACCTAATCTAATAGGATTCAGTTCAGTTCAGTCGCTCAGTCGTGTCCGACTCTTTGCGACCCCATGAATCGCAGCACGCCAGGCCTCCCTGTTCATCACCATCTCTCGGAGATCACTCAGACTCACATCCATCGAGTCAGTGATGCCATTCAGCCATCTCATCCTCGGTCGTCCTCTTCTCCTCCTGCCCCCAATCCCTCCCAGCATCACAGTCTTTTCTAATGAGTCAACTCTTCGCATGAGGTGGCCAAAGTACTGGAGTTTCAGCCTCAGCATCATTCCTTCCAAAGAAATCCCAGGGTTGATCTCCTTCAGAATGGACTGGTTGGATCTCCCTGCAGTCCAAGGGACTCTCAAGAGTCTTCTCTAACACCACAGTTCAAAAGCATCAATTCTTCGGTGCTCAGCCTTCTTCACAGTCCAGCTCTCACATAAACTGTCTAAAGCCAGGAAGGGAGCTCTCCCCAGAAACCAAATTTTCTGACACCTTGATCACAGAATTCTAGTCTTTTTTCTTTTTTAATGTTTATGATCATTTTGAAAATTTGTGTTTATTTATTTTAATTGGACTTCCCTGGTGGCTCAGATGGTAAAGCGTCTGTCTGTGCCAGAGACAATCCCTGGGTTGGGAAGATCCCCTGGAGAAGGAAACGACAATCCACTCCAGTACTTTTGCCTGGAAAATCCCATGGGCAGAGGAGCCTGATAGGCTACAGTCCATGGGGTCGCAAAGAGTCGGACACGACTGAGCAACTTCACTTCACATTTTAATTGGAGGACAGTTACTTCATGACATTGTGATGGTTTTTGCCACACATCAACATGAATCGGCCATATGCATACACGTGCCGCCTCCCTCCTGAACTCCCTTCCCACCCCCCTCTTCACCCCAACATTGTCACAAAGCACCAGCTTTGTGTTTCCTGCATCGTACATCAAACTTCACTGGCTATCTATTTTTACATATGGTAATGTATATGTTTCAATGCTATTATCACAAATTTCACTTATTGTTTTGGCTGCACTGGGTCTTCATTGATACATGCGGACTTTCTCTAGTTGTGGCAAGTTTTCTCATTGTGGTGGTTTCTCATCCATGCAGAGCATGGACTCTAGAGCTCAGTAGATGCCACTCATGAACTCTAGAGTGTGGGCTCAGTAGCTGTGGTACACGAATTTAGTTGCTCCTTGGTATGTGGGAACTTCCTGGACCATGGATCGAACCCATGCATTAGCAGGCAGATTCTTAACCACTGGACCATTAGGCAAGTCCAAGTCTTTTCTTACAACTATGAGAAAATAAACATCTACTGTGTAGGCTACCCAGCCAGTGGTACTTTGTTATGGCAGCCTAAGTAGGCTAATACAAAGTGTGGCTAAATCTCAGAGGTGCAACTTCCCTGTCATACAACATTACAGGTGCAAAAGGCTTTCAGGATGTCTAATGACCTGGAGAGACCTGATCTACCAGATAGCTTTTCTGTGTATCTGCAAGAACAAATGCCTTGGACTGCTGTAATGCCCTCAAGCAGCTCATATTCTGCTGAGGAGAAACAAACACATAAATAGATCATTGTAAAATAATGTGGTTAGTGTACTGACCAGACTATCCATAGCATATCATGACTATGTAATGCATATTCATGAAAAATTGTTCATTTTGAAAATGTTGCTTTCACTGAAAGAAACTTAGTACAGAGTGTACTATATAGTTGAATATATGCCAACTATGACCCCACTAATGTAAACGACAAAGATGCTTTTAAAATGAACAGAATTTGCAAATGTTAATATATTCCACGTATTTTAAATGGTAATATGACTTTACCACAAATTCCTCAAGGCAATCAAAAGAAATGTGATATTTAATGAGGAAAGATTTTAACTTAGTCACTGAAAGAGAAGTTATTATGTAACATAATGCTCAAATTCACGGAAAATAATTTTTTTCAAATAGATGTGACTTATTTAAATTGTTTAGTAAGTCTTTTTGGACTTAGCAATCAGTCCAGTACCTAAAACAAAAAGCATTTGTGAATGAATGAATGAACAAATGAGTACAAGAAAGAATGAGAAGACTGGGGTTCAAATCTTGGCTTTGTCACAAAGAAATCAATTGCCTTAGGTAAGTCAATTAACCTCCCTGGGAATTTATTTCTTAACCAGTAAAACTGGAGGGTAGAATTTACTGGAGAGTGGAGTGAAAGTTGCTCAGTCATATTCGACTCTTTGCAACCCCATAGACTATATGGTCCATGGAATTCTCCAGGCCAGAATACTGGAGTGGGTAGCCTTTCCCTTCTCCAGGGAATCTTCCCAACCCAGGGATCAAACTCAGGTCTCCTGCATTGCAGGTGGTTTCTTTACCAGCTGAGCCACGACGGAAGCCCATTTATTGGATATTTCAGTCTTTAGCCACATCACCTTTTGTTCAAATGGAATATTATTTGGAAGATGGAGCTAAGAGGAAGTGTGTGTGTGTGTGCGTGCATGTGTGTGTGTGTGTGTGTGTGTGTGTGTATGTGTGTTGTTTGTCAGGGTGTGTTCTTGACTCCTTCTCGCCTTCCCCTCCCCTGGTGATCCCTCCTCAAAAGAGTAGAGCCTGAGAGCTACTGGTCTGGAGGATCCCTGAAGTCATTTTCAATCTGACTGTGGATAACCCTATTATTGTAAACCATGTGGTCACAGAATACTAGTTGAGGAGGTGTCAGAGAAAACTTAGGTCCATCTATGGAGAAAGAAGGAGGAAAAATGGGACATTTTGAACTGATGGAACTTGGTAGCCTGTCTGAGAAGCCATGAACAATAGACAGAGCATCTCTTTAATCTGAGTCCCTTTTAGGTTAGGTTCTTACATGGAAAAGATATAAATTAGGCCCAGAATCAGTCCTTCCAGAAGAATTCAAGGGGCGATTTCCCCAGCACAGTGAAGTGGCTTTTCTCAGCCTTCTCTGTTTAATGCTCTCAGCCAAAACATCACCGAGGAGAACTCCAGGCTTGAGAAAGTCATGCTGTTAATACTAACACAGCCCGCCCTGCTGATAACAGATGTGGTTATAATGGGAGCTGAGTGAACAAAAACACATTTCCCCAACTCCAAGCCTCAAGCACATTTTCCATCCTCTGTAACAGACTGAAGCCCTGGCTCAGAGCAGATGCGTTTCCTTGCTCTTTTGTGGGCATTGCTTCATGCCCTCATTGGAGAAGGAGAAGCTGAGGTCTCCACTGGCAGATTCTACAGGAGGTGGCCGGCCTAGAGAGGCTCCTCCCTTGTTTATGGAAACTGCTTCAAGGCTGGTACTATGAAGGCCTTTTTGTTTATTCAAATCATTCCGAGATAACACATTTCTCAGAGAAAGTCTCCAAAAAGCTGAGCACTGCTGAGCTGAGCCTTCTTCACAGTCTTATGACTTAGGCCTTGGCCAAAACCACCTCCATAACATACAGCCATGAGCTTCATCCTGTGATACTGAAAAACCACACACCATCTGGAAATAGCCTTGAGGAACTCATGCAGTAAGAGACCGAACCCCCCAATTTTACCCTCCCAAAGCCAAGCCACCTTGATCACTTTGTCAACCCTGGAAGTTTTTCTGGAGGAGAGAAATGATGACATGAGAACTGTATACTATGTCAGTGGCAGAGGGCCGATCTGAGCTTCTGGCTTCTAATCTTGCCCTTAATAAATTAGTTCAGCTACTTCTTTGTACAAATTTACTTCCTGTAGACTACAGGGAGAAACCATTGTCAACAGCATGCATTTTATAGGCAAGTTCCAAACCACACAGCATTTAATTTTTTGCAACACAGCCCTCTGTGCTGAAAGGTTAGCTGTGGCTCTCTGAATAGCTTTCATCTGAGTGTCTGGCAGGAAGGAATCTGATTTTCCAATGGATCAGTATTAGCTAAAATGTTTGTCATTATATATCCCCTGGAGTTCTCTATGCTTTGTTGGGTCAGCTCTTGTCCTTTCTGGCAATAGCCTGAAATCACTGTCAGGGATCTTGGGTTACACCACAGCTGTGAAGTCACCCCAGAAAGCTCTTGTTTAGACTGAAATTAAAGTCCTTGACTGGATACTTAAGCTTTCCCTTCCCTTTGTCCAAACTCCCAAGGATGGAGCACCCCAGCTAGTGTCACCCCACATCTGTATTATGTCTACCAAAGATGAGTTTTAGTCACCCAGAACAACATTCTTTAAATATTGTCTAGTCTGGCTACAAGGCAATGTCTACAGTATGATCCATATTTGGTTATAATATATATGCTAAGACTGAAAGGAAATTCCCCAATCAATAACTGTCTTTCTCAGATGGTAAAAATCTATGTGATTTGTTTTCTTCCTTCATCCTCATATTTCCCAAAATGTCTACAAAAAGTAGGTATTATTCTTAGAGTAGGGGGAAAAAGTGTGTGTATGTGTGTGAGTGAGTGTGATATGGCTTATAATGCTATAACCAATATAGAGTTTGCTCTCCAAAGGGCTCAAGCTCTGAAACCTAGACTGTTTATTGAATTTCCTAGAAAACAATTTTTGTCTCTGTTTTTCAGATGTGTGCATGTATGTTAAGTCGCTTTAGTCGTATCCGACTCTTTGCAACTTTATGAACTGTAGCGTGCCATGCTCTTCTGTCCATGGGATTCTCCAGGCAAGAATACTGGAGTGGGTTGCCGTGGTCTCCTCCAGGGGAGCTTTCCAACCCAGGGATCAGATCCAGGTCTCCTGCATTGTACATGGATTCTTTACCATCTGAACCACCAGTGAAGCCCATCAGTCTACTACTACCCTTCAATTGTAGAGACAACTTAGGAAACATTGATAAAAAATTTCAGCACTCCCACTAATTAGGATGAAGCCAGCAGAAAATGACAGGATCCCAAATCAATAACTTAACCTTTAAACATTTATTTGGATACATGTTTATGCTTAATTGATTACAAAACATACTTATTATTAAAGGGATGACCACAGCAGGCACTTTGATTGGTTTCTCTTCCACTGAGCTGATGCAGAAAGTTGCTCAGGACTTTGACTCTGAAGTGCAGGGTCTGGATGGTTTGTTTCTTTTCCGTTTGTCCAGACAGAACCTTGAATGTCTCAGCGCCTCAGGGGCTCAGGGAAAGGGCTGCATGATATTGTCTTCCAGCTTAGTCCTCCTTCTCAGAGGAGAAACAAATTGTATAAAGCTGTCCAGATAACTCTGATATGCCTAGATTCTGGTTGTATCAAGATGGTTTTGAGGCAAAACATGAACCAATAATAAAAACACAACATGCAGAATACATTGATGATTATAAGCTAAGACTACAGCCAAGAGTATAGCAGAGGGAAAACCTGGGAAATCTTTCACATGGCACTTCAGGGTTCCTCCAGTCTTGGAGTTCTTAAGAGTGCTGATGTCCAGAACCAGCCAGTGTGGACTTGAACCTGGTTCTGCATTTACTTGCCATATGACAGTGAAAAAAAATTTGCAAGAGCTTTCTGAGTCTCAGGGACCTGACCCCATCTTCCTCCCTCATAGGCTTCTTAAGAGAATGTCTTGAGAGAAGGTCAGGAGCCTTTAAGCCCAGCAAGCAGCACGGTGAGCCTCCTGGGGGGTCTCCGGAAGGACCACCAGGCTCCCAGCCCCCCGGCACTCCCCCCACCCCCAAAGCAGCTCTGTCCCTCCAGCTTCCTCCTCGTGGAGGCATCTCCAATCCCCAGAGATGAGAACTTGGAAGTGAAGAGGGAGGCTTTGATGTCTCAACGTGACTGCCCAAGCCTCCCTCAGGGTTAGCTGAGGGATGAAGAGGACACATCCCGGAACTCTGCTTCCCCAGCTGTGTCAGCCTGGGTGGGAGACAGAGGCAGAGGCACATGGGAATACTACAGTTCTGAACACGACTCGGCTACTGTGGGTTCAAGAATGGACAGTAAGCCCCAACCTGGCTTTTGTCTCTGTGGCAAACTTTCAGAGCAAGTGATACCCCCACTGAGTGGTATGGCAAATGCTGGCATGGACATAAATAATACCACTTTAGCTCTTTTTCTAACTGGCTGCCTTCCACCTGGACTCCACACACACTACCCCCTCATTTGTTCAGGTATACTGGGAGCAGAATTGATAGTTGTGTGTTTCCTCTGTACACTGGACACTGGGTAAGACACCCTCACAGTGGCTCCTGGAATTCATACAACCGCCCTGTGAGGTCTATAGGCACAATACTGTCACCCTGGCCCAACTCAGGTTGCTGATGGGAAGAAATTTGTCCCACTTCACACGGCTCGCGGTGTCTGAGGTGAGATTGAAGGCTCATCTCACTAGCAACGAGAAACTATTTCCCCAAGACTTACACAGTAGCTTGAATAATCCAGAATAGTGCCAAGAACTGGGAAGCCCTCTAAAAGGCAGCTAAAGTACACAGCATGGACTCTATGTACTAAAGAGAGTATATTTTATTCATAAGTAATGCGATCTCCCAGGGCCTTGCTCTGAGGATTTTGGTTTCTGCAAGTAGCAGGAGAAAGAATGAGTTTCCTCTGTGATGTAAGTAAATCTCATTGGCTCCCAGTGATGCCTTCCAGTGAAGACAGTTTAGTCCAGACTTGCCTATTGGACCACCCAGAACCTATTTTGTGCTGATCTCCCTGATGCCACACCACTCCATGTTAATCAAGAGTTAGGATCAAGGGACTTCCTTGGTGATCCAGTGGTTAAGAACCTGCCTTCCAAAGTAAGGGATGTGGGTTTGATCCCTGGTCAGGAAACTAAGATTCCACATGCCATGGAGCAACCAAGCCCGAGCCGCAACTACTGAGCCTGAGCACTCTGAAGCCCAGGTATCACAATTCGAGAGTCCAACTAGAGTCTGTGCACCTCAAGGAAAGATCTGTATGAGGCAATGAAGCTCCCACGGGCTGCAACAAAGACCTGATGCAGTCAAATACATAAGTAAATAAGAGAGTTAGGATCGAGATCCTAGTTTTTGAGTCTAATCCTAAGGATACAAAAGAAAAGGTTTGTCTTCATTCCCAAATCTAAAAATGAACTCAGATGTTCAGACGATGAAGTCTCACTGAAATTTACACTTGACTGGAGAATCCCTTGGTAAGTGAAGTCTACTCAATCACTTACCAGAAAGATGTTCTTTGAAACAATCACAAATGTAATTTAAAGGAAAAAATGTATTCTTTTATTCTCCATTCCTAAAATAACTTATGGCAATTCATTTGGGGCATGAGATCAGCCACACAAGAAGGGTTTTTTAAAAATTTAGATCTATGTTTATTTTACCTTTACTTTCAAAAGGCTCCATGTGGCTCTCACTCAGCTCTGATTTATTGACCAACAATAAGACATGTTCATTAAGAGTTCGGTTGGGTCCTGCAAAAGAAATACTTTTTAAATTGTTTTGAAGCAATGGAGTCATTGCCAATAATACCCATTAAGGCATTTCAGAGAAGATGGATTTGAGCACTCAGAACCGCCAGTCCCATCATAATGGTGATGAGTAAAGCCTACCACCATCCAGCTTGAAGAGTCAATGGTGAATTAGAATAGTCACCACAGTACAACCTAGAAAACCAAGACTTGACTGGTTAAGAAGCAGAGGGTGAGAGTCAACCTTTTAAGATGTCCTCATATGAGTGTAAGTAGGAAGAAAAAAATTTTTCAAGTCAAGGGCTCATAGGGTAAGTTTGAACAATTTTAGCAGCTAGCAAAGGGACTTTGTTAGACTCAAAATTGGCATTCATCAGATTTGTCCATTAGATTCACTCTCTTTTCCATGCTACACTCAACATCTCAAGATGCTTAGACATTAGCCAGTTGTTATGAAGACTGCATGTTTGTTATTATTTTATAGGCTTGTGGGGTTATTTTTTACAGTAAAATTTTAGAGGTTTATAGTTGTCTGATAAAGATTCAGCCTTGCCAAAATTTTGGCATGCCTTGTTTCAGTCCCCTCCCCAGAGTAGATTTTTATTAGGATAATTTGCTATAATGATGTTTTGTGAGAGAGGAAGTTTTCACGAGACATAATTTTGGAAACAGGCTGGAATACTCAGATGTGCTGTCTTTGAATTCCTAAATCCTTTCCTATTTTAACACCACTTGATTCTAACAGCTATTAAGTAACCCTGGAAGAAGTGCCAGAGTTTTCTTCAGCAATCATAAATCATACACACCAATGCCAAATTCCTTAAACAAAAGTTAGGATGGAAGGGCAAGCACAGAAACACACACACAACATGGAACACAGTGTAGGCAGAGCAGATTTTTCTGAAATCCCTCTTTGTGAGCAGAGTTGAGGGGCTGTGAAAGGGAAGCCCATTTTTTTCTAGAACAATGGTATTCTCTGCCCATAAAGATGTTTCTAGCAGGGGAGGATCTGAATGCATCCATCCACACACTCCAATTTTCTATCTTTTATGACTAAAAAATTTATTTTTGCAAGATGACTGCCTAAACTAGACATGGAGGAGGGGAAGGGGACGGAAATGAGCAGTCTGAAGCCCCAGAACAGGAAAATGCATCTTCTTGACCTTGGCCACGTGACAAGATACACACTGGCCGGAATGACCACTTGTTCTTGATGCCCCTGTTCAGGCCAAGAGACTCTGTGACATGTTATGGGGTTTATAAATAATGTGAGAGAAAAGTCATGGTCCCTAAGTCAGCATCTCTTTTATGTATCCTGAAAGGCCCCCAAAATTTGCATTTTGTAGTCACTTGAGCAAAAGTGAAGATTATGGTGGGGGGAAAGTGTCAGAAAAGCACTAGTATAACTGGTTGAGAGCACAAGTCTCAGGCCAGAAAGTGCCGGTTCAAGTTCTGACTACCACTTAGGGCTGCCAGCTTCGGGCAAACTTCTTTAACCTCTTTGTGCCTTTGTTTCCTCAACTGTAAAATGGGGGCTCATGCACATATCATATATACATACATATACATATATATGTGTATATGTATATACAAATACACATGGACACATACATATACACCTTATTCATATGTATGGTGTTAAGTCTACAGGTAACATATGTTACTAGTTAAATGCCCAATAGGTGCCAGACTCCACACTGAGTGCTTTTGTATAAAGTTTTATTTGGGCCTTCCCAGGTGGTGCTAGTGGTAAAGAACCCACCTGCCAATGCAGGAGACATAAGAAACATGGGTTTGATCCTTATGTCGGGACGATCCCCTGGAGGAGGGCATGGCAATCCATTCCAGTATTCTTTCCTGGAGAATCCCCATGGATAGAGGAGCCTGGTAGCTTACAGTCCACGGGGTCACAAAGAGTTGGACACGACTGAAGTAATTGAGCATGCACGCTTTCTTGCTGTGAGCTTCCCTGGTAGATCAGCTGGTAAAGAATCCACCTGCAATGCGGGAGACCTGGGTTCAGTTCTTAGGCTGGGACGCTCCACTGGAGAAGGGAATAACTACCCATTCCAATATTCTGGCCTGGAGAATTCCATGGACAGAAGACCCTGGCAGGCTATAGTCCATGGGGTCACAAAGAGTTGGATGCAAGTGAGTGACTTTCACTGTATTTGATCTTCCTGTGCTGTGCTTAGTTGCTCAGTCGACTTTATTTAATCTCTATAGCACACTTAAAAGGCAGGTAATATTATTTCCATTTTATAGGTAAAGACATTGAGGTTCAGAAAATTGCTCAGGTGTGTACATAGGTATGAGGCCTGCCTAGAAAGTATCAGACCCAGGTGTGTCTGCTCCAGCATTGTAACGGACACCATTGGTGACCCCAGCTCACTTCAGCAGCTTTTTGATAAACACATACATTATAGTCTAGATTATTACATTGGTAATCAATTTGATAGATTAGAAAATTACTCCTCTGTCCATCATCGTTTGTCTAACTTATTAAAATTAATAGGCAGCATTGGAAAAGACATTTGACATCTGAAACTGAGTCACTCTTCTCCCAAGGCCCACTCTGGGCCCCGTGCGTCATGGGTTTCAGTGCTGTTGAAAGAGAAGAGAGTACTTGCTGCTTTCTTCCCCTCTGCACCAGAAAGGAAGGGCCAACAAATGCACAGCTGCCTCTCAACAAAGCGATAAAGCCCAGGGCAGCCTGCCTTCCTGACCTGGGGAGCCTCTGCTAGCTCCGTTGCCAGGAAGTCATTCTCAGATGGGCTATCCTTTGGGGGCCCCAAAGCACTCAGGGATTTGGGAACAGGGCTTTCCTCACCAGGAACACTCAAGCAGGAAGTCAGCCTTCCTCACAGGCTGCCCTGCTTGGCTTCCTGGTTCTACAAGAGGGAGAGGGAAGAAAATGCAACAGAAGAACACTAATCAAGAAGCAAGACAACCAACAGCACACCAAGGGACAGTGCTGACAGCACAGTGAGTTGAGTGTATGAGAGATGTTGTAGTCTTGATTGACATTTATCTGCCAAGTGTTGACAAAGTCATTTGGAAACTTCTCTGGGGTTCTTCTGCCTGGGCACAGGGGCTGGGGATGGCAGAAGAGGGCTGGTGGTAGGAGAAGAGCCCAGAGAGGTAACACCTAGAAGACCAGCAGGCTGGACGCTACGACACCATCATCAGAGAGAGGCTTGCAAGGGCTTGGTCTCTGCAGGGCACATGGGCTGGGCAGGGCCAGAGAAAAACATAGCTCACTGGGACATCCAGAGATGAGCTTGTGACCTAATTAAAGATACAGACTAAAGCTTTACTGTACCTTGCATGCGTGCATGCTTAGTCCCTCAGTTGTGTCTGACTCTTTGCAACCGCATGGACTGTAGCCCACCAGGCTTCTCTGTCCGTGGAATGCCCCAGGCAAGAATACTGAAGTGGGTAGCCATTCCCTTTTCCAGACAGTGGAATACTATTCAACCTTAAAAAGGAAGGAAATTCTGCAATATACTACCACATGGATGAAGCTTGAGGACAATATACTAACTGAAATTAGGGAAAATGTCAAGTTATTAGTTAATGGGCAAAGAAAAGATGGAAAGAGTTATGGGGCTGGATGGTGGTAATGGCTTCATAGCAATGTGAATGTGTTCAATACCACTGAACCATGCATTAAAAATGGTTAAATGGTTAGGATGGTAAATTTCATGCTGTGTGTATTTTACCACAGTTTAAAAAAACAATCAATTTTTAAAACTCAATTGAGTATAAATATGAGTATTTACTTCTGGACTCCCAGTCCTATTCCAATGATCTGTATGTCTATCCTAAGCCAATACCACACTCTCCTGAATACTGTGGCTTTGTAGTAAGCTTTGAAGTTGGAAGGCATGAATCATCCAACTTTGTTTTTCTTTTCCAAGGTTGTTTTGACTATTCTGTGTCCCCTGAATTTCCATATGGATTTTAGGATCAGCTTATCAGTATCTGTAAAATGGCAGCTGGGATTATGAATAGGGATTATATTGAATCTCCCAATTCCCTATATCTGAATTGTAGATTATATCTACAGTGATCAGTTTGGGAGTATTAGAGACATATTTTTAAGTTAACAAACTAAAAAGATTAGCCACTCCCCATCCCCCACCCCCGGTCACCCTCACCCTTCAACTCCTGCTCTGCCTCAAGCTCTGTTATTTGAAGTTGCATGTCTTTGGGCCTCTCTGAGCCCAATTCTTACATCTACTAACAAAAGAAAATAGTGCCTACCTCAGAGATCACCAAATAATTAAGTGAGGCAATCGACATGAAAGCACTGTAAGGACTACAAAATACTGTGAAGACTAGAGGCATGATTAAATCTATTTTCATAGTGCTTATAAACTGAAAAATGGATTAAAACTTACACACTGAAAACAAATACTTACTGTCCCTTCCAAGCTGGTCATCTTGAGAGATTATGCCTTTATTCTGATAATGCTACATTGCTTGAAATATTTCTTTCAGTAACTCTTTTACACTTCTCCTTTATTGATTTAATAAATCCTTTATTTAATTGAATACAAATATTTTAAAACTAATACATATAACTTACATTTTTAAGGATCAAATTTGTATATCAAAATACATCTGTATTGATATACTTGTTTAGAAAACAAGAAACTCAGGGATTAAAAAATAGAAACTAGAAATAACTATATAATTTTTGTCTTCTAATACAAATGGTTTCTTGATCTACCTAGTGTCAGTGAGTTCAGGTTATTATAATTTCACATTAGCTGCTCATACTTAAAATCACTTTAAAATCAAAGACTTCATTACAATATGCATCACGTTACTTTGCAAATCCTCAGTGATGGCAAATCACTGCAAACTACTGGTTTTGAAAGCAAATTTATTTCTTGAAATGATCAGAGTCACTGGGAGTCAAGTCTGATGGTTCCATGAAGAACGTGATCAGTCTTGGTATTTTCAGGACTGAAGTGTTACTACCAACTAAATCATTTTTTTCCTGAATTAATACTTAAAATTTTGTGTGCTTAAATGAAAGTTGTCCTACAAAGAAGTCCTGGCCTGGGCAGCCACCTGTTTGTGACATGATAAACTGATTGAGAAAATAATAAGGCTGTCACTCCCCAGCTATGACTGAGAAGCCTATCAGTCGCTTCCCCTCCTTCCTCGCCCCTTACCCATTCCCTGGAACATGGTTTTTCAATGTCGCCACTGTTGACTTTGGGGCCAGGTAATGCTTTGTTGTTCGGGCTGCTTCCTGGGCATTGTAGAATGTTTAGCAGCATCCGCGGCTGCCACCGGATGCCAATCACAACCCTCCAGTCATAACCATCAAAAAGGCCTCCAGACAATGCCAAAGGGACTGTGGCAGGCAAAATCACCCCTGGCTGAGAACCACTACCCATGAGTATATCCTAGAGGTTTGGACTTCCATTGCTCCAAGGGATAGATTTTAAATATCTAAAGTCTAGGCCAAGAACCTCAAATACAAATGCTTCCAGGAGCAGGCAGGTCATTTATATTGCTGAGGTAGACCAGATGTTTAAAAAGTGATGTCCCCACAAAATTGGGTAGAAACTGACACAACTCTATAAAGCAATTATTCTTTGATTAAAAAACAAATAAATATTTAAAAACAATGCGCATACTAGTACAAGAAATATTTCACTTTCCTCTTCACTGTAAGATAAGAAATAGGGCAAGTGCGATAAGTAGGCCACTGAATGGTCAACCCCAGTGTTGAGAAGCAATAGGGACTGGTAAGGCTAGTGAGCTGGAGAGTCCATGCCCAGTCTAGACAGAGGCTGTAACCAGCCATTGTCATTTCATGGCCTAATGTTGTAGGGCTTTCAACTTGGGGAAAAAAGTCAGAAATTAATGTTTGTGTTTGGAGAAGGCGATGGCACCCCACTCCAGTACTCTTGCCTGGAAAATCCCGTGGATGGAGGATCCTGGTGGGCTGCAGTCCATGGGGTCGCGAAGAGTCGGACACGACTGAACGACTTCACTTTGACTTTTCACTTTCATGCATTGGAGAAGGAAATGGCAACCCACTCCAGTGTTCTTGCCTGGAGAATCCCAGGGACGGGGGAGCCTGGTGGGCTGCCGTCTATGGGGTCGCACAGAGTTGGACACGACTGATGTTTGTTTATAAAATCTCTCAATTTTTCATGCATTGCTAATTAAGTCAAAATGTTTAAAAACTTGTATGTGGATTATTGTGCCTGAACTCTGGCCTGAGATTTGCTTCCCTGCTTGGAGGCACAGAACTGGACTGACTTGAGGGAAAGAGATGGAAGCTGTGAGAGAAGGCAGGCGGTCTGGCTCCCAGAAGCACTTGACCCCAAGGAACTGGGTTCTGGAAAGACAGGTCAAGTCCCTCCCGTTTTGAGTAGCCCCTCAAAGAGAGTAATTGAATCCCTGCCAAGGCTGTCTGCATGTGTGTGGGGACCAGAATATTGAGGCCCAGACAGGTTAAATGACTTCTAGAGTTACTAGATTCCTGATTTTCAGCCCACTACTTTTTCTACCACAATGTTCAACATCACAAAATATGTACTAGTCTACTTTGCGTATGCGTTAGTACAGTCGTTATTTATTTTTTCAGTTATCATTCTCTTAAAAGCGGGCCTTTTAAAGGCATGTTTAGAAATTGAGATGTGTATATTCATACATACAATTCATGATTTTAAAGTGTATGCTTCTGTGGTTTTAGTATATTCACTGTGTGGTACAGCTACCACCACTTTCTAATTCCAGAACATTTCTATCACCCCAAAAGGAAACCCTGTACCTATTAGCAATTACTCCTCATTCTCAATTTCCTTCAGTCCCTGGTAAACAGTAATCTACTTTCTCTCTCTATGGATTTGCCTGCTCTGGACATCTGATGTAAATGGAATCATAAGATACATGACCTTTGTGTCTGGCTTCTGTCACTTAAATATGTTTTCAAGGTTTATTTATGTGTCAGTCCTTCATTCCTTCTTATTTTATGGGCTTTCTATAGTGGATTCAAAACTGAAAGAAGAGTAAGGGTCTTTCCCTCTGAAGATTTTTTTCCTGGAGGTAGAACTTAGGCGTATCTGATCTGGGGAACATGCAGTCCTTATCCAGCAGGCAATTTCATTGCACACAACCCTCCACGTGGACTTAATTTTCTCCCTCTTTGTACATACTTTCTTCTATTCAGTGGGAGAGGCCCCATCACGGGAAGCTTGCTTTCAAATTCAGCTAGGATATTGTGACCGCCTTGTCCACTCTTTAGCAATAATGTAACTCGGGGTGCAATCAGGCAAATGTTGCCCTGTAATTAATTCCCTTGCTGAAATATAATAAGACGTCACAGAGGAAAATTCTGCTAGACATTCTGCTAATTGTGGCTGAATATAGCCCAGGGTTACTGAGTCCATTCTTCTCAGGCACAGTTCACCTAACAGAGTGCTCTGCCGAATACATACCTTGGAAGCAGATTTATTTAAGCTACAGATATTAAATACAATTCATTCATTGTCTTATTTCAGAACTTGGGTTGGGTTGGGGTGGGGTGAGTTGAGGTGGGGAGGCTGGGCTTCCATTTGCTCTTTTTCAGCAGGAATTTGTTATGCTTTCCTTGTGTGATAAAATACCCCCAAATATGACAGTTCTATAAGTTGGAAAACAGAAGTACCATGGAATCCATTCTAAGTTGACTTATTATTTTTCATATTTTTCAAATAAAGCCAAAGGCTTTATTTTTTAACATTGAAATCTCTTTTAACAGGTTATATTGATCACTCAGAATTTTTGGATTTTGTGATTTTCTTTTTTATTTTCATTACTTTCTAGAAATTCCTTTACTAGCTGATTTTCAAAGTTATTTCTTGGAGTAGGTGAAATGTTTCAGAAACCAAGAAGTCTTTCCTCAGGCAAGTTCATGTATAATTTGATGTGTTTTCTTAGGGAGTTTAGGTAAGATTTTATTCAGAGTATTTGAGATAGGGAGGAAGGAGATGAGCTGGAGGCAAGTCTCTACTTGATGGCAGGACACAGTGGCAAAGTCCAGCATTATTTTTCTCTCAAACATGAAGTCCTGCTCACGCGTCTCGTGTGAACGGAGAAAGGCATGTCATGTAGAATTTTTCTTCGGGAACTCGTTGTTAAGAGGATCAAGAAGGCATGAATGCTACAAGCCCATCCACTCTCACGGTGCCTGTTGTTTGGTTGACCCGCCGTGTTCTCTTGCCCACCTCCAAGCATGACATGGTTACGTTCTCAGCCTCTGCAGCTAGGAAAGGTCTTCCCAGGAGGCTCTCGCAGTAAATAACCCACCTGCCAGTGCAGGAGATGCAAGAGACGCTGGTTTGATCCCTCGGTCAGGAAGGCCTCCTGGAGGAGAGCATAGCAACCCACTCCAGTATTCTTGCCTGGAGAATCCCATGGACAGAGGAGCCTTGCAGGCTACCGTCCATGGGGTCACACAGAGTTGGACACAATTAAAGTGACTTAGCACGCAGCAGGCATGTACGCAGCTCAGAAAGGCCACGTGACACAGTTAAATGAAGAAAGCATTTGCTTTCTCAGTAAAAGAGGAAAATGTTGTCACTGTGACCCACTTCTCCTTTTCTTCTTTCCTTGAAAGTTGTGTAATGCCTGGAGCTACAGCAGCCTTTGGGGGCCATCATCGTGTGATGATAAGGAAAGACTGAGAAAACTGCAGAAGTATTAACATGCATCACTGAGCTGAGCTGATGAATCAACATCATTAACTGCCTCCTTCTACCCTTCGGGTGTTTGGAGAAATGTAAGCCCTGTTTGTTGAAATCACTTCTAGTCAGATTTTTGCTGCTTGAATGCACTGATCACTGATACAAACAATTATGAAAACAACTTTATTATCTATTCTTCTTTACTAATATTTACTCTAGCATTTCTTCCTGAATATCCATCCTCCCCCTCTTTTTCTCTCTCCTGAGGATTTCAGTACTAAAGTCTGTTTTCATTGTCCCCACAGTTTCTCCTCATGGAAAGAGAGGTTTAAATTCTCATTTTTTGCATGTGGTGGAGACAGAGGTACAAAATCCATTTTGAAAGAAGTACATTTGTGGCTAGTTTTATTTTCAAAATCTAATGTGTATTGCTGCATTTTAAATAAGCATGTTTCCTGGGGCAGCTGCAACCCGCACGTGACAGAACCAGTTGATATAGAAGCAGAAAGGGAAACAGTGACTGGTCTGGAAGCACAAAGCTGTCTGACTAAGGGCCTGGTTGCACATGAAGACAATACTTTCAGAAACCCCTAACCTTTAGCAACCTCAAATGCTAAAAGCAAAGTGTGAAGTAACCAGAGGTGAAAAAAAAAAAAAAAATGGAGCCTTATTATTGAAGTTTGTTACAGTACTATACCTTTAATTTTTTAAAGAAATTTGTATTTCTTACAATAAAAAAAAATCCCTATTTTTAATCATTTTCAAATGAATGCCTTGAATACGTGCATTGGGTCTGTTTAAGAATGTCTGAGTAGCTGACATATTGTTTTGTCTGTCAAAGATATTGTCCATTGTATCCCATAGTTTCCTGTTTATGAGGGCCCTTGGGGAATTTTTTCTGTCTGATCATAGAACTGAGAATATTTATAGCTGAGCAATAGGTTTATTTTTATATCATGAATTGTAGTTGATTTAATTGTCAATGGGCTGCTGATTTTTGTTTTATTGGATGCTTTAAAAAAAGCTATCTAAAATGTGCACAAGTCTCATAGCATTAGTTCCTTTTTTTTTTTTTAATGTTAATTAGGTCAGGTGTTGATATAAAGGGCAAGAATGACTCTGGCTAGTCATGTCCCCAGTGCCTCCACTTCACGTTTCCCATTGACTCAGAACATGCAGTGTTAACTAACATTGCATGAATTTGCTTCATCACTACCACCAACTTTAAGAATTTTTTACCATAATGATAATGAACAAAGGTTAGTGGGCATTTACATGAACAGTTCCAAATATATATAATTGCTTTAGCATCATGATTGAAGTTTATTTTTCACTCAGGTCAAGTCCAGAATGAACGCTCCTGAATTACATATAGCTCTCTCCCAGCCATGCCCCTTCTCCTCACGGCTCAGCCTGCTTTAATGTGTTGCTTCCAAGACTGCCCTGCTGCTCAGTGTCAAGCCTGCAGAAGAAGAAAGATCCTGGATGATGGAGCCTGGGAAGGTTTTATGGGGCAAGCTACTCATATTTCATTGGCCAAAAGTCAGCTCCATGGCTACACCTAACTGCAGGAGAGCTGTGAAACCAAGTCTGGCTCCGTGCCCAGGATGAAGGGAAAGCAGGTGAGGTGAGGACCCAGCTGGTCCCTGCCACAGCGAAACATAATGAAGTAAAAGATACAGAGAGTTCTATAACCTGCAGAGGGATGGAAAATTCAATTAAATCTAATCACTTGGCGAAAAGATAGGCTACACCCCAAGGGGGACTGTAGAATTCTATGTACCCAAATCATGTGTTAAAAAATGAAAGAGGCTGTGATAAAAATAGGGTAAGAGTGAATTTGAAAGACACTCTGGGACACACGGCACACTCCCCATCTCGTGAGACAGTAGGCAGAACCAGTCCAGCTATGACAAGCAGCTCAGTGTGTTAACCCGCTGCTCAGATAGAATCATCCTGCAAAAAATATCCTAGTCTTACATATTTTACTGAGTCTTGTATATTTTACTGAGATGGCATAACAGTTCTCCATAACTCCATCCTGCCTGAAATGCCTTTCTGCTCACTTTGGCTGGTTAAAGTGACTTTTCTTCTATGGAAAAGATGTAGAAAAAGTGTACAGATGAAGGCAATCAAACTTGTATTATTACTTTCTTGTTAAATTTAGGAGTAAGTTTTCTAACCATTATGATCATCATCATTGTGTGTGTTATTTAAGGAGTTTGAAATGTTTAAGAGAATTTAACAAATTAACCTTGTGATTTTGTTTTGAAATGATAAACTGGTATCGATTTGTGATTTTCATTTGAAATAATTGAATATGTTCATAGTGTGTGAATGTTTAAGAGAATCCAATTTACAACCAGGTATAAGTTAGTTTTATTATGTTTGTAAGAGTTAATTGATATGTTCAGTTCAGTTCAGTTCAGTCGCTCAGTTGTGTCCGACTCTTTGCGACCCCATGAATCGCAGCACACCAGGCCTCCCTGTCCATCACCATCTCTCGAAATTCACTCAGACTCACATCCATCGAGTCCGTGATGCCATCCAGCCACCTCATCCTCAGTCGTCCCCTTCTCCTCCTGCCCCCAATCCCCCCCAGCATCAGAATCTTTTCCAATGTGTCAACTCTTCGCATGAGGTGGCCAAAGTCCTTGAGTTTCAGCTTTAGCATCATTCCTTCCAATGAACACCCAGGACTGATGTCCTTCAGAATGGACTGGTTGGATCTCCTTGCAGTCCAAGGGACTCTCAAGAGTCTTCTCCAACACCACAGTTCAAAAGCATCAATTCTTCGGCGCTCAGCCTTCTTCACAGTCCAACTCTCACATCTATACATGACCACTAGAAAAACCATAGCCTTGACTAGACGGACCTTAGTCAGCAAAGTAATGTCTCTCCTTTTGAATATGCTATCTAGGTTGGCCATGACTTTCCTTCCAAGGAGTAAGCATCTTTTAATTTCATGGCTGCAGTCACCATCTGCAGTGATCTTTTTGTGTGTGTATAAAGGTGGCCAATTGAGGAAATTCAATCTTTTAAAATGTATAAGTTAATCGAACACTAATCAAACAACAAAAAAGCAATGGTTCACATTTTTACATAAATCACTGTATTTACAAATAGAATTTATAAGTTAGATTTACAGGTTAAGTTTGAAGACTTAGGTAAAATAAAATTTTCAACTTTAATAAACTGAATATTAGAGTAGATATTAGCAGTTCCTTTTACTCACAAATTTCTCACACTTAAATATATAACTGACATGAGTAAAGAAGAGGAAAGCCAGAGAGCAGGAGTCATTTAATAAAAAGCAGGACCAACAACATTTAAATTTGTTTCTTTCAAAGAAAGATGTCTAAAGTAGTCAGACTCATGGAAGCGGAGAGGAGAATAGTGGTTGCCAGGGACTGGGGGAAAGGGAAAGGGAGTTGCATATCCAACTGGTGTGAAGTCTCAGTTATGCAAGAATAAGTTCTCGGGCTTCCCTGCTGGCTCCATGATAAAGAATCCACCTGCCAATGCGGGACACACGTGTTCAATCCCTAGTCCAGAAGGATCCCACATGCCATGGAGCAACTAAGCGCGTGGGCCGCAACTATGGAGCCTGTGCTTTAGAGCCACTGAGCCACAACTTCTGAGCCCACGGGCAGCAACTACTGAGGCCCATGTGCCCTAGAGCCCGTCCTTTGCAACACATGAGGCAGCTACAGTGAGAAGTCCACGCACCGCAACTAGGGGGAGCAGCCCCTGCTTGCTGCAACTAGAGGAAAAAAAGCCCCCACAGCAAGGCAGACCCAGCACAGTCAGAAATAAACAAACAATTTGTTTTAATTAGTAAGTTCTAGACACATACTGCACAACACTATGCCTGTAGTTAGCAATACTGTTTTGTGCTCTTTGGTCAAGAGGATAGATCTTATATTAAGTGTTCTTACTGCAGTAAGAAAAAAGAAAGAATGATTTGCTTATACGTCAGTTTTTTTCAATTTTTTCTGGTTGGTATATTGATTCATTTCTTCATGGTAATAATATATGTGTACCATCATAAATCTACTTTTAAGGCATTTAAACATAGGAGTATTACTTCTCTTGGGATTCTTAACATTCCCATTGGAAAACTGATTCTGTTTAAACCACAGAGCCCATTATATTACTTAGGGGTGTAGGAAAGGGCAAAGAATGAGGGAGGAAAGCACAGAATACCTTTGACACCTTTTCCTCAAGTACCAGGGGGTCTTTCCAGGTGATGCAGTGGTAAAGAATTTGTCTGCCAATTCAGGGTTCAATCCCTGGGTCAGGAAGATCCCCTGGAGAAGGAAATAGCAACCTGCTCCAGTATTCTTGCCTAGAGAATTCCATGGACAGAGGAGCCTGGTGGGCTATAGTCCATGGGCTCGGAAAGAGTCATGACTGAACATACGCACACCCAAGTACGAGGTGCAATAGCAATATCTCAGAGGAAACTGGTTGGATTAGTAGGTGAGGAAGCTTTTCACGGACCTGGGAGGCCAGGCCCTGGCCTTGTTTTCAGGCAGTGGGCGCTCGAGCACCATGTGTTAGTTGCATGCGAGCACAGTTCCGTGGGGTCAGCAGTGCCCTCGGGAGGTCCTTCAGGGGGTGGTGGCTGAGGTGGAAAGCAGAAGGGAGAGGCGCACGGGGAGGGTCTGCAACGGGAAGGGAAGTGAACCGAGGGAGTCGAGTGCTGGCGTGCGGAGCTGGAGGAGAGCAGGGTGGCGATTACCGCAGAGCTGTGTTTCTGAGTGAGGACAGTTTCCATGAGGCTCACACTGTTGGTTTACAGTTCACTGAATTTAACAAGGTAACGATGATAATGGATTTACTTTCCTTTTGAAAACAACTCCGAGAGAGAGTTAACGTCAGGGTCATGAAGACCTGGACGAACCAATGCTCTTGTTGCTTTAGATAGCCTTGGCCCTGGAGTCAAACCCAAGAGCGAAGGGATTATTATGTTTCAAGATTAAGCAGCATTAAGATAATATTCTAGGATGGAATCTTTACTTTGAACATTCTTTTCATTAAGATCTAGAGAATGATTTTCTGCTATTATGTAGTTACAGCCTCTTAGCCATGCTTTTTAAAAAACACGATCATTTTTATGACATTATGGCAGAGAAAACCAGAGAAGCCCCTGTATGCAATTTTTTAAAAATCTTCAGGAACAGAACCCCTGGTTTTTCATCTGGAGATATGGGTACTCATACAACACACCTGTTTCCCAGCTTCCCTTGTTAGATGTGGCCCTGTGGCTAAGTTCTGACTGGTGAGATGAGGGCAGAGGTGCCATGTGGCAGCACCTGGAAGTTTTCCTTACAAAGACACCCAGTATCTGCTCTTTGTGTTCTTTTCTCCAGTCCCTCTGCCAGGACCCAGATGTGGCCATCCTGGACCCTGAGGAAGTTGACCGCTCTAGGGGATGACGGAGTGGGCAGCTGAGAAGTGCCTGGAGCCTTGAGGACTTTGAAGAGCCTTCCATACTAGCCCTGGATGGCCTAACTGAACTGTCACCTGAGACAAAAATAATCTCATATTTTGTGACAGGCCCTCTTTGGGGGTTTTCTGATACTTGCAGTCAAACTAACCATCACTAGTATAGAAATTAAAATTGTGTTCTATCATCTCTCACTCACCCTGTTAACAATTTCCTTCATCTTCTCCCATTCATTTCATTGTCTTCGCAATTTGTCAAAGACTTTCTTTTCCAAAGACAACACTGTTTCTAACATGGCTTTCTCCATCATTCTCCTTGGCATCCTTCTTTGATGACGTCTCATCTGATTAAAACACACCTGGTGGTTGAACATCCCCAGAAGTACATAGTCTCATGACTTAAAATACTCTGATAGAGATTTTTGCAGTTCAAAATTTATAGCTTATATCAGATTTACTTCCTAATTACATTCTTCTACCCAGTCAAACCAACAGTCCTTTTCCCCATCTATTCTGCAACTCAGGAAGAAGAGTCATGTCCACACATTCAGGTCAGACTACTCTGCTTATGGCCTTGGGTATTGAAGGTGGTGGTCCTTCCCTGATTTCCTGCTCTCATAAATTTCCCAAAACTCACTTTCTCCTTTTGTAAACACACACCTCCAATCCGTTCCCCTAATCTGTTTTTCCTTCTGTTCCTAGAGGCCACTGCCAGCTGTTATTCAACTTGCACTGAATCACAGTGCTCCCAGGTCTCCTCATTTCCAAAGTTTCCTTCAATTCAGCAGACCTTTACAGATGCATTGTCTCATGCCAAGCCCCACACTAGGCTGTGGGGATATAAAGAAGATTAAGGCATAGTTTCTGCTCTTGACAGGAAAGGTGTTTAGCTTCCTCCTTTCTTGTTGTGTACTTACCACTCCTTCAGTCATTGGTCCACATGGACAGAGCCAAGTTTTCAAGGGTGGGGGCTACACCAGGTGACCCTACTGTTCAAGCTGATAAAAGACACTCAGATGAACATCCATCAGGAGAAAGAGTGTAGCTCTCTCACTCCTCTATCCTTACTTCAATAGTTTTGTGTCAGATAGGCCTAATCTGACTTTTCTTATATGCTACTGGAGAGATTTCAGAGAGAAGGGACTTGCTGGTTGCTTTGAAACAAAATGAAACTTGGATCTAGGGCACTTGAACCAATGGACTGACTCCTATTGTTTCACACAGAACAGAATTATTCAGGTATCTTGCATGATAACCTGGTATGTAAACGAAGGTCCACAGTCAAGAATAAAAGAGTGATGGAATAGGGTGTACCAGTTGTCCCAAGGAAATCAAGTTGAGAGGATGGGATGGAAGCTAAGAAAATAAAGATCCGTGAAAGGCTGTATTTCCTTTCCCCTTCCCCCACCCCTCCTGGGCTTTACTCCTTATCTTTGATCTGGAGGAAGTATCTGTAGCTCTTCTCTGGGGAGGAGGAAGTCCATTAAGGCATTAGTGTTACAATTTCTCTAGCTAGGCCATCTCCACCTGTGGTCCCCTCTTCATAGGTGGCACTCCTAAAGGTATCATCTTCTGGTTAACCTCTGCAGTTAGCACCCACTAAGTCTATCTGTCCTCCCTGTTAACCTAATTTGGGACTTTATTATACTTTTTAATTGTCTCTCTTCTTTCCTATTTTGAGTTCCGTTACAAAGTCTTCCTCTATGCACTTAGCCTTGGGAGGCACCATGCCTGATCCTGGCCTTCCCCCATCAGCCACTAAGCATGTGGGTGGGGTGGGGGCATCCAGGACAGTCCCCTCAAATGAGGACAGACAGGAAAGGGTGAAAGTCAGGAACAATTACTCCTGGAGACTTTTGAGAGTTCTTGAAGTTTGTTTTTTGTTTTACCTCCCCAGCGGTTGTCTTTGGGTATGAGTATATATGTATGTATGACTCTATTTCTACTGTGCAGTGAAAGTGTTAGTGGTTCAGTCAAGTCTGACTCTTTGTGACCCCATGGACTGTGTAGCCTCTGTCCATGGAATTCTCTAGGCAAGAATACTGGAATGGGTAGCCATTCCCTTTTCCAGGGAATCTTTTCGATCCAGGGATTGAACCCAATCTCCCACATCACAGGTAGATTCTTTACTATCTGAGCCACCAGGGTGGTGGCCTTTAAAAATAAAAATGACATTGCATGCTTGTCTCTGAAACAGCAGAGGGTGAAACTGAGGGGTGGAATTCATCCCTCGACACTATTCTGAAGGTCAGTCTCAGCCAAAACAGGGGCTCACGGTGGAGAGTCATCAGAACCCTGGGAAGAAGAGGTAACCAAGAGCCATCCTTGGGACTTGTGTTATCAGTCAGAATGGAAGGGCTGAGAAATGACCCTGCTTGGGACTGAAAAGAGAAAGTTTTCACCAGAAGAGAAGCCCAGCTTCCCAGTACTTCTGTGGCATTATAGCAAGCCTTTGACATTTCTGCACATTTGTAGAGTAAGTGAATGAGAGTCCAAGTACTCTAGAATAAGACTTTGGGGCTCTCTCCTGGAAGCACCGCTGGGTTTCAAGTCAGAAGGCTAGGATTCAAGTCTTGGCTCCTGAGACACCTAGCTGTGTGATCGTGAGTCTGCTCTTAAACTCTCTGGCTTCTTGGTTTCTTCCTCTGTGAGGGGTAATAATACCTGCCTACCTCCTACCCAGTCAACAGGTATCTGTAGCATACTCCAGGTACCAAGCTAGATGCCTGGAGTAAGCAGGTTATGCTTAGGTTACTTCCTGGGTGGCTCAGATGGTAAAGGGTCTGTCTACAGTGCGGGAGACCTGGGTTCGATCCCTGGGTTGAGAAGATTCCCTGGAGAAGGAAATGGCAACCCACTCCAGTACTCTTGCCTAGAAAATCCCATGGATGGAGGAGCCTGGTGCAGGCTACTGCCCATGGGGTAGCAAAGAGTTGGACACGACTGAGCGACTTCACTTTCACTTTCATGCTCTACTTTGAAATTGGATGTGAATAAGTAACTGTAAATGTGACATTGTCACAGTGGAAAACCTCTGGGACTTATGGGCACATTCGCCAGGGCACCTAACCTAGGCTGGGAGGTTGAGGGTGGGGTGGAGAGGGGAGTCTTCCTTGGGCAAGCAGTTTGAGCTGAGATGCAAAGGATGAATAGCAGTCAGACAGATGGAGCTAGAAGGTGAGACCTGGTCACAGGAAAGAAATAGCGGTAAGAAGGTTCAGATAGGGAGAATGTTACCTGTTGGACCAAGAAGATGGCAGAGAAACCGGGAGTGCAGAAGTACATGGGGAATGGAAAAGATGGTGCTTAGCCTCATGGGCTGTAATAGATGGATTCTAGTGATTCATGGGGTTGCAAAGAGTCGGACACGACTGAGCGACTGAACTGAACTGAACTGAAGGGAGACAAAGTGATATGTTAATGAAGTGTTAACATTTCTTGAGCCAGGTACCCTGGTCATCACCTTATGTGTGTCAGCTTATTATTTCCCCCAACAGCCCCAAGGTCACTATTAAATGGTGCAGACAGAATTCAAACTCAAACTCCTGGCCCCTTCCCACTATCATGTGCCTACATAAAAGCTCTGCAGACTCCAAGGCAGCATGCCAATGTCACATACGGAGAGTTTAGACCCAGAAGGATTCGTTTCTCCATGATCTCTTTTGGATATTTCTATTTTTGAGGAAGGTGTTTCCCAAGGCCACAGAGAATGTGGGGGGAAAAAAATGAAATCAGCTTCTGTTTAAAGAAACCTCTTTTAAAGGAACAAATGACTCTTGGTCAGGCTGTTTCTCTCTGGTCAACATCCTGGCAGGAAACTTCCAAGCACAAGAGACTTGAGAAGGAAGGAGTGTTTTCTTTGCCTCTAATTTGACTTCCTGTTTTTGCTTTCAAAAATTTGCATAGATTTTCTTAAATGCTTTTAGGGAAAAGTGGGTTGTTTTTTCGTTTCCATGAGACCAGATTTTTGTTGGTAGAGATCAGCCATAGAAATTGCACGGGACCAGCCAGCTTGAGTTGCCTGGATGTAAACTCTGCCAGCTCCTCTCTGAAGGCTATTCTGTGCCCCTCCCTCCACCTGTTCACTTGGAAATACTCCTACCTTTCACTCGGGCCCCACATATTCCTGAGGCACGTGGTCAAGCTTATTTGTTGATATGCCTGTTGTTCTACCAACTGTCAGCTCCTTGGAGGCAGGAACTATCTGACTCATCTGTCCATCCCAGTGCTTACCTGGTGCATGGCACATAGCAGCCACGTCATAGCTGCTTACGGAGTGAAAGAGCAAACGATGACTGCTTGAAGGGTCGCACGCAGCCTTGATGTAGTTAGCGCTGACTCTGTGACAAGCGCTGTGCCCGTGGGTTGCATGCATCGTCTCATTAAAGTCCTACAAGCCTGCCATGCAGTTTCTCTTACTCCCCACCTTTCGGATAAGGCAAACCGGGGCTCAGGAAGCTAACAGTGGCGCCAGGATACAGCTCAGGTGTTCTTTCCCGTCACATCTCTTTGCCTCCTCCCTTAAAGTGGCAGATGGAGGAAGTCAGCAGCTCAGAGCGTTTGCTGATCCTAGCCAGGATGGGCGAGTGTTTAGAAGCTGTCTCTTATTTTGCTTTGAGAAAACTCCAGCAGGATGAAGTCGTAGAGACAATAACTGCCTTGATTTTCTGCGATCTCTCGTAGGTGAGGCAGCGTGGAGTCAGGGAAGGAAGGAGGCTGCAGGTCCACCGGGCCAGGGTTCGAATCCTGGCTCTGTGACCGCCTGTGTGACTCTGGCAAGGTGTTCAACAGCTCTGTGTCTCCTACAGGGGGATAACCACAGCTCCCGCATGGGAGGGAAGAGTCCATCAGAAGTTTCAGGTAAAGGGGTCAGGGCCCGATGAGTGCTGTGTGTATAGGGTAGCTGTCTTTAATCTGAAGATGCTGGAGAGTGCTGATGTCACTGCGTTGGTGGCCCTGGCTGACCCTGTCCTCTGGCTTTAGCAAGCACAGGGCATCAGGTCAGCTCAGTCCCCCTGCCTGCAACACCCTCGCCCTCACTCACTCAGATGGCTTGCTCCTCCATGAGACATCTTCCCTTACCTCCTTTAACCCACTTGCATGGTTTGGTTGCTATTTGCTTGTTTGGTGATTGATTGGTTGTTGGTTGGTTTGGTTGACTGGTATAAGGGGGATCTTGGAATCTTGACATAAACCAGGGGTTGACGAATTAGAATATGTAGGACAGATTTATCCCTCCCTATGTTTTTGGCCACTAAATAACAAAGGTTTTTACATTTTTAAATGGTTGAAAACATTTTTTAAGAGGATACAGTTTGGGGATTTCCCTGGGGATCCAGTGGTTAAGACTCCACACTTCCAGTACAAGACGTGTGGGTTCATTCCCTCGGCGGGGAACTAAGATCCCACATGGCACATGGCACAGCCAAAAAAAAATTTTTTTAAAGAGGAAAAAAAGATTAAAAGAATACCATTTTATGAAAATCACATAAAGTTCGAACTTCAATATTCATAAAGTTTTATTGGACACAGCCATGCTCATTTGCTTACATTTTGTCTACAGCTGTTTTCTTGTTACAACAGCAGAGGTGAGTAGTTGCAACAAAGATTGTATGTACCCTAAAGCCTAAAATATTCCTATCTGGCCCTTCTTAAAAAAAAAAAGTTTACCCATCTTTGGTATAAGCAAACAGCAGCAGAAATACCCTACCAAACCTCATCCCCTTCCCTGTCTCCACCCTATCCCCCATACAGCCTCAGGTCAGAAATCCTTCCCCATTAACAAACTGCAAATACTCCCTGAGAACTTTACAGAGTGCACACCATTCTTCACACGTTAATTTTACTGGACAGAATCACACCTGAGCTCAGTGCAGAGGAGAGAAAAAGAAGGTAGATGTAAATGAGAAAGAGAAAGGGAGATAAAGAAGGGAAAGTGGGCAGTGAGAAGGGTAAGCAGATTTATAAAGAAATATGTTCCAAACAAGAAAACCCATAAAAAGCCAGAGAAAGGGAAAGGGTTAACAGATATGTGTAATTCCCCTACTTTCTCTGCAATTGACACAATCCTATCATCTCTTCTTCAACAAGTTTTGACAAGATGGCAGCAAGAGGCAATACCATCAGTTAGAGAAAATGACTAATTGAGAGACTGTTGTTGACATAATCTGGTATTTATTCAACTAAGGAACTGACCAGCTGACAAAGATGAACTCAAAACTCCTAGTAAAATTTTGCTGTTGCAGCAAATGAGCTAAGGAGTCAGGTGTCTCTACCAGAAGTCACTGAATCCCACAAAGAAATAGTAGCAACTTCAGCAGTAAAACCTTAATGTTAAAAGATTATAATAATCAACAAGAAAAGCCTATAAGGAATAATAAGACAAGGATATTATTTTTAAAAATAGAAATTAAAAGGTCTACACATTCACTTGATTAACATAACTCTTATTTTATTGATAGAAAGAAAAACCCCAGTGATGGTAACACAAAAGAAAATCTGGTTTTATCCCTGGAGCCTATGGAACTCATGGCAAGATTTCTAGACATAGACATGTGTGTGCATGCATGCTAAGCCGCTTCAGTCGTGTCCAACTCTTTGCGACCCTATGAACTGTAGCCCATCAGGCTCCTCTGTCAATGGGATTCTCCAGACAAGAATAGTGGAGTGGGTTGCTGTGCCCTTCTCCAGAGGATCTTCCCAACCCAGGAATCAAATCCATGTCTCTTACATCTACCCATAGTGACAGGTGGGTTCTTTATCACTAGTGCCACATGGAAAGCCTAAACATACACATAGGGATTGTTAAAAAGCAGAATAAGTATAGCAAGACATTTCTACTTTTTAAGACAAAGACCAGAGATAAAGACCCTAAAAGCCCAAGTGTTTGCCAAAGTCAAGTCCCTGTGGGCTTTGTTTTTTTCCCAAGTATGCACTTGATACAGAGGAGAGATTTAATCTAAATAGAATTCACTGAGGGATGTGGAAAGCTAAAAAAGGCTCATTTTCTCACCTTCAAGGAACTTGCTAGTAATGAAAGAAGATAAAAAGGAGAAAGCAGAAAAGCAAAGCAGTACAAGCAAGAAGACACATGCACGCCAGTGTTTACCGCAGCACTGTTTACATACCCAGGACATGGAAGCAACTTACATGTCTATCAACAGATGAATGGATAAAGAAAGGGTGGTACATATATCCAACAGAATATTATTCAGCCATTAAAAAGAACAGAATAATACCATTTGCAGCAACAAGACAGACCTAGAAGTTGTCATGCTGAGTGAAGTAACTCAGACAAAGAAAGACAAATATCATATGATATCACTTATATGTGGAATATAAAAAATGGTGCAAATGAACTTATCTACAAAATAGAAATAGAGGTGTAGAAAACAAACTTACAGTTACCAGGGAGTAAGCAGGGAAGGAGGGATAAATTGGAAGCTTGGGATTGACACATACTTATTACTGTATATAAAATAGATAACTGCTGCTGCTAAGTCGCTTCAGTCGTGTCCGACTCTGTGTGACCCCATAGACGGCAGCCCGCCAGGCTCCCCCATCACTGGGATTCTCCAGACAAGAACACTGGAGTGGGTTGCCGTTTCCTTCTCCAATGCATGAAAGTGAAAAGTGAAAGTGAAGTCGCTCAGTCGTGTCTGACCCTCAGCGACCCCATGGACTGCAGCCTTCCAGGCTCCTCCGCCCATGGGATTTTCCAGGCAAGAGTACTGGAGTGGGGTGCCATTGCCTTCTAATAAGCACCAATTGTATAGCACGGGGAACACCACTCAATACTCTGTAATGGCCCATACGGGAAAAGAATCAGAGTATATATATAAACTAATTCACTTTGCAGTATATCTGAAACTAACACAGCATTGTAAATCAACTGTACCTCAGTAAACATTATTTTTAAAAAAGGCAATACAAGCAAAAAGATGAGTACACTGCTTGCAACGCTGTCCATATTCTGGTTCATTCAGCGTGTGCTTGTGTTCTGGCTCTCCCGATCCAGAGGTCCTTCATCTCCCATTTAGAAGCGTTTGTTCACAAGCTTATGCAAAACCTGTAAAAGGCACTCCAGTGGTTGATTTCTACCAATTAGATAGCAAAAGGGGGAAGAGGAAAATTAAACCCTTTCTAATCAGCACTTCTCCAAAGTGCCAAGGTCACACACACACAAAAAATAGCTAGTCAGAGAAACTGTCACAACCGTGAGAAGCTTAAGAAGCCACAACAACTAAATTTATCACCGTCATGGATGGGGGTCCTGGAACGGAAACAGGATATTGGGTAAAAACAAATGCAATTAAAGTATGAACTTTGATTAATAGCATATTAATATTGGTTGATGGTGACGAATTTATCACAGTAACAGAAGATACTAATACAGAAGAAAACTGTGCAGTCTATAGGGGCTCTGTGTGCCGGCTTCACAACTGTTCTGTAAATCTAAAACTGATCTGAAAAGTAAAGCTCTTTTTCCCAAAGAAGGAATTATTCATTCAGTGAACATTTAGAAAATGACTCTGAGTCAGGCACTCTGCCATGCATCTCACTTGAAGCCTGGAGTTCTGGTGAATTTGCATCCTCCAAACTTTCCAATTGTCTCATCACAAGAAAGGTTAAAGGAGTCATCTGTCCCCTTGACCTTGCAATAACCAATGTCAAAATAAGCACCAATTGTATAGCACGGGGAACACCACTCAATACTCTGTAATGGCCCATACGGGAAAAGAATCAGAGTATATATATAAACTAATTCACTTTGCAGTATATCTGAAACTAACACAGCATTGTAAATCAACTGTACCTCAGTAAACATTATTTTTAAAAAAGGCAATACAAGCAAAAAGATGAGTACACTGCTTGCAACGCTGTCCATATTCTGGTTCATTCAGCGTGTGCTTGTGTTCTGGCTCTCCCGATCCAGAGGTCCTTCATCTCCCATTTAGAAGCGTTTGTTCACAAGCTTATGCAAAACCTGTAAAAGGCACTCCAGTGGTTGATTTCTACCAATTAGATAGCAAAAGGGGGAAGAGGAAAATTAAACCCTTTCTAATCAGCACTTCTCCAAAGTGCCAAGGTCACACACACACAAAAAATAGCTAGTCAGAGAAACTGTCACAACCGTGAGAAGCTTAAGAAGCCACAACAACTAAATTTATCACCGTCATGGATGGGGGTCCTGGAACGGAAACAGGATATTGGGTAAAAACAAATGCAATTAAAGTATGAACTTTGATTAATAGCATATTAATATTGGTTGATGGTGACGAATTTATCACAGTAACAGAAGATACTAATACAGAAGAAAACTGTGCAGTCTATAGGGGCTCTGTGTGCCGGCTTCACAACTGTTCTGTAAATCTAAAACTGATCTGAAAAGTAAAGCTCTTTTTCCCAAAGAAGGAATTATTCATTCAGTGAACATTTAGAAAATGACTCTGAGTCAGGCACTCTGCCATGCATCTCACTTGAAGCCTGGAGTTCTGGTGAATTTGCATCCTCCAAACTTTCCAATTGTCTCATCACAAGAAAGGTTAAAGGAGTCATCTGTCCCCTTGACCTTGCAATAACCAATGTCAGTGTTTTACAGAAGACAATTAATTCACTGTGAGATTTAATGGGTGTTGCAGAGGGGAGGGCAAGAGGGGTAGTCTTTGGTTCAACAAATTTCAGAAAAATTGTGTTTAGTCACTAAGTCGAATCTGACTCTTGTGCAACACCATGAACTGTATAGCCCGCCAGGCTCCTCCATCCAAGGGATTTTCCAGGCAAGAATACTGGAGTGGGTTGCCATTTCCTTAGGAGATATCTTCCTGATATCTTCCTGATATCTCAATCCCAGGGATTGAAGCCTTGTCTCCTTCATTGGCAGGCAAATTCTTTACTACTGAGCTATGTGGGAAGCTCTCAGAAAAATTAGATTAAAGCAAAAATAAACAAATTTGTTTATAGAACCTCTCAGAGCCTTGATTTTGCTTATGCATATTGTAACTATCCCCCAAAAATCTATATAGTGCAGCATGTCCCCAGCTTATTTGACGGTGAAACTTTTCTATTGCAGAACCCTTTTGGGGACTAACTTCCTCCTGATCATATTTTGGAAAGCACTGTGCAACCTAAAAAGAAGATTGAAATAGCTGAAAACTGCTGAAGGAGAGGCTTGGCACCATGAGTTTAGAACAAACACAATGAAAATGACCTCATCAGTCATGACTGATTCTTAATTGGTTGCCTCAGGGATCTCAAGAGCCAAAAATTTTGCCAAACTAATTGCTGAAAATTTTTCGTTGTATGCTCAAGGCCTTAAACAAGAGCCTAATGGACTGTGTATCTTGTTAAATGTAACTGCATGAGGAAACTATTAACATTAAACTCAGTTGATGTCCTCCATGGCTAAACAAAAGGCATTTGTAACTCAATTCTTTGAAAAGTTACACAAATTTGAGTGGGCAATGAATATTTGGTTGAGATTAGTCAATGCTGAAATGAATAAATTCTCCCTGTTTTGGGGAACAAAGACAATTCGGCCACATATAGCTGCAGACACTCTAATGTACCTTGGACAGCTAGAATCTTAAGAACTCATATATGGAAATTATACATTCTATTCCTTTAGACATGCAGCTTTCTGAATCTAAATTACATTTTAATGTAACCAGTTTGAGCAGTTGTATCTCTTCTGCAGAGATTAAAATAATAATAGGCTCAGACCTGGCAGAGTGTTCTTGCAAATTTGTTTCAAAATAGATGACAGGCAATAATACTTGAATCTCCGGCTTTGTTATGGGATATACAGATGCAGCATTCTTACCAACCCCTGACTGCTTTTAGCACAGTCCTTGAAGAACTGGAAAAATCTTGCTTGAGATGCATAAAAGTGGCAGGAAAGTAACTGTTAAGGAAACAGAAAAACTGTGGTAGTAGAATAAAGTAAGGAATCAGAATTCAGCAGAACGAGTGTGAGAGATGGAGGGTGAAAGAGATCAATTTGAATCCTAGGTCTATCCCATTGAAGCTGAGTTATCTTGGACAAGTGAATTTTGGAACTGCAGCTTCCTTCTCAGAAAAATGGGAACAATAATGTCACCTTTGCACAGTTCTTGTAAATAACAGAGATAGTGTCTGCAAAGTGCCTTTTACAGTACTCAACATCTACTATACCCTTGGTAAATGTTAATTCTAATAAGAAAATTCTGTGCTCAATCTTAAACAGCAGAGGGTTTAGCAAGGATTCAAGCGAGTACTGGAGCATCACCACAAAATAACTGGAAACCACATTTATAAGAAGCAGAGGAGGGAAAATTTTTTAGGCCAGCTAAAAATGAATGCTGTATGGAAAGAACAGCTTGATTTGCATCAGCAGAGGTTTTTTGGAAGGCAGGCAAGACATAAACTTTTAGCCTTTTGGCATATCTGAACTCAATTACAGTGGTTCTGCTTAAGTCAGGTTTGTCAAATGGGCTTCTCTGTACAAAACCTTCTAAAACCAGTATTTTCCTAGACTCAAACAGTACGTCTCACTTCAAAACCTTTTAAAACCAGTACTTTCCTAGACTCAAACAAGAAAACTATTGGATCCTCAAAAATGAGACAATGAAAGGGAAGCAAGAAAATGTTTGCCTATTCAAATCAGCAAAGCATTATCCTTTTCTTGGCTAACAGGGGAGCTTCTCACATTACCACTGAGATGGCTCCCTCCTTCCCTGATAGCAAAACTGCCCAAATGTAAATACAATGATGAATAGCAGTTCCTGCAGATACAGCACCAAATGAGAGAAAAGGTGAATTTTATGGTACATGAATTATGGTATTGAATTGTATCTCAATAAAGATGTTACTAAAAAAATATTCAGAGAATCGTAAGTAGTAGATCTGCCACAATTAAGTAAAACTAGGTTTTTCAATAACGGTTTATATATATTGAGTGCTTATTAAGGACCAAAATTTTTCTAAGTATTCTCCATGTATTAATTCATCTGATCCTTGCAATTACCCTGTAAGGTAAGCACTCTTAGCCCCCACAGATAAACTGTGGCTCGCTTCATATCACACAGTAGTAAATGGCAGAACTAGGATCAGAACTTGGGCCATCTAAATCCAGAGCCCTATTTCTTAACCAACTCACCACTTATGATCTTAACCACCATACATACTACGCCCTGCTGCTTTCTTGAATATATGGAGTCCATTACTAGAACACAATTGTTTGGAATCCAATTCAAATACTACTACATATTCTAACAACTGCGGGATAAGAGGAAATTAATATTTAACTCCATATAGCTGTATATTTGGCAGAACTAAATAATATAATCAAGAATAACCAGCCTACAGTCAAAGCCTGGTTTGACAAAATATGAGAGGTTATAAAATAGAGCAAGTCATTACAGACAAAAATCTCTTCCTCCTCGGGCTGATAGATGTTTGTCATTCTGCTGAATGCCCAGTTAAATTTTTATCAAGAAGAAAAATGATGCAATCCGAGAAGATGATAAATTACACATCTTGTAAACATTTAGTAGCCTAAACAAAGTGATTTGGCATCAAGATAAAATATAAATATCTTCAATAACCACTGATGTGTAACTGCCATTAGAATTTCATCACGTTGAAAAAAAAGGACCTTTTTCCTTTGCTTCTATTTAGTTAGTTAGCTAATTTAGTGGGGAAAATTGAAGCCTAAAGGAGAAATGAAGGAAGATTTCAATAGCATTTATTTTTTGTCTTCACAAAAGTAAAGGCATATCATCTGTTAAATGGGACACAAAAGAATAAGGTAGTAACCGTTCATGCTTTAGAGTAATGGTGACATTTCTTTGCTCTTTTGTTTTAAAATTAAGTTCAAGCGTCCTGCTTGACTAACTGTCACAAACCTAATGTTTTGTGCCTTATAGGCTGCATGAAGCACAGTCTTTTCAGAGATTGATGGTGCTGTTTATCCTAAAAGTTTCCTACATGCAAGGACATATTATCACTTTCACCCTGTGCCAGGGTTTCATAGGCTACTGGGACAGCAGAGTGGAGTAAAAACTACATCAGAAGAACAGGCTAGCTGGCTTGGAGGTATACCTGGATTAGAATTCACATTATGAACAAGAGCAGTATGCCTGTGAACTTCTCTCAAGGACATGGAAAAGAAGAAATATGGCAATAAGCTACTTACTGATTGAGCTTCTTCCATTGCTTTCTTCCAAAACTCTCTTATCCAAAACTCCAGGCTTCATCTCCAGAGAGATACATTTCTGATGCTTTCCGACATCTGTTCTACCCTTCACCACCTCTGAGCCTTGGTCCAAGCTGCCCAGACCCATGGAGAACTCGTCGTCTTTCTACTAAGCCCCTTCTCCCCATCACCACCCTCAACACATACACATATGCACATTCTGTGCTTTTTCTTCTTCAACTCACCACCGAACTCACTTAATTCCAGGAATATATTATTAGCTATCTTTCTCATTCATTTATTTGATAATTTTGTTCAACCAAAATCCTCTCATTTAGAACAAAAACTATGTGCCAAACATTTCAAAAGCAACCTTTAAATGACATTTCTTCTAAGCAGTTTGGCAACTACCATGGCGAACGTGCACATTTATATGATAACTCTGTCACACTCTCTGTCCTGGGACTAGATAGATAGAGGCTTGCTGGATCGTTGTATCCTCAAGCCCTCTGGACTCTGGTGCACAACTGGTAATAAATTCGAATTAACCTACGAAAAGACCGGTGCTGCCAAGAGCAGCTATTCTAGCTACACATCACAGCAAGAGAAAGTAAATGCACTTTGTCTTACATTTCTGAGTCATGCTGATCCAGCCGACTTTTGACTCATCCTCCTCACCCAAACAAACATGGAACATTTATTCCTAACACACAACCACATACCCCACTCAACTTCGGCCAAAAAGAGGAATCCTGGAGTCCAGAATGCTACTTTGTCGTTTAATGTACTTCTCATTAACTGTGAATTAAAATGACTTCTTAGAACATAGAGACAAGGAGACAGGTTTTGAGTCCCAGATCTGCCAAAAATCAGCTGTGACACCCTGGCCTAGCTACAGCTTTTTGGATCTAATGTCCTCATCTTTAAGATGAAAATGCTTTCAGAGGCTTCTTGAGAACATGAAATAAGGGGCCGCTATAAGAAAGTGCTTGGAAAATGACAGAGGTCTCCAGAAATGTTGACAAACCTCTTACTGCCGTTCAAAAAACCCACAGCATCTTTTAAACCTGATTCCACGTTGATGACTTGGACCTTTAGTCTTTGCCTATCGGCACTAGAATTTAAAATCAAATTTTGCAAAAGACAGTCATGGCTGATCTTCATTGCAGTCACTCCTGCCTCAACCCCCCTGCAATCGGCCTTCCATTCTCACTCAGCTGTACCCTGCCAAGGCAGCCGTGAACTTAACTGGCCAAGTCTGAGAACATTTTTCCTTGCCCATCTACTGGTCACTTAATGCTTTCAGTCAATTTCTCTTTCTCCACCTCAGAGACACGACAACAGGGTCCTTTTTCTTGGACTTCTCAGATTCACCTTCTCAAGTCTTCGTCTGCGTTGTTTTTCTCCTTCCACCTCGAGTCTGTGGCAGTCTTCCATGTCCTGACGGCCATTCACCTCGTAGCCTGCCCACTCTCCCCGCACGGCCTCACCTGCCGCCACGGCCTCACCCGCCGTCATGGCTTCAGTGACCACAGTCTCAGCAAGTGACCCCCATTCATAGCGTCAGTCCTGATAGCCTTCCATGCCTGCTGGATGCTTCCACATGGGTGGCCTACCAACTCCTTGACCTTGTCACCTCTAACCCAGAGCTTACTCATTCTCCCCCGTACTGACTCTGCTTTCTGCTTTCTCTCTCCCTTATCCCTCATGTGGAGTTTAATCCCTTGATTCTGGCAGTTCTTTCCAAATACCCTGGGCACGTCCTAGTTGCTTCCTGGGCAGAGTTCTGCATCTGTCTTATCCCCAGAGTGGGCTGTCCTTATTGACAAAAGGGGGAAGTACACTTTTGATTTGTGACCTGGTTTAATTACATACTGGCTTTTAAATTTTCTGAGAAAAAAATCTTCTAGGTGACAAATTTCTGCTAAACATGCTTTTATCCATTGTCTTAGGTGCTAGATTTGAATTTATTATGATGATTGAGTAAAAAGAGAGACTAAAAGATTATATAATATGTGGTTTTCGTATCAGCAGACTGGGGATGATAATGGTTTTCCCCCAGGTATTCATGGCAAAGGTTTTCCAGTTTTGTAAAATTTTGTGCTGTGCTTAGTCACTCGGTCGTGTCTGACTCTTTGTGACCCCCTGTACTGTAGCCCACCAGGCTGCTCTGTCCATGGAGATTCTCCAGGCAAGAATACTAGAGTGGGTTGGCCTGCCCTCCTCCAGAGGATCTTCCCAACCCAGGGATGGAACCCAGGTTTCCCGCATTGCACACGGATTCTTTACCATCTGAGTCACCAGGGAAGCCTTTGTAAATTTCTACTCAATCCAAACTGAGGCCTACTTCAAAGTGGGGCCCAGAGTCCAGGTCTTACAGATCGGGGTCTGTTTTACTCCTAGGTGTCTAGCGACCCAGTATCCCCCATAAAATTCATACCCGGCTGCCCACCTCAGTGTCCCTGCCTAATGAACACACCAACCCCAGTGAAGCGTTTCTTTTTCTGCCATATGCAACCCACCCATCTGCTCTGTTGTATTTCTGGAACACCTTCCAGGTGTCCCTGCTACCCTCAAACCCCTGCCTTCTGCCCCAGAGAGAAGGAACATGCCTGTAGTTCTATTTAAGAACCAGAGCTTCAGATGCCCCCAAAGAATGCATGAGGGTTTGATAGGGTCATTTTGAATATGGCATTTGATGCTATCCACATTTTAACATTTGCCCCCCATATTGTAACCCTAAAAGGCAAATTATATAACTTTCAGCCCCTCTTGATTACTAAACCATGTGCACCCTGTTTCACTTCTCCTGAAGGAGAAATTTTGGCCCGCAGACCATCTACTGCTTCCTTCTCTCCCTCCAGCTCTTCTCCCAGAGGATCTCTCCAAGCTTAATGAATAAATTCAGCCCCAAGACATTTGCCCCCTCTTTTTTGGAGTCTCTCATTACAGCTGCCTTTCACCTAAACTTTCACAACAACAACAAAATGTCATGATACTCCAATTCATTTGCTCCCAGGAACTCTGTCCAGCAAACTGACACTGTTGAATTAACTGAAGATGCCTTTCTAATGTGTATTCTTGGACTATTGGTCCATCACTGTCAATTCCTTTGTGCTAGATTTTTATTCAGAATTGTAGGCATCACTGAGATATAGTTTATCTGCCAACAACAAAGGAGGCTCATAAGGAAGGAGGATAGACAATCAGGAAACAGAAAAAGTCCCTGGGTAGACTTGCTTCCACTTGGAGAACAGCCTGAGTCAGGACAGACAATCACAAGCAGGTTAACTGGGGCACCAGCGGGATGGATCTCCTTCAATACTAATTCATCAAGATGTTTATGCCCCAGTTACCATGGGAAACATTTACTTATTTTTTTTGACCTGGTTTTCAGTTTACCTTTTCTACCTGGTCTATAGCCTCCATATTCAAAAGCTCAGGGCAATTCCATTTTATTCAGGGCAAGGAATGATCTTTCAGGACTACTCCTAGATGACAGTCAGGAGTGGTGGGAAGAGTTCTCCTTTTTCCTCGCTCATCACCCCACTCTTCCCCGCACATCCCTGGGGTCCTCCTGATTGAAGTTGAATTCTATCAGCTCTTCAGCCTTGAGCATGGTGAGACAGGTTTTGCACTATGTTAAAACTGAAACATCATGAGAAAAGATACACATTAAATCTTATTAACTAGTCATTTGCATTTTGATAAAAAAAATATTTGATTGTATTTCCTTTCTTCTTTCCCACAAAGCAAGTTTTAAGAAAAAAGAGCAAATGGATCATAAACACTGAGGAAGAACAAGTGTCATGGAAGAATCTAGAGTCCAAGTGCCTACATTACAATCTAGCCAAAAGCAGGATCACAGGGGTTCCTTTTTGCCAGTTCTGCCACATCCCCTTGGTCCCATTTGGTCCCTAAAGGACAAATAGCTCACTGCTCTCATCACAATCTAGACATGGGAGGAAGAAAAAATAAGTGGATTGCGAGTGGGGAACCAAAAAGAGATCAAGTCAGAGGTTTGGGCTGAGGTGCAATTCCCTAAGTGTAACCTTATTTTCTTATTAGTCAATAATCTGGTGCAAGTTCATGTTTTCACCCAGTTTTTGTTGTCAGAGTTACAGAAACCAAGTGATGTACAACAAACGCACAATGGTTCTTGGAGTGAGAAGGGGAAGGAGGAAGTAGCCCAGGGGCCATCAACTTGAGACATTGAGTTTGATTTTTGATTAAAACTTGGCACAGAGATTTCTGAAATGTGAATGGAAAACCAGTCATTTCAGGACTGCAGGCAGTTTTCAGCCTTATGAACAAGGAGATCTACGGGAGCCAATCAGGGCAGGCTATATAATGTGTAGGGCCCAGTGCAAACTGAAAGTGCAGGACCATTGTTCATTAATTTGTAAAAATTCCAAAATGGTGACAGCAGAGCATTAAAACAAACACTCCTTCTAAGTACAGGCCCCTGTGGAATTGCACAGGGGACAGTCACATGGGGCCAATTCATTATTCAAACGTGGAGTGTAGAACCTCTTCTCATAGGGAAATGGTTGCGGCATGATTCCGAGTAGCTCTCTGTAAGAGTATGACTTTCATAAAGGCAGCAAGCTGGTCTGTTTGACTTACCACCACATCCCTGAATACAGAGTAGATGCTCACTAAATATTTGTTGGGGTGGGGGGATGAGCAAACAAATGTAAAATAATTTGTGTGCAGTAAGTAGCTGCATCGTTACGGATTTGTGTCTGCTTTCAACTTTCCTCTGTAAGAAACTGACCCATTCATTTCAGTTCAGTCACTCAGTCGTGTCTGACTCTTTGCAACCCGGTGGACTGCAGGATGCCAGGCTTCCCTGTCCATCATCAACTCCCAGAGTTTACTCAAGCTTATGTCCATTGAGCCAGTGATGCCATCCAGCCATCTCATCCTCGGTCGTCCCCTTCTCCTCCTGCCCCCAATCCCTTCCAGCATCAGAGTCTTTTCCAATGAGTCAACTCTTCTCATAAGGTGGCCAAAGTACTGGAGTTTCAGCTTTAGCATCATTCCTTCCAAAGAAATCCCAGGGCTGATCTCCTTCAGAATGGACTGGTTGGATCTCCTTGCAGTCCAAGGGACTCTCAAGAGTCTTCTCCAACACCACAGTTCAAAAGCAATTCTTTGGCACTCAGCCTTCTTCACAGTCCAACTCTCACATCCATACATGACTACTGGAAAAACCATAGCTTTGACTAGACAGACCTTTGTTGGCAAAGTAATGTCTCTGCTTTTTAATATGCTGTCTAGGTTGGTCATAGCTTTTCTTCCAAGGAGCAAGCACCTTCCAATTTCATGGCTGCAATCACCATCTGCAGTGATTTTGGAGCCCCCAAAGCAAAATCTGTTACTGTTTTCATTGTTTCTCCATCTATTTGCCATGAAGTGATGGGCCCAGATGCCATGATCTTCGTTTTCTGAATGTTGAGTTTTAAGACAACTTTTTTACTTTCCTCTTTCACTTTCATCAAGAGGCTCTTTAGTTCTTCGTCACTTTCTGCCATAAGGTTAGTGTCATCTTCATATCTGAGGTTATTGATATTTCTCCCAGCAATCTTGATTCCAGCTTGTGCTTCCTCCAGCCCAGTGTTTATCAAGATGTACACTGCATATAAGTTAAATAAGCAGGGTGACAATATATGGCCTTGACATACTCCTTTCCCTATTTGGAACCAGTCTGTTGTTCCATGTCCAGTTCTAACTGTTGTTTTCTGACCTGCATACAGATTTCTCAAAAGGCAGGTCAGGTGGTCTGGTATTCCCATCTCTTTAAGAATTTTCCACAGTTTATTGTGATCCACATAGTCAAAGGCTTTGGCATAGTCAATAGAGCAGAAATAGATGTTTTTCTGGAACTCAGAAATGATCCATGATCATTTTTCAATGATCCAGTGGATGTTTGCAATTTGATCGATCTCAGTTCCTCTGCCTTTTCTAAATCCAGCTTGAACATCTGGAAGTTCATGGTTCATGTACTGTTGAAGCCTGGCCTGGGGAATTTTGAGCATTACTTTACTACCAATAAGTACAACCATCGCCCATGCTTATGGATATTCTTTAGGAAACATTTACTCGAGAAAAACCAAATAACTGTTCATGTTAAAGGGTTTGAGATAATCTGAGCACAGGTGGTTCCCTGGAGTTGAGAGTGTAGCCCCAACTGGGAGCAGGCTCTTCTTATCACTCCTAAAAGGACCCCAGAGCCTTTCTTTCACCTCAACTGTTAGAAGCATCAGGAGTGGGTCTTGGGACATTAGTACAGTAACAGGCTTAAGATGATGGGCACTGCAATCAGATTAGCTTCATTATTACCTTATTGGGCAAGTTACTTAATCTTTCAGTACCTCAGCTTTCTAGTGTATAAAATGGAGGGATAGTAGACTGTCGTCTTCACGGGTCTGCTTGAAGTATCAAAGGAGCATTATGTGTCATGCCCTTAGAGTAGTGCCTGGAACATGGTGAGTGCTATCTAAGTATTTGCTGCTTGCAAATAATAATGAAGTGAAAGAGGAGAGTGAAAAAGTTGGCTTAAAGCTCAACATTCAGAAAATGAAGATCATGGTATCTGGTCCCATCACTTAATGGCAAATAGATGGGGAAACAGTGGAAACAGTGGCAGACTTTATTTTTGGGGGGCTCCAAAATCACTGCAGATGGTGACTGCAGCCATGAAATTAAAAGACGCTTACTCCTTGGAAGGAAAGTTATGACCACCTTAGATAGCATATTAGAAAGCAGAGACATTACTTTGCCAACAAAGGTCAGTCTAGTCAATGCTATGGTTTTTCCTGTGGTCATGTATGGATGTGAGAGTTGGACTGTGAAGAAAGTTGAGCACCAAAGAATTGATGCCTTTGAACTGTGGTGTTGGAGAAGACTCTTGAGAGTCCCTTGGACTGCAAGGAGATCCAACCAGTCCATTCTGAAGGAGATCAGTCCTGGGTGTTCACTGGAAGGACTGATGCTAAAGCTGAAACTCCAGTACTTTGGCCACCTCATGTGAAGGGTTGACTCATTGGAAAAAGACTCTGATGCTGGGACGGATTTGGGGCAGGAGGAGAAGGGGACGACAGAGGATGAGATGGCTGGATGGCATCACCGACTTGATGGACGTGAGTTTGGGTGAACTCCGGGAGTTGGTGATGGACAGGGAGGCCGGGCGTGCTGCAATTCATGGGGTTGCAAAGAATCGGACACGACTGAGTGACTGAACTGAACTGAACTGATAACCCTCTTTGGAAGGACACCATCACCTATGGCAATAGTGAGGCCCCTTCACTTTGGAAAGGTCATGTACCGACTGCTATATTTAAAATGGATAACCAACAAAAACCTATTGTATAGCACATGGAACTCTGCTCCGTGTTATGTGCCAGCCTGGAAAGGGGCTTGGTGGGGAATAGAGGAGGAAGGGATAAATGTGTATGTGTGGCTGAGTCCCTTCACTGTTCACCTGAAACTATCACAACATTGTTAATAGGCTATACCCTAATACAAAATGTTTCTGGTATTAAAAAAAATTAAAATTAAAAAAAAAAAAAAACATAGTGAGGCCCCTTCAAGTACCTTTTCCCAGACAGTAAACACTGATGAAGGGAGCAGGAACAGAAGAGAAGCAGCAAGCTGGACGCTGCCAACTGGCAAGTGTGAACACTTCCATCCCCCTCCCCCTACCGTAATGAATTGCCCTAGATTGCCAGAGAAGGAAGGTTCTTTACTTGGTGGGGTCTTGGAGTGAGGGGATATCGCAGGGGTTGACAGACTGCAGGCACAGGAACTTCAGGCCCCAGTGCTATGATGGGACTTGTATGTTTTTTATTAAAGGCAGAGTTGTACAGTGGGGTCACCCCATGTTGATGATCATAAGCAAGGGTTCTGGAGTCAGACTGAATTCAAGTCCTAGTCTACCATAGGGGTCAAAGCTAATCTGATGGTGTGATTAGAACCCAGCCCTGCATCATTATCCTTTCAAAAGCCCAAAGTTGAACTGTGCATTGTAAATCCTCCTAATTTTCCACAGAAGACCAAGTCCATGTTTGAATAACCAGAAAAGTCTTCCATTTCTTGAGGCTGAGAAGTCTCAAGATGGACTTTACTCCCAATACATCCTCTTTCCAGGAGCCCTTGTTCAGTATATAACCGTTTTTTAAAATTATTTATTTATTTATTTTGGCTGCACTGGGTCTTCACGGCTGTGTAGGCTTTTCTCTAGTTGCAGCAAGTGGGGTCTACTCTCTAGTTGTGGTGGCTTCTCACTGGGGTGGCATCTCTTGCTGTGGTGCGTGAACTCTAGGACGTGTGGGCTTCAGTAGTGGTGGCACATAGGTTCAGTAGCCGCAGCTCCCAGGCTCTAGAGCACAGGCTCAATGGTTGTGGCTCAAGGGCTTAGGTGCTCCAGGGCATGTGGGATCTTCCCAGACCAGGAAATGGATCTGTGTCTCCTGCATTGACAGGCATATTCTTTATCACTGACCCACCAGGGAAACCCAGCACATAACCTTAACACATATACTCTGAACACAGCTAACCAATGTAGTTACTATTTTAATTTGCAGAAAAAAAAAAAAAAAAACTTGGGAGAAAATGTCATTTAATTAAAAAATAACAAAGTCTATGGATTTTACAGAAATTGTTGCAGCGGTTCAAGAGCAGGAAGATTGAATGCTGAAAGCTGGGACTGGTCTTACTCTCCTAAGAGAATTAAGATCCTAAGAAGAAAACAAAATAAATGATGGTTCTTAGATAGAAGTGTTAAATTATTTCTCTGCCATTTCAAAATAAGGAGAAAGCAGATAAAATATCTTCTATATGTAATCTGCATATAGCTACAAGGTATAATGAAAGCATGAGTAAGAGATGTGAAAATGTTGGATTAGGAGAGGAGAAATGATTTTAAATCTTCAGTTACCACCAATTGTGTGTGTTTTTCTGGTGTGTATTCTCCTGTGATCTAGAACAGTCCTATCAAGAATGCTTCCCAAGGCTGGGAATTTCTTTCCCTGGTAGTATGGAAGGCTGAGGGCTGGACCGAGTGAGGATGCAGGTGCTTTAGTTTGCACTCTAGCACCAATCACCTGGACTGCCTGGAATACACGTCTTTTCATTCTCCATGTGGGAAACTCCTACACGTCTTTCAGTACTCAGCTCAAAGGCTGCCTCCTCTGGGAAGCCTTCAAGGAAAGACCCCCAGGGAAAGTCTCTGAGTTCTCATACACTTCACTTATATCTCTTTTATAGTATTTTTGCTGTTTCATAATTTTGGTTTTTCATACATGGTTTTCTGACTAAAGTATAACTTTCTTGAAGGCAAGGGGACCTGCTATCTTTATTTCTCCGGCGTCTAGCACAGTATTTGACTGATTAAATGATTAAATTGAATGAAGGAGCTATGTAACCGTAGGCAACTAAGTACTTTTTGGTACTGAATTTTCTTCATCTGTAAAAGGAAGGCATTTGTCTTTTTTCTCAAATTCCCATTCAGTTCAAATGCTCCTTGAATGTAAAATATTTAGTTACAGATGTTCCATCCAGCCCTTTTCTAGGGGTAGGGCAGATAGAGTCACCTCTGTGACTGCCATCTCCCCTTTGTACCCTCTCCACGCATCTGATTCCCCTACACATCCCAGATATGACTCCTTTTCTATAGACCGTTACACACAGCTGCTTATCGATAGTGTCAAGGTTAGGAGCATAGATCCTGGAGATGAACGGAGAAGTGAAAGTGAAAGTCACTCAGTTGTGTCCGACTCTGCAACCCCATAGACTATACAGTCCATGGAATTCTCCAGGCCAGAATACTGGAGTGGGTAGCCTTTCCCTTCTCCAGGGGAATCTTCCCAACCCAGGGATTGAACCCAGGTCTCCCGCATTGCAGGTAGATTCTTTACCAGCTGAGCCACAAGACAGCCTGTCTGAGTTCAAATACTGGCTCTAGCCATTTATTAACTATGTGACCCTGGAAATGTTATTTAACCTCTCAGTTTCCTAATTTTAAAATAGAGATGATGATGGTGATGGTGATGATAATAATAAATGACATCTACCTCACAGGGTGTCTAGGACAGCTTCTGATCAATCAGAATGGATGCCAGCCTTAAACAATCAGCACAGCTATCCTGGACATGGGACATCACCCCCGCCGGAGTCTGTGGTGACTGTTGACTTGTTTTAGAGAATGGGGTGGGGGGAGTGAAGCTTTTAGTAAAAGATACTACTGTTGATATTTTCAATAAGGCAGAGGGGGAGGCATGATTCAAGTCAAGTCCAGGCCCTAGAACCCTAAACCCAAGACAGGTTTCCAAGCACTGTTGATTTCACAAGCAGTAAATAATGAGACTAGGCTGTTCTTTCTGGTTTGTGAGCAGAATATATGTCTATTTTTTATTACAAAATAATATTAGGTGATTTCTCAAGAGTTATGTTTCTCTGATTATATCTGAAACTTAAGAAATTGTTATTTTAAATAAAATATACTTAATAATAGAGTAACCCTTCTCTATATTTTCTCCTATAAATTATTTCTTAAGATTCTCATAAGCCTGTGAGGTGCATAGAGAAGTTATTATCTGTTCTATTAAAATAGTGATCACTAATCTATTGCATATAAGAGTGTTAAACATGTAAGATTTTTGGCAATTCTTTGGAAACTTACATGGACATTGATGAAACAGTAATATTCTCTGGAAAGGTAAGACAGTAACTCAGATTCTCCATCAATTTCCTGGAATTTAATTGTAAATCTCGGATGATTTTAGAGTCTAATAACTTATATTAAATGGAGCCATAGCTTAGAAATTGCTGCTGTCACAAATAATCTATTACTTCACTTACTCCAAGAATATGAGGTAAGTGACTTTTTAAATTCATAGAGCACAGTAGAAATAGACATGCCAAGTTCATAGATTAGATATAAAATGATGTATCAGCATCCCTTTGAAATACAAAGCTATTAAGAGCTCTATAGACCATCTCTCCTATATGGAAATGAACATGATGCTCGGTCACAAATTAGAATTCCACTTAACAGAATACACGGTGCAGAATGAATAATCTTCACTCAAACAGTCGACAATTATACTCTCAGTCCTCTCTCACTGTTCATTATATTACTACAGACTTGGCTTTCAAGGGGAATGCTTGACAACAGTTAAAACTAATACCTTAAAAATATGAGTTTGGGTACAGATAGAGATCTACGGAATAGATATTAATAAATAATAACTGGATCTTCTGTCTTGTATTCTAGCTAAGTGTTTATTTGCTGGTGATCTTATTTGACAAGTCCAGAGAAAAAGAATTATATCAACTCATCACTAAATGCAATTCTTGTGATGCTTTTTTATTCCTGAGAGCAAATGAGGTAAGCAAGCTTTTTTTACTGAACAGATTGATGGAATAACATTTTGGAAAAATTATAGGGAGTAAACAGATGGGAAATGGGGGAAAAGTCACATGGGTAAGAAAAGCCACGAGTTTTCACCACAAAACTATAAGACATAAAGGACAGTTCTTTGGGGAACTCCATAGGTCACTTGATTCAACAACAGTGATGCATTTTCAGCAAAGGTTCCAAACTTCAGGAGTACAGGGAGTTTTATGACATATGGCTCTCAGTACCAGCTGTGACAGAGAAAAAGGACTGTTGACAGAATAAGTCTGACTAAGATAATGAGATCCTTAGCTGGCTGCATCTAATAGCCTCACAGGAAATTCTAAGGTGGAAGTCAGCCAACAAGCCCATCTTCATTTGCCCTTCCCTTTGAGTTGGCACATACAGTAGACACTTACTTATTTCTCTGAAAAATTAATTCCTTTAAAAATGTTTAATGGGAACATTTCACATGATAGTCCAGCCTGTATTTCAAATTAGGTAAAAGCTTTAAAATAACACCTTATCTTGCTGGCTTATTACCTCCCTTGCTTATCCTCAGTATCTCATGCACAGCATTATGTCATGACGACGAAACGTGGAGGGAGCGTTCAAGAAGGGAAACCATTTGTGATGGGAGTGCAGGAGAGAAATGCCCCACAGGGAACTGAGTTCACGTGGAGGATGATGGTTAAGTGGCTAGGATCAAGCCACAGATGGTCTCTCATCAGGAGTGCCAGGTTGAATCGTTGTGCCCTCTTCAAATCCACGGATTGAAGTCCCAACCCCCAACATGATGGAGGTGGAGCCTTTGGGAGATAATCAGGCCACTGTCATTTGATCCATAAATAGGATCAGTGCCCTTACAAAAGAAGCCAAGAAAACACTCTTGCCACTTCCTCTATGTGAGGTTACAGGGAAAAGGCAGCCCTTAAGGAGACAACGGGCTTCCCAGGTGATGCAGTGGTTAAGAATCCGCCCGCCAAAGCAGGAGATGCAAGAGCAGGAACCTGGGTCAGGAAGATCCCCTGGAGGAGGGCATGGCAACCCGCTCCAGTATTCTTGCCTGGAGAATTCCTTGGACAGAGGAGCCTGGTCGGCTACAGTCCCTGGGGTCACAAAGAGTCAGAGACAACCGTGAAATTAAAAAATGAGACAATGAGTCCTTGAAAGTGAAAGCGTTAGTCTCTCAGTCTTTTCCGACTCTTTGCGACCCCATGGACTGTGGCCTGTCAGGCTCCTCTGTCCATGGGATTTCCCAGGCAAGAATACTGAAGTGGGTAGCCTTTCCCTTCTCCAGGGGAATCTTCCCAACCCAGGAATTGAACCCGGATCTCCCGCATTGCTTTCTTATCCATTCATCTGCTGATGGAAATCTGGGTTGCTTCCATGTCCTGGCTATTATAAACAGTGCTGTGATGAACACTGGGGTACACGTGTCTCTTTCAATTCTGGTTTCCTCATGTGAGGTGGATGAAACTGGAGCCAATTATACAGAGTGAAGTATGCCAGAAAGAAAAACACCAATACAGTGTGAGAGTTGGACTGTGAAGAAGGCTGAGCGCCGAAGAATTGATGCTTTTGAACTGTGGTGTTGGAGAAGACTCTTGAGAGGCCCTTGGACTGCAAGGAGATCCAACCAGTCCATTCTGAAGGAGATCAGCCCTGGGATTTCCTTGGAAGGAATGATGCTAAAGCTGAAACTCCAGTACTTTGGCCACCTCATGTGAAGAGTTGACTCATTGAAAAAGACTCTGATGCTGGGAGGGATTGGGGGCAGGAGGAGAAGGGGATGACTGAGGATGAGATGGCTGGATGGCATCACGGACTCGATGGAGGTGAGTCTGAGTGAACTCCGAGAGATGGTGATGAACAGGGAGGCCTGGCGTGCTGCGATTCATGGGGTCGCAAAGAGTCGGACACGACTGAGTGACTGAACTGAACTGAACATATATATATATGGAATTTAGAAAGATGGTAACGATAACCCTGTATGTGAGACAGCAAAAGAGACACAGATGTATAGAACAGTCTTTTGGACTCTGTGGGAGAGGGAGAGGGTGGGATGATTTGGGAGAATGGCAATTGAAACATGTATAATATCATATAAGAAATGAATTGCCAGTCTAGGTTCGATGCAGGATACAGGATGCTTGGGGCTGGTGCACTGGGATGACCCAGAGAGATGGTATGGGGAGGGAGGTGGGAGGGGGTTTCAGGATGGGGAACACGTGTACACCTGTGGTGGATTTATGTTGATGTATGGCAAAACCAATACAGTATTGTAAAGTAAAAAAAAAAAAAGTCACTCTGATGACAATGTGGAGGACAGACTGGAAAGGAAAGACAATGGACTTTGTGATATTACATGGAAGATTCAGGAGATAGGCTGAGGGGATAGACCGGGGAAATAGATTCAGGAGTAGTCCTCAGATCTTGCTCTTTCTCTCTCTGAAGTCAATATCTACCAGGTTAGTCAAATGTCTCAATCATGTCCTTTAGGGAATTTTGCTTTCCTCCAGCCCAGGAACCAGTCCAGGATCTGGTTACTGTCCCTTCAGTCTCCTTTAATCTTGGAAACATTTATCACCTTTCCTTACCTTTCATGACACTGGCAGTTTTGACGAGGTCCGTGCTTTTATGGACAGTTCCTTGGTTTGGCTTTGTCTGATGTTTGCTCGGGATTAGATTCAAGCCATGCATTTCCAGCTGGACCAGCATGAGTGCGATGTCATGGCCTTCGCAGAGTCACATCTGGAGGCCACGTGGCGTCTGCCTGCTCCTCGCTGGTTGTTATTCGTCTTGATCACCCGGTCAGGGTGTCGTCTGGTTACTCCGTTGTACAGTTACTACCTCCCTTTGTGACCAATAAGCAATCTGTGGGGAAATACTTTATGAGCATATAAATGCTCTGCTGTGCAGCAAATGTCCCTCCCTGGATTTAGATTCTCTGATTATTCTTGTCCAGATCTATTTTCACCATGTTGGTTGCCAAATGGTCATTTTTCCAAAACCTCCTTTTTTAAACTAGACGTAGTGCTGCCTGAAATCTATATATATGAATATGAAATATATATATATGATATATAGCTGTGGTTTTGTGACTAAATTCTCATAGAACTGCTCTGTGGGACTTCCAGAAGTCTCCTTAAAGCACAGGTGTCAGGGGTGGGGGGTGGTAGATGTTCCTCCATTGCCTTCCTGATGCCTGTAACACAAACATGATAGCTGGAGGCCTGTCAGTCAGCTTAAACCACCTTGTGTCTTGCAAATAAAATCCTCACACAGAGGATGCCAGAGCAGAAAGAAATTCGAGTCCCAGTTGATACCTTGAAGCTTCCAACTAGCCCTGGACTGGCTATGTCCACACTTTTGTCTTATTTAAGCCACTATTTGGGAGGATCTCTGTTATAGATGAGCAAAAGTTTCCAGCTAGATATGTACCTAGTAGTTGAATCTTTCAGAAATATGAGCTTTAAGTTTAGATGACCTTTCTGTGAACCTTGCTAGAAAAGGAATAGAAGCAGGTTATAACTAACACTAAGACAATATATTGAGAGCAGAGATAAACTGTCTGGTTCACTTCAGTTCTCCAGCAGTTAATGGATGTTGGCACATAGTAAACAGTGAATAAATATTAGCTGAATGTAAACTACACAGAAAAAGTCCCTTCCCTAAGAAACCTGACAATCAGGTAAATAAGTAAATAAATAAGGTAGGAAGCGTGGTAAAGGAATTGTTTTGGGGTTTTTTAGGGTATGCTCTTTTTTTTTCAGGTTTATTGTATTAGGTATACAGCTCTAAGTGTTTTGACAAATAATATACAATCATGTATCAACCATAATATGGAATATTTCCATCACCTCAAAAAGTTGTCTTGTGTCCCCTCTCCCTACCCCTAGTCCTTAGGAACTACTGATCTGATTACTGTCCCACTAACTTTGACTTAATCAGAATATCAAGTAAATCAGGATCCTTTCATATCTGGCTTACGTCATTTAGTTTGATGCCTCTGAGAGTCATCTATGTTGTTGCATGCTTTAGAACTTCATTCCTTTTTATTCCTTTTATTCCATTGTAAAGATATACCACAATTTGCCCCATCTATTTCTTAGTTGATGAATACTGGATTACTTCTAGTTTGAGGCAATTATAAATTAAAATGCTGTAAATATTTGCATACATTGAGGCCACAGCAATTTAAACCCTACTGAAAGTGCATGAAGATTCCTTTTTTTCCTAATTCTCACCAACGCTTGTTGTTTGTTGTCTTTTTGATAATAGTCATTCTGACAGGTATGAGGTAATATCTTACTGGGGTTTTGACTGGTATTTCCCTGGCGATTAGTGCTGTTGAGCACCTCTTCATGTACTTGTTGACTATTTGTATGTCTTCTTCGGGAAGATGTCTTTCAGCCCCCCATCCGTATTTTAATTGAATTGTTTATGTTTTTATTTGTTTGCTTTACTGTTGAATTTTATGACTTCTTTCTATATTTTGGAAATTAATCTCTTAATCAGATACATGATTTGCAAGTGTTTTCTCCCATTCAGTAAGTAACCATTCATTACCATTCGTTCTCCCATTCATTCAGTTTAATATACTCCCATTTATTAATTTTTGTTTCCATTGTTTGTACAAGTTTTGGTGTCATATTTAAAAGCTTTTTGCTGTGATTGTTATCAAGAAGTTGTTGCCCTATGCTTTCTCCTAGGAGTTTTATGGTTGAAGGCTTTGTGTTTAAGTCTTTAATCCACTTTGAGTTAATTTTTGTGAGTGATATAAGATACAATTCAATTTCATCCTTCTGAATATGGTTGTCCTGTTTTCCCAACACCATTTATTGAAGAGACTATCCTTTCCCCATTGAATATTTCTGGCTCTCTTGTCAAATGTTAGTTGATCATAGATGTACAGGTTTATTTCTGGGCTCTCGGTTCTGTTCTATTGATCTATGAGTCTATTTTTTCTGCCAGTACTGGAATGATTACTATTGGTTTGCAGTATAGTTCGAAATCAGGAAGTGTAAAATTCCTCCAGCTGTGTTCTTCTTGCTCAGGACAGCTTTGGTCTATCGTCTTCCATGGTTCCATACAAATTTTAGTATTGTTTAATATTTTTGTGGAAAATGCCATTGGAATTTTGTTAGCGGTTCCATTAAATCTATGGGTAGCTTTGGTTAGTGTGAACATTTTTACAATATTAATTCTTCTAATCTACGCACATGAGATACTTTCCCAATTATTTGTGTCTTTTTCCATTTCTTTCATCAAACTGATAGTCTTCCATGTACAGATCTCATCTTTTTCGTTAAATTTATTCCTAAGTATTTTATTGTTTTTGATACAACTGTATATGGAATTGTTTATTTCTTTTTCAGAGAGTTTATTGATAGTGTAGTATAGAAATGCAACTGATTTCTCTATGTAAATTTTGTATCCTGAAACTTTACTGAATTCATTCATTAGGTCTAATAGTTTCTTTGTTTTCTGGTGGAGTCTTTAGGGTTTTCTTATATATAAGATTATATCATCTACAAACAAAGACAGTTTTGCTTTTTTCTTTCCAATTTAGATGCCTTTTACTTATTTTCTTTGCCTGCTTGTTCTGGTCAGGACTTCTTATGTTGAATAAGAGTAGGGAAGGGGGTACCCTGTCTTCTGCCTGATGAAAGAGGAAAAACTTTCCATCTTTCACTGTTGAGTATAGTGTTAACTGAGGGCTTATGATATATGGTCATTTATTATGTTGAGGTATGTTCTCATTCTGCCCACTTTGTTGAGTTTTTATCAGAAATGGTTATTGAATTTTGTCAAATGCTTTTCCTTCATCTATTGACAAGATTCTATGATTTTTATCTTCCATTTTGTTAATGCAGTGTATTCCACTGACTGATTTGTGAATATTGAACTGTCTTTGCATCCCCAAAATAAATCTAACTTGATCACAGTGTGTGATCCTTTTCATTATTATTAAATTTGGTTTGTTAATATTTTGTTGAGGACTTTTCAGCTGTGTTCATAAGGTATATTGGCCTTTAATTTTCCTTTTCCTCTTCCTTAGTTTTAGTGTCTTTATCTGGTTTTGTTATCCTATTGGACTTGTAGGATGATTCTGCAAGTGTTCCTACCTTTTGGAATAGTTTGAGAAGCATAGGTATTAACTTGCCTTTAAGTGTTTTGTGGCATTCTCCTGTGAATTTATTTGGTCTGGACTTTACTTCGTTGGGAGCGTTTTGATTGTGTATTCAATTTCATTAGTAGCGATTTATCTATTCAGATTTTCTATGAATATTTATTCCTGATTTAGCATTGGAAGATTGTATGTTTCCAGGAGTTTATTAATTTATTCTAGATTATCCAGTGTGTTAGTGTATAAATATTTGTAATAGTTTCTGATCATTTGTATTTCTGTGGTATCAGTTGTAATTTCTCTTTCATTTCTGATTTTATTTATTTGGACCCTCTCTTTTTCTTTGTGAGTTTGACTAAAGACATCCATTTTGTTTATCTTATCAAAGAACCAGCTATTAGTTTCACTGATCTTTTCTATTGTTATTTTAGTCTCAATTTCATTCATTTTCACTCTGATCTTTGTTGTTTCCTTCCTTCTACTAACTTTGCACTTTGTTCTTTTTCTGCTTCCTTCAGCTGTAAGGTTAGATTGTTTATTTGAGATTTTTCTTGTTTCCTGAGGTCAGCCTGTATTGCTATAAACGTCTCTCTTAAAACAGTTTTTGCTACATTGATAGGTTTCAGAATATTGTATTTCCATTTAATATGTCTCAAGGTATTTTTCATGCCCTCTTCAACTCATTTGTTGACCAACCATTTGTTTACTAGCATGTTGTTTAACCTCCATGTGTTTGTGTTTTTCCAGTTTTCTTCTTGTGATTGACTTCTGGCTTCAGACTGTTGTGGTCAAAAAAGATGCTTGATATGACTTCAATTCTTCTTAAATTTATTAAGACTTATTTTGTGACCTAACATGTGATCTGTCCTGAAGAATGTTCCATGTGTACTTGAAGAAAATGTGTGTTCTTCTGTTTGTAGGTGGAATATTATGTATATATATTATATATAGCAAACACCCTCCTCCAACAACACAAGAGAAGACTCTACACATGGACATCACCAGATGGTCAACACCAAAATCAGACTGATTATATTCTATGCAGCCAAAGATGGAGAAGCTCTATACAGTCAACAAAAACAAGACCAGGAGCTGACTGTGGCTCAGATCATGAACTCCTTATTGCCAAATTCAGACTGAAATTGAAGAAAACAGGAAAAACCACTAGACCATTCAGGTATGACCTAAATCAAATCCCTTATGATTATACAGTGGAAGTGAGAAATAGATTTAAGGGCCTAGATCTGATAGATAGAGTGCCAGATGAACTATGGAATGAGGTTCGTGACATTGTATGGGAGACAGGGATCAAGACCATCCCCATGGAAAAGAAATGCAAAAAAGCAAAATGGCTGCCTGGGGAGGCCTTACAAATAGCTGTGAAAAGAAGAGAGGTGAAAAGCAAAGGAGAAAAGGAAAGATATAAGCACCTGAATGCAGAGTTCCAAAGAATAGCAAGAAGAGATAAGAAAGCCTTCTTCAGCGATCAGTGCAAAGAAATAGAGGAAAAGAACAGAATGGGAAAGACTAGAGATCTCGTCAAGAAAATCAGAGATACCAAGGGAACATTTCATGCAAAGATGGGCTCGATAAAGGACAGAAATGGTCTGGACGTAACAGAAGCAGAAGATATTAAGAAGAGGTGGCAAGAATACACGGAAGAACTGTACAAAAAAGACCTTCACGACCCAGATAATCATGATGATGTGATCACTCATCTAGAGCCAGACATCTTGGAATGTGAAGTCAAGTGGGCCTTAGAAAGCATCACTACGAACAAAGCTAGTGGAGGTGATGGAATTCCAGTAGAAATAGAGGAAAAGAACAGAATGGGAAAGACTAGGGAAAGACTAGAGATCTCTTCAAGAAAATTAGAGATACCAAGGGAACATTTCATGCAAGGATGGGCTCGATAAAGGACAGAAATGGTATGGACCTAACAGAGGCAGAATATATTAAGAAGAGGTGGCAAGAATACATGGAAGAACTGTACAAAAAGATCTTCACGACCCAGATAATCATGATGATGTGATCACTAATCTAGAGCCAGACATCTTGGAATGTGAAGTCAAGTGGGCCTTAGAAAGCATCACTACGAACAAAGCTAGTGGAGGTGATGGAATTCCAGTTGAGCTGTTAATGGGTAGGGTTTCCTAAATGTAGATCCTAAAATGGAAATTTTATGGAAGTGATTTATAAGAAGGGATTGAGTGAAGTGCCAATGTAGGAGAGGAAACGGTGTGGTCTAAACTAGAGTCTGGTTTCAGCCTGTAGTCATGGGAGCTCTAGAGAATACTTTGTAGTACTGAAGTGGTTCTCTCTTGAGGCAAGAGGATCAGCTGGTGTTGTAATTTTCTGTTCTCTTTTTGGAGTTTTTCAGCAAATCCTAAGCTCTGAGAACACAGGGCTCTGATCTGTTTTTATTCACCATTGAACCTCCAACAACTATCAATGTTTCCTGATACTTTGTGTTCAAAATTATTTACTGATTAATGAATCAAAAAGAATGAATGGAGAATATCCTGAAATTGCTTTGTGTATAGATGAGATACTTTTAAAAAGCAGTTTTTATTTAATTTTTCCTTTTTATATAGTTTTTATAGATATATAATCATGTACAATAAAATGCACCCATTTTTAAGTACACAGTTTGGTGAATTTTAACAAGTGATTACATCCATTATACCACTGATTATACAATATAAGAACATGTCTGTTAACCTCTGTAGTTCATTCTCCACCCACTGATGCACCAAGTAATCACCGATTTACTTTCTTTCACCTACAGACTAGCTTTGCCTTTCTAGAACTTTATATAAAGTATAATTCAGTATATTATCTTTTGCATCTGACTTCTTTTATTCAGTATAACATTTTGAAAGAGATCCATGTTATTGTTTGTAATTGGTTTATTTTTATGTGGAGTAATATTCTATAGTATGAATGTGCTATAATTGATTTACCTGTTTACCTATTAATGTGTATTCATGTTATTTCCAGTTTTTCAGTGTTAAGAGTAAAAGCTGAAAAACAGTTTTTAATAATAAAATGTTACCAAAAAGTAAACTGATAACCAGTTCAGTTCAGTTCAGTCGCTCAGTCGTGTCCGACTCTTTGCGACCCCATGAATCGCAGGTCCGTCTAGTCAACTGATAACCAGAGAAAGGTAAATAGCTTTTATATATAGGATAATTAAATCTTGCTGAGATGTGGAAAAAAAAAGCTGAAAAACAGTTTTTAATAATAAAATGTTACCAAAAAGTAAACTGATAACCAGAGAAATGTAAATAGCTTTTATACATAGGATAATTAAATCTTACTGAGATGTGGAAAACACCAAGATAAACTGTTTGCTCAAATGCTGATAATCTCAGTTCTGATTTCTTCCTCATCCTCTTAGTTCAAACATGTGTATACCTGTGGCAGATTCATGTTGATGTATGGAAAACCCATTAAAATATTGTAAAGCAATTAACCTCCAATTAAAATAAATGAATTTATATTAAAAAAATAAAGAGTGACTGAACTGGAAAAAAAATAAAAACACATGATTTTCCTAAAATTTTTGACTAGAAGGTTTCTTAGATTTTCAATAAGATAGGAAAGAGTTCTCTAGACTTCAGTACTTCTTTTCCTATATTTTATTGACATTTTACTTTACTTTATGCTTTTATTTATTCATTCAGTATTCACTGTGGCCAGAAATTGTTCTGCCTTATAGAAAATACATTGTATGGCAGGCAAGTGATTTATGGAGTATGACTGAAAATATTTAATAAATAGAAATTTGTTGAACCCGTCTGATATTAAGATTTTTTTTTTATTTGAATCACCACCTTCTCTGATGTTTTTTAGCCTATGATGATGACATGAGCAATACTAAATATTCAGAAGTCCACAGGAAGTTAGAAATATGACGCAATCTTCATTGTGTTACTTCAGAAGTTCGATGGCCCATTAGTTTTGGAGCTTTAAAATGGTTACACTCTGTCATGTTATAGTGAGCATGTTACTACCAACTGTGACATATCAAAACGATCAGAGTATGAACAAAAATTTATTGAATTTAATTAATGAACTACTATATACAATCTGTCAAGCACAGCTCCTGGTTCAATAAATAGTAGCTAGCAATTAACATACCTTTTTATGATCATTGCTTGGCAGTTAAGATTATGGTCTGAGAAATCAGTCAGATTCTGATTACTGACTTTTTAAAAGAATTATTTTCATTGGAGGCTAATTACTTTACAATCTTGTGGTGGGTTTTGCCATACATTGATATGAATCGGCCATGGATGTACATATGTCCCCCCATGTTGAACTCCCTCCCATCTCCCTCCCCACCCCATCCCTCTGGGCTGTCCCAGAGCACTGGCTTTGGGTGCCCTGCTTCATGCATCGAACTTGCACTGGCCATCTATTTTACATATGGTAATGTACACATTTCAATGCTATTCTCTCAAATCATCCCACCCTTGCCTTCTTGCACATAGTCCAGAAGTCTGTTCTTTACATCTGTGTCTCTTTTGCTGTCTTGCATATAGGGTCATTGTTACTGTCTTTCTATATTTTAACACACACACATATATACATGCATTAGTATACTGTATTGCTGTTTCTCTTTCTGATGTACTTCCCTTTGTATTTGTATAAGAAGCTCCAGTTTCATCCTCCTCATTGGAACTGACTCAAATGTGTTCTTTTTTTAGAGATGAGTAATATTCCATTGTGTATAATTACCACAACTTCCTTATCCATTCATCTGCCGACAGACATCTAGGTTGCTTCCACGTTCTAGCTATTGGAAACAGTGCTACAATGAATATTGGAATACATGTGTCTCTTTCAATTCTGGTTTCCTTGGTGTGTATGATTACTGAATTTTTAATATGTATGTTTTGACACCTTCGTCTTTCTGTCAATTTCTTCCCTTGGGATAGTAGCAATGCTTATCTCTTTGGACTGTACAGAGATTACTGCTTAATATGAATCAATTAATATTTACCATTTCTGCCTTTTATTAGAAGGAAAGTCTATGAACCCATATTTGTAGTTGATGCTGCTAAATTAAACCCCAATCTGGGTAGAATTTTCTAAATTTTGAAAGAGTGATGTTGGGTTAACTTTTTCCTCTTTTCTTACAGCTTTTCTCCTCCCCTCAATGTAGAATGTACAATTTTTAAGAGTTAATCTATTTTTTTACCCCTTAGATGGTACTTTCTTAGCTCATTCAAAGTGTCCTTTTGACATTTATGTCGATTGAATCAATATTGGGTTCCAGGTGTATTCATTTGTCAGCTGGAATAACTTTCCTACTGTATAAATTTCCTAATGGCATTTGTCATCTGGGCATTTCTCAAGGCATAGATTAAGTGATTTAACATGGGAGCTATGATAGTATATAATACAGCAACTGTTTTATCAATAGGTAAAGTAGCTGCAGGTCTCATGTACACAAATGTACGAGGGGCAAATAGTAAGGCAACCACTGTGATGTGGGAGACACAGGTGGAGAGTGCTTTGCATCTTGCAGCCAAGCTGTAGGTTCTTAGAGACTGAAAGATGGTCAAACAGGAGACTAGCAAAAGAAGGAAGTTTAACAGACAGACTAAACCACTGTTGGCAGCAACAAAGAGTCCTAAAGTCTGGGTATCAGGGCAGACAAGATTGAGCAAAGGGTTCAGGTCACACATAAAATGATCTATGATGTTAGAGTCACAAGAGGGTAATCAGAAGATCAAAAGGATCTATATGAATCCATGAAGAAAGCCTCCCACCCATGACAATCCCACTAGCAGCCTACACACCCACCAGTTCATGATGACTGTATAGTGCAAGGGCTTGCAGATGGCCACATAGCAGTCAAAAGCCATCACGATGAGCAGGATTATCTCAGCACCTCTGAAGAAATTTGAGTTATACATCCATTGAATAGGATAATCTTCTTTTCATACAGGGAGTCTACAATCAATTTGGGGAGTACCTACAGAAGAGTAGCAAGCATCAGCAAAGGAGAGATGGGCCAGGAAAAAGTACATAGGGGACCCCAGGATGGGCTGGCCTTGATGGCTTAGCCATCATAGTTATAAATTCAGTTCAGCTCAGTTCAGTCGCTCAGCTGTGTCCAACTTTTTGCAACCCCATGGATTGCAGCATGCTAGGCCTCCCTGTCCATCACCAACTCCCAGAATTTACTCAAACTCATGACCATCGAGTAGGCGATGCCATCCAACCATATCACCCTCTGATGTCCCCTTCTCCTCCTGCCCTCAATCTTTCCCAGCATCAGGGTCTTTTCAAATGAGTCAGTTCTTTGTATCAGATGACCAAAGTATTGGGAGTTTAGGCTTCAACATCAGTCCTTTCAATGAATACTCAGGACTGATTTCCTTTAGTGTGGACTGGTGTGATCTCCTTGCAGTCCAAGGGACTCTCAAAAGTCTTTTCCAACACCACAGTTAAAAAATATCAATTCT
>SJYT01018418.1:0-27532 GCA_006410635.1 Cephalophus harveyi
TCTGAGTGAACTCTGGGAGTTGGTGATGGACAGGGAGGCCTGGCCTGCTGTGATTCATGGGGTTGAAAAGAGTGGGACAGGACTGAGCGACTGAACTGAACTAAACTGATTAGCCTTGGTTGGTAGAATGAATAAATTGGCTGAATAAAAATAATTTTCTTCTTGTGAATATCCTCATTTTACAAGGTGGGTATTGCTGAAGGTTTTGGTTTCCTGAAAAATATAGTGAGCTGTTAGAGTGCTTTTCCAGTTATATACTGATTTGTAATGATGTTTGGCATTTAATTTCATACAGCTTTGTATTTTAGCTATCTGATTATAGAAAAACTATTGATGTGGACGTCTTCAGGGTCTAAATCTAAGCTTTCTAAGTCTTTTCTGGAGTGTTTAAGAGAATAGATGTTTCCATTTAATCAGATAGATTTAAGAAATGAACAAAAGTTCCCAGTATTTAGAAATTTTCTGAGCGTGATCTTTTGCTGTCCCCAAATTCTCCATTCCTTATGTATTCACTGCCGCTCAGAGTTATCTGTAAACACATGGCTGGGAAAATGAAGGTGCCAAGGGGTTCACAAATTAGTAGAAGAGATGCAAAATGATCGTTCCTGCTGAAACAAATTAGCAAGAGTGGGTGAATGGAATTCAGGACTGTAGAGTTATAATTCTTAAACACAGACTATATAGTGTTCCTGAATGGAAAGAGTCCATATTGTAAAAATTCTAATTCTTCCTAAAAATTTTATCAATTTGATTCAATACAGATCAATATCCTAGCAGAATTATTTGTTATTTGACATGCTTAATTCTAGAATTCATCTAAAAAAATAGGTAAGAAAAGTCAATTTTAAAAAATACCTTTTCCATATAATATAAATATGTACTCTAAAGATTTCACATGTAAAACATGTGATAATGTTTTAGAGATAGGAAAACAGATCCACAGAACACTAATCTGTTTGATATGGGAAAACTTCAGCAAAGAAAAAAAGAAGTTAGATCCTGACTATGCACCATATGTGCATATGTGACTGGTGAAGCAAGTAAAGTCTGATGCTATAAAAACCAGTGTTGTATAGGAACCCGAAACGTTAGGTCCATGAATCACGCTAAATTGGAAGTGGTCATACAGGACATGGCAAGAGTGAACACTAACATTTTAGGAATCAGTGAACTAAAATGGACTGGAACAGGCGAATTTAACTCAGATGACTGTTATATATACTACTGTAGGCAAGAATCCCTTAGAAGAAATGGAGTAGCCCTCATAGTCTATAAGGGTTCAAAATGCAGCACGTGGGTGCAGTCTCAAAAATGACAGAATGCTCTTTGTTTGTTTCTAAGGCAAACTATTCAATATCACAATGATCCAAGTCTATGCTCTGACCAGTAATGCTGAAGAAGCTGAAGTTGAACAGTTCTATAAAGACCTACAAAACCTTCTAGAACTAACACCAAAAAAAAAAAAAGATGTCCTTCTCATCATAGGGGATGGGAATGCAAAAGTAGAAAGTCAAGAGATACCTGGAGTAACAGGCAAGTTTGGCCTTGAAGTACAAAATGAAGTAGGGCAAAGGCTAACAGAGTTTTGCTAAGAGAACCCACTGGTCATAGCAAACACCCTCTTCCAACAACACAAGAGCCAACTCTACACATGGACAACACCAGATGGTCAATACTGAAATCAGATTGATTGTATTCTTTGCAGTCAAAGATGGAGAAACTCTATGTAGTCAGTAAAAACAAGACAAGGAGCTGACTATGGCTCAGATCATGAACTCTTTATTGCAAAATGCAGACTCAAATTGAAGAAAGTAGGAAAAACCACTAGACCATTCAGGTATGGCCTAAATCAAATCCCTTATGATTATACAGTGGAAGTGACAAATAGATTCAAGGGACTAGATGTGACAGAGTGCCTGAAGAACAATGGACGGAGGTTTGCAATATTATACAGGAGGTAGTGATCAAAACCATCCCCAAAAAGAAGAAATACAAAAAGGTAAAATGGAGGTCTGAGGAAAGTAGCTGAGAAAAGAAGAGAAGCTAAAGGCAAAGGAGAAAAGGAAAGATATACCCATCTGAATGCAGAGTTCCAAAGATAGCAAGAAGAGGTAACAAAGCCTTCCTAAGTGATCAGTGCAAAGAAATAGAGGAAAACAACAGAATGGGAAAGACTAGAGATCTCTTCAAGAAAATTAGAGATACCAAGGGAACATTTCATGTAAAGATGGGCACAATAAAGGACAGAAATGGTATGGACCTAAAAGAAGCAGAAGATATAAAGAGGCACCAAGAAAACACAAAAGAACGATACAGGAAAGATCTTAATGACCCAGATAACCATGATGGTGTGATCACTCACCTAGAGCCAGACATCCTGCAATGTGAAGTCAAGTGGGCCTTAGGAAACATTGTTACAAACAAAGCAAGTGAAGGTGATGGAATTCCAGCTGAGCTGTTTCAAATCCTAAAAGATGATGCTGTTAAAGGGCACACTCAATGTGCCAGCAAATTTGGAAAACTTAGCAGTGGCCACAAGACTGGAAAAGGTCAGTTTTCATTCCAGTCCCCAAAAAAGACAATGCCAAAGAATGCTTTAACTACCGCACAATTGCACTCATCTCACACACTAGTAAAGTAATGCTCAAAATTCTCCAACCCAGGCTTCAACAGTACATGAACCAAAAACTTCCAGATGTACAATCTGGATTTAGAAAAGGCAGAGGAACTAGAGATCAAATTGCCAACATCAACTGGATCATAGAAAAGGCAGGAGAATTCCAGTAAAACATCTATTTCTGCTTCATTGACTATGCTAAAGCCTTTGACTGTGTGGATCATAATAAACTTTGGAAAATTCATCAAGAGGTGGGAATACCAGACCACCTTACCTGCCTTCTGAGAAACCTGTATGCAGGTCAAGAAGCAACAGTTACAACCAGACATGGAAAACAGACTGGTTCCAAATTGAGAAAGGAGTACATCAGGGTATATATTGTCACCTTGCTAATTTAACTTATATGCAGAGTACATCATGTGAAATGCTGGACTGGATGAAGCATAAGCTAGAATCAAGATTGCAGGGATAACATCAGATACGCAGATGACACCACCCTTATGGGAGAAAGTGTGAGGAACTGAAGAGCCTTTTGATGAAAGTGAAAGAGGAGAGTGAAAAAGTTGGCTTAAAACTCAACATTCAAAAAACTAAGATCATGGCATACGGTCCCATCACTTCATGGCAAATAGATGCAGAAATAATGGAAACAATGAGAGACTTCTCTTGGGCTCCACAATCACTGCAGATTGTTACTGCAGCCATGAAATTAAAAGTGCTTGCTCCTTGGAAGAAAAGCTATGACCGATCTAGGCAGCATGTTAAAAAGCAGAGACATTACTTTGCCGACAAAAATCTATTTTGTCAAAGCTATGATTCTTTCCAGTAGTCATGTATGGATGTGAGATTTGGACTAAAAAGAAAACTGAGCACCAAAGAATTGATGCTTTTGAACTGTGGTGTTGGAGAAGACTCTTGAGAGTCCCTTGGACTGCAAGGAGATCCAACTAGTCCATCCTAAAGGAAATCAGTCCTGAATATTCATTGAAAGGACTGATGCTGAAGCTGAAACTCTAATACTTTGACCACCTGATGTGAAGAACTGACTCATTGGAAAAGACCCTGATGCTGGGAAAGATTGAAGGCAGGAGGAGAAGGGGACGACAGAGGATGAGATGGTTGGATAGCATCACCGACTCAATGGACATGAGTTTGAGTAAGCTCTGGGAGTTGTTGATGGACAGGTGAGCCTGGCATACTGTAGTCCATTGGGTCGCAAGGAGTTGGACACGACTGAGGGACTGAACTGAACCAATGCAACATACAGCTATAAAATTTCAGAGGAATTAAAGGCTAAATGTAGAAACTGGAAATTGTTAGAAGAAATGGAAGAAGCCATAGAGTCTTGGCAAGGGAAAAGGCTCTTGAAATTACACATCATACCCAGAAAATGTAAGTGAGCAGGACCCTGTGGGGCCTTCCCAGGACAAAAAGCCCCTCTACCACCTCTGTTCCATGCCCTCTGCCTGCCTTTTTTTGTCTGCAGAAAAATTTTAGTCAGAGGATAAATTTCATCATAGAAGGAAGAACATGCAGAAAGTAAAACAGTCAAACAAGACTCTTAATAAAAGTTGAGCCGTTAAACAAAGTCAAGGACCTTTAGTTCCTTCTCAAGATCTACAGATAACATCCTGACCCAGGTGTCCTTTGAACTGTTTTGCAGATCCTGAAACCTTCACCAAATGGAACAGGGTAACTTTATGCTGCCCACAAGCATGTAGACCCCAGACCAGTTAGAACCAGAAGCTTGATGATGTTGACTCTCAATTGCCTCACTACCAACCAATCAAAAGAATGTCCATGAGCTGATCACACACCCCACCTCACCCTGTCTTTAAAAACCTTTCCCTGAAAACCTTTAGTGAGTTCAGGTCTATTAAACACTTGTTGCCCTGGACTCCTTGTTTGATACCCTCCAGTAAACTCTGCACTTTTCTTCACTACAGCCCAGTGTCAGTAGACTGGCCTTACTGTACTTGTGCAAATGGACCCAGGTTTGGTTTGGTATTTAATAATATAAGCATGCAGGAAAAACTCAAACCTACTTTACCACACTCAGATGTTTAACTGGCTCTCAGGCTCCTAAAAAGACATCTTTCTTCCAGATACAGGATTGCCTACAGTGGGATTTAAGGAAGGTCCACAAATCTCCACTTATCACATATCTTATGTTACAGGCTAGCAAGGAAACAACTGTGTGCCAGGTACCCCCAAACCTAAGTAAGGCCCCACGTGCTCTAAGTAGACCCACTTTCCAGACCCACAGAACAAGAGGGGCTCTCAAAACAGTAACTTCGGATACCCCAACTTCATTAGAACTGTGGCCCATCTCTCCCCAAAAGATCACTAGCACTAATCTCATTGGGAATTACACCCCTGTTTACTTTCAACACCACCAGAAATTCAAGCTTCCCAGGGCATCAGGGAAAACTCAGCCACAGGCAGATCCCTAGTCTTACTTAATCCAAATTTCCACATCCTCCCCCGCACCTCCAGCTATACAAGTTACAGAGCCTAATGTGAAAAGAAAATGGGGATTCCTGTTCAAAAATTAGTAAGAATTTCCTGTTGGTAACAAGGCATTAAATTAAGCCTAAGTGTTAGTCACTCAGTTGTGTTTAACTCTTTGAGACTCCATGGACTGTAGACTGCCAGGCTCCTCTGTTCATGAAATTCTCCAGGCAAAAATACTGGATTGGGTAGCCCTTTCCTCCTTCAGAAGGTCTTCTTGATCCGAGGGATTGAACCTGGGTCTCTTGCCCTACTGGTGGATTCTTTAACATCTGAGCCACTAGGGAAGCATGCTGCTGCTGCTGCTAAGTCGCTTCAGTCGTGTCCAACTCTGTGAGACCCCATAAACAGCAGCCTACCAGGTTCCCTCGTCCCTGGGATTCTCCAGGCAAAAACACTGGAGTGGGTTGCCATTTCCTTCTCCAGTGCATGAAAATGAAAAGTAAAAGTGAAGTCACTCAGTCGTGTCTGACTCTTAGCGACTCCATGGACTGCAGCCTACCAGGCTCCTCTGTCCATGGGATTTTCCAGGCAAGAGTACTGGAGTGGGGTGCCATTGCCTTCTCCGAGGGAAGCATGGGGGCCTTCTAAGTGTCGGGCTCCACGTGATACACAGGTTATATATTCCTGTGTTCATTATTCCAAACACCTTCTGTATTGCCTAATACTGCTATCAGCAATTTATCTGTATTTACCTGTAGCCCCAAATTTCCTCTCTAAATATTCAAAAGAATTTGCTTATTCTAACTAAATCTAGGCTGTCCCCTGAGGACACTGTCAGGCCCTCATGTCCCGCATATAAGTGCTGAGGATGGGGCACCTGTCATCTGTACTCACTACTGCTTTTGCTTTTTAGAACTTCCTCTTCCTTCTTCAAAAATCCAGTTTCTTTCAATCCCACATCATCCATCTATACCACCTGGGTATCTATGGAACTCCCCCTTGTCCAGACAGATGCTCAAGAAATATGTGTTGAGAAAGTTCATACATGACTTGTACGATCATTTGAAAAAAATAAACTGGGTAGAATACAAATTCGACTTGCCAGTTGCATAGTCAGAATCTATATACTTTAAGCAAAGTGCCTCTTTGGCCTGAATCACTCATGGTACGTAGATATTTGCATTCTATATTCTAAATTTTGTCAGAAAATGGACCAAAACATAGCCTGTTAGGTATCTGTAGCCTAAATATCTATGATTGTTTCTTTAAGAAGGTGGGAGGGAGAGGAGATGAAGGAGTCACGTGATGGAACTTCAGGGATAAATTCATGTTTCTTGTCAGAGATTGCTGCTAGGATAAAAAGAAAACCAGACCCCGTCCCTGCCATGTGGTACTCGGGTCTGCGCGGTGAGGGCGCTTCTGCTCATGGCTTCCCAATGCTGCCCTCTTCTGGCAGAGCGTGCTCACTGCTAGAGCTGTGCGAGATGAGCCCCCTCAGGAAGAGAAGGGGAATTGGGAACCAGAGACACTGATACTGTGAGAGAGACAAAGCGGGAAAACGGTAAGGTGGGAAAACAGGAAAGGCAGATTTATACCCCTCCTCGCCTTTGTGTCCACTCGCCTCCTCTTTCCCCTGTATATCATCTTGTCCAGTGCCCTCCTGAACAAAAACAGACAGATGGTACATGTCTTCTGCTTTGCTTTGACAGGGGAGCCAGGCATACTGCAGAGCACGGGGTCACAAAGAGCCAGACACAGCTGGGTGGCTGAACAGCAACGACAGCCTCAAGTTGCGGGTTGGGAAGAATGAATCCGTGACCATCCTGGTCTCTGCCTTGTCATCGCCCCTCACATTTCTTGCACAAAATTCCTGCCCCTCGTCCGCACTCACCTCTTCCTCTGCCTTGCTGCCCACTGTTGGTCTTCTAGAGAACCCCCAGGCACAAGAGGCCTGCTCTTGAACCCACCCCACCGCACCGGCCTGCCACGTTTGCCCATCTATAAATAAGGTCTCCTTCTAACTCTCTGTGCAAATGTTTCATCACCTTCTGGATCGGGGTTCTTCATCTCTGGAAAATACCCCGTTGGTGACAGAGGTTGGGCAGGAAGCATGTTAAAAAGAAAAAAAAAAAGAAAGAAAGAAAGAAAGAGAAAGAGAAATAGCAGCTTTATCCAGAACACATTACTCAGCCATGAACTTTGATAACTTCTTTTATGATCAGTCCCACAGTCTAAAGGCTCTTATCTTCCCCATGATCACAATCCCTATCAACATAAAGGATATAAAGGCATTGTAAATCAACTATACTCCAATATAAAATTTTTTAAAAATTTGAAAAACATAAAAGATTTAGAACGTTCGCCCATGTTTCACTTGGAAAATGCTAATATTAGTATTACACAGAGTGTGGATCACTGAGGTCACTTACACCTGGAGGTGACCACCGCAGGCTCAGGCCGACAGCCAAAGGGCTCCAGCCAAAGGGACGCAAGCGTTAGCACGTCTGTGCTGTGCTTAGTTTCTCAGCTGTGTCCAGCTCTTTGTGACCGCATGGATAAAGCCTGCCAGACTCCTCTGCCCACAGGAATCAACAGAGGGCATACTGGTGTCTGGAAAACACAACAGATTAAGGCAAAGTAACATGCCTTATCAAGTTATCGGGAAAATCCTGTGGCCACACCCCAGGCAGTGACAAAGAAAACTCATTAGGGTAGAAAACAAACAAACATACCCAGCTCTGCCATTCTCGGAGAAGACCACAGTTTGTGAGCTTCTTCCCTGGGCTGTCCTTTAGTGCCCCCAGCTGCCTCCACTCATTCATCCTTCCAGCTCTGAATTCTCTCTGCTGTGAGGTCTTCATAATGATGCCTGTCCTCCCATCTGCTTCGGCTGCAGGAGTCAGAGCCTGTGCCTCCTGTTACCATACCATGCAGTCTTTCACGGTGTCTGCTGATGCTATGTGCTGTGCTTAGTTGCTCAGTTACGTGCGACTCTTTGCAACCCCATGGACTGTAGCCCGCCAGGCTCCTCTGTCCATGGGGATTCTCCAAGCAAGAATACTGGAGTGGGTTGCCATGCCTTCCTCCAGGGGATCTTCCCAACCCAGGGATCACACCCAGGTCTCCCGCATTGGAGGAGGATTCTTTACCATCTGAGCCACCAGGGAAGCCCAAGAATACTGGAGTGGGTAGCCTATCCCTCCAGGGGAACTTCTCGACCCAGGAATTGAACCAGGGTCTCCTGCATTGCAGGCAGATTCTTTGACAGCTAAGCTATCCAGGAAGCCCTTGCTGATGCTCTATTGAAGCATATTTAACCATATACCCATGTTCCCTGGCCTTTTAGGGTTGCTTGCCTCTTGCTACATGAATAACCAGGCTCTGAAGTCACTATTAAATGATGTCAGGCATCCCGGACCTCTTCTCTGGTGATTTTAGGATTAAAGAAGACTACACACCTGTCTTGGCTGTTGCTTGCCATCTGTGGCTCCTTACTGCTCCCTGGGTGCTCCTTGAAGCTTCCCGGTTGTCCACGTGTAGACACTGGCTCCTGTTTCACTTCACAACTCTACCCAGCACCCCAGCACAGCTGAGGTGAGACAAAGTGAAGGCTTCAAGATAACATATAGAGTGCAGGAAAGGGACATTTCAAATTCAGCAGCAGTGATCACTGCACCTAAGTCCACCACCCTTGTCTCCATGTAGGGTGACCCCTACCTGCTGTCTGGCAGAGGTGTTGCTATGGTTCAGAACTCCCAACAGGTGGGAGTTCCTCTCAACCTAGTTCTGAGCCCAAAATTCCAATTTTTTTCGTTTTGTCAAGGAGAATGAAAAATCAGTGTACTCAATAATACCTCAAGTTTGAGCTCTGTCCACCGTAAAAATGGCCATTCGCATTCTTTAGCAAAATTTTCTTTGCCCCAGCTACCCCTATGAGGCTAATCTTTTCATATCAAGAATGCCTTTTAAATTGTTTTCTCAAATATTAAAAAAGGAACAATCTTTTCTTCAAATATTAAATGATGCTGCTATTTGTGGTCTGTGAAAATGGCTATAATGTTTTAAGTTTTATCTTTTTTTTTTGGCCTTATTTACCAACCTTGTCTGCCTTGATGGTAAGAACAACTTCTTGTCCCACAATTTCTGCCCAAATACTGTCAGTTTCCCACAAGAGGGAATGTGGTTCCCTAACAAGAAGCCAGGAAGAGATTTATGCTTGAGCTTATGACAGAAACTCCTAATTACCACCCCCCCACCCCCCAGTCCCTGGTCACTCTTTCTCCTGCTGTGCAGTGAGAACACAGTGTCCAGACCTCCTCACACTTAGATGCAGCCAGGTGGCTGAGATTCAGATGACGAGGATTTCTTCCAGGCTGATTGGGTAAATCCTCACTTCTTCTCCTCATATGCGTGCTTGCAGGTTAAGTCGCTTCACTCGTGCCAACTCTTTGCAACCCTATGGACCTGCCAGGCTCCTCTGTCCCTGGAATCCTCCAGGCAAGAATAATGGAGCGGATTGCCATGCCCTCCTCTAGGGGATCTTCCCTACCCAGGGATCGAACTAGGGTCTCTTCTGTCTCCTTCACTGGTAGGCAGGTTCTGCACCACCTGGGAAGCCCCCTTCTCACCATGGCTGAGCTGAAAAGAGAGGACCTCCCACTGCAGCTTGTATGTCACATGTTGAAAGTGGCAGAGATTTCATCAGCCTGGGATCCTGAATGATGTCATGAAGGAGGGACACCCCACTAAACTGCTCACTTGCCCAGGGCTGTTTTTAAAGCAAGAAATAAACTTGTCTTATTACAGCTGTTAGAATATTTTGGTCTGTTTGTTACAGCCCTTAGCCTACCTTAATACCAGCTGTAAGTGGAAATCTAATTAGAGGCACCTCTACTCAGGTGTGGAGTTAACAGAAGTCTGCGTGGTTGGGAAGGGTCATTATGGGTCAAGGAGCAGCCTGCCCAACCCCCATGCCCTTTTGACTTCCATTCCAACATTGTGTCTAAAATTTCACCACATGGATTTCATTACTTTGGATAAAGACATACTTCTAAGAAACGTCTTTTAAAATAACCATGTCATCTGAAGGAGATAGCACATTAAACCATCAGCCTCTGTCAATCCCTTAGTGTGGATGACTTTCTCAAGTTTCTTTCCAGTGAAATAGCTGGTGAAAAGTTGAGAAGGGGATATGGGAGAGGAATGTGGAAGGGTAGACTGGGAGAAATGGAGGGGTGTTTGGAGGGTGGATCACCTGTGTTTTTTTTCTCTAGCAGAAACAGAAGTCTCGGCAGTCATGGGTGGAAGACTAGACAGCAAGATCCAGGAGAAAACTTGAAAGGATTAGGAGGAAAGAGTTCAAGATGTTCCAAGACAGGACATGAAGGCACTTAAGGCAAACATCTTGCTTGACAATTTGGCTGAATGCCGGCCCTCAAATCAGGTACTTTGCGCACATTTCTTTGACAGTTCAGCCTGCTCTTAAGATCTGCCCATGGCCCCTCAGAAAAGTCCCGGTAAAGATCATAAGAGAACGTTGAGATTTAAGCCATACCTGCACTTGTAGCATTCGAACATTTTGACTGTTCTTCAGTTAGTACCTTATTTAGAGATTCCCATAACTATAAACTTCTATCATTTCAGATTATACAATTATTTTCTTTTCATGTTCATGGAAAGGACGAGGTCATAGGGTCATTGGCATGAAAAGTCAATTGCCAAATAATTCAACTGCATTTGTCCATTTATTATTTTTTGAACAAGTGTGTACATATACCAGAGTCACTTATGATTTAAAATATTATCAAAACATTAAAAATTGGCATCCAGACTTTGAGCATGTTGTGAAATAGCTGTGTATTTCAGGAGTGACAAATCTTGGAGCCAGTTTTCGTTGGGCTCTCTGACCCTACTGGCTTTGGTTACAGTGCCCTCTCACTAATGCAAGTAGTGGAGATAGCCAGTGTCCTGTGTGAATTTAAGGACTCTACTTCTCAATAGGAGGTGTGGCCTTTTAATTCACATACAGGAACACCTTGTTTTAGTGTGCTTCGCCTATGTTACTTCTCAGATATTGCATTTTTGTTTTGTTTTGCAAGTTAAGAGCTAGTGTCAACCCTGTGTCAAGCAAGGCTATTGCTGCCATCTTTCCAACAGCGTTTGCTCACTTTGTGTCTCTGTGTCATGTTTTGGTAATTTTTGCAATATTTCAAACTTTTAAAAATTATTATTATACTTGTTATAGTGATCTGTGGCCAGTGATCTTTGATGTTTTTAATTGTAATTGTTTTGGCATTTGGGTATTTAAAAAATACTGAATATGTACATTGCTTTTTTAGATATACTACTACTGTACACTTATAGACTACAATGTAAACAAATTTTTCTATGCATGAAAAAACCAAAAAAATTCTATAATGTGCTTTATTGTGATAGTCACTTTATTGTGGTGGTCTGGAACCAAATGCACAATATCTCTGAGGTCTCCCTTTAGATGTTTCTATTAGCTGTCTGATGCTGCCATCATAGATTACAAACTTAATGTATTCAGCTGCACACATTTATTTTCTTACATTTTTGTAGGTCAGGTGTTCAACCCTGGACTCACCAGATAAAAACACATCATTGGTGGGGCTGTGTTTCTTGCTGAAGGCTCCAGGGGAGAAAGTGTCCCCTTGCTCATTCAGGCTGTTGGCAGAATCCAGTTCCTGTGGTTATAGGACGGAGCTTCCAGTTTCTTTGCTGGCTGCCTGCTGGGGCTACCCTTAACTTGGAGAAGCGTCTCTCTGGTCACTGCACATAGCTCCCCACATCTCAGAACAAGTCACAGGGTGTGGGATGCTTCTTATGCTGTCATCTCTTATCCTCTTTCTTTCTTATCCTGCTATTAATGACACGATAATATTGGGCCCATCCAGATAATCCGAGATACTCTCCCCATGAAGAGGTGCATAACCTTAACTACATCTGCAAAGGTAACATAGCATGTAAGGTAATATATTCTTAAGTTTGGAGGACTAGGGGCCAACATCTTTGGGGCCATTACTCTGCTGAAAACACACTCATTTAAGTATCACCTGACAAACATTGGTCTATAGCTGATGAGTGTGAATCAATGATGGGACCTAGCCCTCATGATGTCTTGGCCAGGTTTCACTTTTTCACTGTAGTTGCTTTATAGCCATGTGGGTTTAATCTCATATTTCCAGAAGTAGTATTAAAAGGCATCAGAGGCACTCTGGAATCTTGCGTTCCCAGCACCTCTCCCCATCACATATCCAAAAGAACAGTAGTTGAAACAGAGACCATTCGGATTCAATCTTAGCAGATTTTCAGCTAAATTTACCTGGGTGTGGAGGATAGAAGACTTCATTATACTTTTCCCTGCAAGTGTTGTCTATTGAATATTTTCATAACAAAAATTTAAAATAACTAAGCATAAAACTGTACCATCTATGCTAAATTAGCAGTGCTTTTCCTGGTGTAATTCTCTCTGCCCAGTTTGACCCCCCCTGGAACCTCAACTGCTCCTCATGTGTGCTGTTTCGTCCAAGTGCAGGAAAACCTCATTTCCATCTCTGGCCACAGTGCTCACAGAGAGCGGGCAGGGCAGCAGAAACAGGCACGGCCTCTCATGTGGGCCAGACAGAGAGTCAGGAGGGAAGTAATAAATGATAAAGGAGGGTGGACCGTCGCCAGAGCAAGGAAAGGGCCCCCTCAGGGTTGAGGAAGGAAAGGGCTGAACTTCCTGTCCCGGCCGGGTATGGGATTAAAGCCATATGAGTTGGTTTAGATGGGGTGTAAAGAAGAAACACTGCTAATGTCAGAAGCAGAGAAGTTCGGAGAAACCAAGGGCCGTTTTCAGGCTTTTAGGAGAAGGAAGACTTTGGATATTTGCCCTCTTTTTCTTCCCTGCTCACAAATGGGTCTGCCTGTCAGTCACAGCTTCTTTTTCTGAGACTCAGGCCAATATTCCCCAGGCTGATGTCATCTGGGGGCTTCCTTGGAGATACTGGGACCCCACTGGGAAATACTTCCAAGGTTGCCTGAAGAGGAAGTCCCACAATGGAGCTCTAACTGATCTCCATGTTTGCTCACTGGAGGATCATCGCCCCCTCCAAACCCCTTATTAGGATAGGCTTGTTCCATCTCCAGGGTTCCCTTCTGATAATACATGCTCTGCGACACTAATGTGGGTTCAAGTGAGCATCAAGAAATCTTGGAATTCTTCCCATAATCTCAACTAGAGGGGAATTCAATTAGAGATTGTGCCGCACCAGTTGCCAGAGCTGAAAGGGAACTGTATTGTTACTGATGCCCAGAATACCAGTACATCCCAGCATCCCAGACCAATAACTGCCTGAGCCAGCGGAAGAGCTCCAAGGACCTTCATCTAGTATCTGCTCTTCATCAGCAAGGAGACTGTCTATGGGAACCATTTCAAGGTTCAAATTCACAGCTCACGGATGTGCCAACCATTGTTAAAGAGATCATTTCTCTTTGAGTGCAAGTATCTGCACAGCTGTCAATGAGTTGAGGGGAGGGCAGATGGCAAAGAGCAGATGAACTCTTTCCTGTTGATGGCGAGACTTCAATGATGTGACTTGGTGAAAGACGGGAACCCCTGGATTGATGTCAACTTTCTCCACATTTGATACCCTGCAACATTTGCAAGGCAGCTCAGGTGGAGCAGGTGGAAGCCCCTCGGTCAGCACTTTGGTGTTCCTCAAGCTTTTCCTTGTGGGAGCAGTGCTTCCTATAAGAGCTCATTTCTTTCAACCACTTCAAGAACTCAGATTTAATAATTCCTACAGATGAGGTAGTTTTGTTTTTCTTAAGCTTTGAAAGCAAAGGGCCCAAGAACCTTTATGACCCCAATAGCCACTCATTTTAAAGTTGAGGCCAGAACTCTTCCTTTATTTCCCTTGCTATCTGACTTCTGAACATTATTAGCAGAATGCAGAAGTGGCTTTTCGAATACGATGCAATTCAAACTGTACTCTGAATTCTGCAAACTGTTTTCACCTCAGTTTAAGATAAATCCAGACTAGCAGCTGAACTGCAAACATCCTAATTCCCTTAGTTCCTAAACATTGTACAACTCATTTGTGTTGGAATAGTTAATCTCATTAATGGTGGCATGTGGCACCCAAATAGCAATGGATAAGATTTTGGGTTTGGAAGTCTAGCAGTCTCAAGTCTGCTTCCTGACTCCAACCCTTAACTCAAGTTCAGTGTGACCTTGAGTTGGCTATTTTAGTCTAAGTATCAGTTTTCTCATGTGTAAAATAAGGATTATATCTACTTGAAGGGTTGCTGTGAGTGCTTCTAGAAAGCACTAGACACATTGCCTGATCCACAGTACATGCTCTACATATTAGATGTTATTGTCATTTTTGTTAACAAAAGAACTACATCAACTACAAATCATTGAAGGGTCTCTTTTACAAGATGATAATCTTTTGGGGGATATCTAAAAGACTTAAAAAAAAAAAGTTTATCTCTTGCTTCCTTCAGGACAGGCAGGAAAAACAGAAAAATTAGCACAATTTCCCTAACCTAGCCTTTTACATTAGGCAGATGTATGACCAAATTATTAGGTCAAATAAAATTGCTTGTATAATTTGGAATTCACTGCGCTGTGTAAGGTCATGAATGTAAGGTTTGCAGGACCTGGTGGATCCGGAATGGCCCTGAAATCCAGCCATTAAATGAACAAAGAGATCAAGCAAAACTGCTGGGAGTCCAGGCAAAGCAGCGCTGCCCGGGGGAGCAGAATTTCCTGGGCAGAGCCCCTCCCTGGCACTGGCCTCCTCCCAGGAGAGCCCCGCCTCTCTGAATACACATTCGAGGACTCAAATCCAGAGCAGCTGCACAAGCCACTTTCTGTGCATGGACCCTGAGTGGAGAGGCACGGAACTTGCTGGCAGGCTTTTAGACCTCAACAATAAAGCACCTATGAGGCCCGAGGAGGGCAGAGGAAAGGAACTCTCGCTGGACTTCTTCGCTAGGTGGAGGGAGCCGGTTTCCACAAGGTGATGAATCACACCCAGCGATCTCCCAGCATACGAGGCCGGTGTTGATCCTGAATCTTCCTCGTAGCGTTTCTCACCGAGGGAGTAAGAGTACTGGACGGTTCTAGTGCTTTAAGCCCTTCCTTAGCCCTTTTTTGATATATCTCTCCTGTTGAACAATTTTGTACAGAAAAGAAGAATTCCAGTCACTGAGTCGATTAAAAACATTTCCCTGGATCAGAAAAAGCAGGGAGGGGCACGTTATTTCAGAAAGCACAGGGATGGGAGGGAAGCCAGTTTTTCTCGGGACTGAGGAGTTGCCTGAAGTCACCCACCACTAAAATAATAGTCCTAAGCGGTGAGGTTCAGAATCTTGTTCGGGGAAAACAGACCAGATGAAAAAATGGCAACAGCTGGCTCGGAGATTTCCTGGAGATGAAAGTGCCAGCTCCGAAGAGGCGCGGCCACGTGTCACTCTGTCCGAGCGCCGCGTCTCATGAGAGGCCCGCGGCGCGTCTCGGCACACGCACGCAGCTGCCTGGTAGAAGCGGTGACACAGCGGTCACGGCAGGCCGCCGGAGCATTGGCCTTTGGTCAATTGCAGTTCTTCTTCCCCACCTCCACCCCCACTTTTCCTCCTTCCCACCATAACCCAACTCTTTCCCGGGGATTTAAATGCCTGTAACTCTTTCGCAGGGAGAAAGGGCTTTACTTGGCGACTTTTGGTTTACAGGATCGTTGGTGAACAATCAGTCTGTCTGGCAGGAAGGTACGCCCACAAATATGACAGGGAACCAACTGGCTCTGGGCGCTTGTCCAAGCAGCTTCGTTTAAGGCATCGAGATCATAGAAACCCTTGGCTGAAAAGTTAAAGAAAAACAGAGGGCAAAAAAAAAAAGAACAAAGAAAGAAAAGAAAAAGAAAATGGGAAAATGGATCAGTTTTCATTCTGGAGAACCATACTCTACTTTTTATGGAAAGTATTTTCAGGAAATACCTGTTGACTGAGGCTTTTAAACAAATTATATTACTTTTGCCAAAAAAAAAAAAAAGTGCTGCTCAGTCCTTTAAGGGCTGAGAACTGTTAGCTCCGAATCAGAGGTTTTCAGTCCTTGAATTTTAAAAAGGGGAAGACATTGTTTTATGTGTTGTGATATGCATTCTTCACTAATTATTAACATCTTTGTTTACACATTATTATCTTGCAAATATAACTTTTGGCTTTCTTTCAGTTGACTCTATAAGCTTTCAAAAGAAAAAGAACATGTCTCTATTTTCCTCTTCTGTAATCTTTCAGAATGTTTTTAGAGGCCACAACTGGCAGTTGAGAGTGAATTTAAGACAAATTATATCCTAAAAATTTATCATCTCTTTATGGCCATAAACTCAGAGATTCTTTAAGTAATTAAAGTGAAGAATGCAAACAGGATAGTTAAGCTGACAAAAAGAAGTGTCCTTAAGAAAGCAACAAAGACAGCTGAGAGATGTATAATCTCCATTGACAGGGCATAGGAAAAAGGGCATATGGGTTTATTTTAGAGAAACTGTGGGATTTAACTTTAATAAAACTTATTTAAATAGAATGGTTTTGGTACACTAAATTGACTATGTCTTAGAATTTCCCCCAAAAAGCACCCCCTCAAATGTAGCCAGGAACTCAAAAATATATCACATAGCTTTAAAAAAATTATTTTCACCACATATATTTTTTTCATTAAAGCCCAGGCAGTTCTCATATGATTTTTCTATCTCGTGGTTCATACAAATGTAGCCAACATTAGATTCTTTAACTAATGTTCTTTTTCTTTTTATCCTCCATGGGAAATTAAACTCTAGCACAACAGGACCATCTAGTATTTCTCCCTTGGATAAAGGAAGTGTCACTATATATGCAGGATATGAATGTATATTTTGAGTGCTTTAAACCAGTTAAAAAAAGAATGGTACTGACTTTCTCCTTACTCATGAGTTTTAATATGGGCTCAAAAATTCCCAAGTATTCATGGAGAGTTGAAGATGAGTCATCACATTTCTAAGAGTTTTGGTGCCTTTACTTTGTAGTGGGAATTCTCTTCACCCAGAGAGGAAGGGCACCCTCAGAAAGAACAGTAACATGGAGCCAAGAGGAAAATTGGCTTTTCCATCTGTAGCCAATCAAGAGATTGGTGAACCCTCCAGGGCTTTCAAACCAGTAGTTTCTCTTCTCTTCTATAATTGTGATAACTCTGCTCAAGCAGAGAAAGTGATAGAGATCAGGAGTGAAGGAAACAGATTTTTTATCAGTTGAGAAATGATGGGAAGAGACTTTTAAAGAGGTAAACTATCTCTTTGTGAGCAAATGCTCTAATTTCAATAAATGGATATTTTCATCTCGAGCTCTCTTCCCACCTGCATGCAGAGTTCTCCTTTTGGCAAGGACTTTGAGTAGTTGAGTTCTGGTAGCTTAGAACTTTATCATGACAATCTAGATTCCACTCTGTGGGCTACTAGAAAACTCTCTTTGGGTCACATGTCTAACAAGAGTGCTCTGAGATAATTGGTACTAAATGGCTTCCAAGGTACCTTCTGGATATGTAAATCTATGATTCTCTTACATAAAGAGAATCAATTAACTGAATGATACTTCTCTTAAAACCAAGAATGGTTTTCCTTTGAGAGGAATCATGGGATCAACTGATAAAATGACCATGGTAGACGATGACTAAGTCTGAGCTGGCATGGCAAATTCTCTGAACTGCTTCATTCTCACCCTGAATGAGTAAGTATAAGGCTCTGTAATGAGGCCCCACACGACAGCTTATGAAGTTCAGGTTTCATATGGCCTGTGCAGTGCTTTACAAAGTATTCACTGCAAAATTTTTAAAATCTGGACATTTCACACAGAAGTCAAGATTTCCAATTTCTTTTGTATTATTGAAAGATACATCACAGTGAAGTTAAGGCTGAGTTTCTTAAGGATAACAGCAGCTGGAATTGGGTAGCAGCTGTCTCCTTTGGAGAGAGGCAGTGCTCTCAGTTCCCCATGATTCCCACCTTCCCCTTTTCCACACGTGGACAAATGTGCTCAGTTGTGGAATCTGACCAGTGGACCTTGTAAGCATTTCACTTTGGAACCCCTGCTCTTTGAACACTAAGACACATTCATATTTGAAAGCATGTTTCTAGATGTCCCCAGAGGTTAAGCTTCACATTTTTGCAGTATTGTGTTTGATAATATATGAATGTAACTTTGGGGAAATACAGCAGTTTTCAGTGCGTCCCTCTCCTTGCACAGTTTGCCAGGATATAGCGTCTTTGTGTCTCAGCATCTGAAAGCATCCCTTTGGTCAGGCATTTCGGAACTGTTTTTTCTATTGGCCACTGTTTTGTAAATGTTTAAAATGTTTTGTAAATCAGCAACAGTAAATGTTGCTGATGTCAGTTGCTTGAGCAGGTAATAAAAGAATACCTCTGCCCTTTTAAGTTTAGAGAGAAAAGTCTTCCCTTATACAATCAAGTCTTTCGTTTTCCAAAAACTTACCAGTAATGGTCCTGACTTCTGGTTTCTTTGGTTCTGGTCTCCTCAGCTCTTTAGGCAACAAGTTGTTTTCATTGTGCCATTTTTTCAGACATTGTGGCTCATGAATGGCAATCGATTTTGTTCCATATTCACGACCACAAATATAGCAAACAACTGTTGGTGGACGTCTTATCATTGTTGGCTGCAAGTAATACAAAATGCCTGTTAGCAGGTTTTGAAATTATACCTTTACATTATACTACATTTAAATTAGCTAGAAAAATCAATAAATTTTTAAAAATCTAAACATTTTGGTGAGATTTACCTTTTTAGCAGTTGAGATAAAAATATATTGTCTGAGTGACTGAGATGGGGGTGAGGATGTTGCTTTGGGAGAAGAATAGGAAATGAAGACTAGCCAGAATTTTACATATTGGTACTTTATAAAAGGTATTTTCTCATTTAATAAATATTGATTGCTTGTCTTCTGACTATTCTCCATGCTGGGAGAATACAAAGATAAATCAGGTATGAGTCGTCTTCTCAGTACATCAATATGCGTGAGAAATAAAGTAATAAACGTCCTTACAGGCACAGAGAGAGTTTTTAACAGACCCTGTTGTAACCTCTCTCTCATTCTTTCATGTAAAATGCTTCTGCTGCTGCTGCTGCTGCTGCTAAGTCGCTTCAGTCGTGTCCGACTCTGTGCGACCCCATAGACAGGAGCCCAACAGGCCCCCCTGTCCCTGGGATTCTCCAGGCAAGAACACTGGAGTGGGTTGCCATTTCCTTCTCCATTGTGTGAAAGCGAAAAGTGAAAGTGAAGTCGCTCAGTCGCATCCGACTTCTAGCGACCCCATGGACTGCAGCCTACCAGGCTCCTCCATCCATGGGATTTTCTAGGCAAGAGTACTGGAGTGGCTTGCTATTGCCTTCTCCAAAATGCTTCTGCTACACCTGTGATTCTCTGCCCTTTTTGATCTGGCATAGACTTCACCTAGAGACAGGACAACTAATCAATTACAGATAGGAGTTGGTGGATAAAGACCCAGCTTGCCCACTTAGGCTGTTTCCTCCAGAAGTCTCCAGTGGGATTGCACCACAGTTACTCATTAACACACTTCTTTCTCTTCCCTGTTTCTTCTTTCACTACTTGACTGAGGTTTCTGGGATCACCTGCCCTCTTAACCTTTGTTTCTGGAAGAACTAAATCTAAGGAAGATTTACGGTATATAACCCAATAGGGAGTTTCTGCTTCTGTCTAGGATATAGAACATTACAAGAAACACTTCTCCCACCTCAACAATGAGAACAAATCAGAAATTTTTGAGCCACTGGATACTCAAAGTTGCAAGGTAAACTAATGAACCAAAAAACACTGCCTCAGTTTAAGGGTGGATCAGCAGAAACAAAACAAATCCTCCCACACTCCAACTTTACAGGAATTAGAAACAACAGTCGTCTGCCACAGAAGTAAGGGCAGGAAAGCTGTATGAACTCTTCTGATGTGCAGCATCCAGGTACCATCTATATTAACTTTCTCATCCACTGGGTCTTACACCTAGCAATGGGGTGACAGTCCAACACCGGAGAGAGGCAGGAGCATTGAGAGAAACCCTCACCAATTCAGGAACATAGGGCCTGCCTAACTGTGATGGTAAAGCTAGAGAATTAGGCCATGTACTAATCCCAGATAAAAGCAGTATGCTGCTGCTGCTGCTGCTGCTAAGTCGCTTCAGTCGTGTCCGACTCTGTGCGACCCCACAGACGGCAGCCCACTGGACTCCGCCATCCCTGGGATTCTCCAGGCAAGAACACTGGAGTGGGTTGCCATTTCCTTCTCCAATGCATGAAAGTGAAAAGTGAAAGTGAAGTCGCTCAGTCGTGTCTGACTCAGCGACCCCATGGACCGCAGCCTACCAGGCTCCTCCGTCCATGGGAGTTTCCAGGCAAGAGTTCTGGAGTGGGATGCCACTGCCGTCTCCAAAAGCAGTATACTATACAAATATATCACAAGAGACATATATGTGACACATATGTGTGTATATTTTTGTACATATATATGACAATATTGCTTTGGACCATGGCCTCTCTAAAGAAAAATAATAAAAGAATATGGAATTTATATTCTCTTTTGTATAAAGTCAGAGTAAACAAGAACACAAATTATAGGGACTAAAATTGGAAATAAATTGTCATAGAATTCTTAGATATTTTTCTTAATTTTTTAAACATAGAATGTGACGTGCTAAAGATGCTGCTGCTGCTGCTGCTAAGTCGCTTCAGTCATGTCTGACTCTGTGTGACCCCATAGATGGCAGCCCACCAGGCTCTCTGGTCCCTGGGATTCTCCAGGCAAGAACACTGGAGTGGGTTGCCATTTCCTTCTCCAATGCATGAAAGTGAAAACTGAAAGTGAAGTCGCTCCTGTCTCTTATACACATCTAGATAGCAGTCTACCAGGCTCCTCCGCCCATGGGATTTAATAACCACTAAAGTACAAAATCATGCTAAGAGGCATAAGTAATAAAAATCAATAAGAAGAGAGAATTTTTTTTTTTTTTAAGGATTGATGGGTTAACCATGACCCAAACAAAGATAAGACGAGAGGAACAAAGGATCTAAAAATAAAAAAAAAAGAAGGAAAGAAAAAAGGCAGGAAGAACAAATATGATTAAAACTCCAAAGTGGTAGATTTTATTCTACATATATATATATATACACACACACACACACATACATACATATATCAATAACTAGAAGAGTAAATGGACCAAAGAACACAGGTAAAAGGCATGGGTTGACAGACTAGATAAAACAAAGCAACACTCAATTACATGTTGTTTATGAGAAAACACATTTTATAAACATAAAGACACAAACAGATTACAAGTAAAAGGAAGGGAAATTTTTTCATATAAACACTAAGCCAATGAAAATAGTATGACTATATTATTAAAATGTATTAAACTCAGAGTTTGGAAATGTTGGAAATCTTCTTCCAGTTGTGAAGATCAGGAAAAGTTTAAGGCGGTAGCATTCAAAGAATGAGCAAAATTTAGATCATAAGGACGGGGAAGGGTCTTCTCTGGTGGTGCATTCTATAGGGGTCTGCCTACCAATACAAAGGATACGAGTTTGAGCTCTGGTCCAGGAAGATTCCACATGTTGTGAAGCAGCGAGGCTCATGTGCCACAAGTACTGAGTTTGTGCTCTAGAGCCCATGAGCTGCATCTACTGAGCCCGTATGCTGCAACAGTGGAGCCTGTGTGCCTAAAGCCTATGCTCCACAGCAAGAAAAGGGACGGCAACAAGAACCCCGTACACTGCAGCAGAGAGTGGCCGCAGCTCGCCACAACTAGAGAAAGCCTGGGCAGCAACAAGCCAGTGCAACCAAAAATAAATACATAAAAGTTAAAAAAAAAAAGACTGGAAAGGATGGAGAAAACTTTTGGATGCTGAGCAAAGACAGTATGAGCAAAGCCCCATGGACAGAAATCTGGAGGTGATTATAGAGAATAGTGAACAATTCAGTTTGCCTGATCCTCAGTCTAGCACTGAGAACTAGAACCAAACAAGTAGGCTGCAGCCATGCTGTGAACAAATTTGAGTGCCATGCTAAGGTCTGGATTTTGTTTTGTAAGTGATAGGAAGCAGAGAGGCAGAGAAATAGCCTGTAACTTCAATTCAGGAAAGTTTGTGTGGCTGTAAAGTATCTAAAAGAACTAACAGGGCAGCATATCTATGAGAACTTGAGCATTCATTGCTCTGTGAAGTCAAAGTTGCTCAGTCATGTCTGACTCTTTGTGGCCCCATGGAATAGTCCATGGAATTCTCCAGGCCAGAATACTGGTGTGGGTAGCCTGTTTGCTTCTTCAGGGGATCTTCCCAACCCAGGGATTGAACCCAGGTCTCCCGCATTGCAGGTGGATTCTTTACCAACTGAGGCACCAGGGAAGCCCAAGTAAATCATGGGTCCAAGAAAACACCAATGTTTTATTCTAGATGACAGGGAAGACGGTGACGTCAGTTACAGAAAGGGAGAAATTGGAAAAGATAGGTTGGGGAAGGAGAGAAAAGAGATTCTGTCTTGGAACTGTTGAGTTTGACATATTAGCGGAATTTAAACATGAATAAGCCCAGCCAAAATAAGAAACAGAAGCCTATACTTCGGGATTAGTGGGATTCAGAGCTATTTGCACAGAGAAGAGGTTTAAAACCATAAAAATTCCAGAAGAGGAATATATAGAGAGTAAGTAGAGAAAAATTCCTGGGAGAATATCTACAATAAGGAGATTGAGCAGGGGAAATTGAAGCCTAAAAAGATAAAGGTTCAAGTTCAAAGTTAAAGAAACAGGGCATGGAGACAGAAGACTCCGTTCACAATTCTGGAAACACTTCTGGTTCCAGAAAGTCGGTATCATCAAGTCTGTCAAATGCTCCAGGAAGTAATGGGTGGTTGAGGAAGGCAGTTAAATGTGGTGGCCAGTATGTTATGAGCCAGTGACTTTTGATAATTTAATTCCGATGGGGTGATAAAGAATAAAAACTAAACTGTTAGGAGTTAAAGATTAGGTCAAGAAGATGAGATGTACACGTTCAAAAGTTTTGCAGAAAGGATATTTGAGAAAGAAGTAGAGTTAAAGATCAGCTTTGTTGTTGTTGTTGTTAGGATAGGAGTATTTGGAGAGGAGAGCAAGAAACGGTGGTCCTAAGAGAAAAGAGAGAATCAACAGAAAAAGTCTCTGAGGAGGTAGGAGGAGATGGGATCAAGGGTGTGGAGATGGGATCAAGGGTGTATTAATGGGAAAGGGAAAGAGGAAGAAAAATAAAATAGATGGATTTAGAGAAAGGTTATTGTAGAGAAGGGAGGCACTAGTGGAGCTAATATAAAATGAACTAGTCTTCTAAGTATGAGGCAAAGTAATCTTCAGAGAATGAAGAGATTCCAATCCTGGGAAATAGGATAGTGAAAAATACTGGGATTAAGCACTGTGAGAAATGTTATAGTGACTCAGTTAGGGAAGAATACTCACTGAATAATGGAAAAGGCCCAGTTAAGTTGAGCTGCAAGAAATTTCGGTGAAATTAAATGACTTTTTTCAATATTTCTCAAGTAGCACTGGGTGGCATGAAAGCAGAACCAAATTAAGTTGGTGGTGTGGTCTCCATTGGGGAAATAAATATGGTAAAGTGTGTGCGTGTTTTAGAATCAGCTTGCTTTTAACAAGATTGTTGGGGGTTACACCTGCAGTGGAAAAATCACAGGGCGAGATCAACATCAGAAGGAAATACATTTATATTTCTGAATGCCCAAGCAGGAATAACAGATTTGAGATGAGTAAATCTGCAGTGAATACAGACCAAGCGAAATGGAAAGTGGAGTTACTTCGTGGATGATCTGAGTCTTTAAAAAAGCACATTATTTGAGGAAAAATATTTTTATTCTATCTTTCTATACTGACCTATGTGAATATACTATGTTCATCAAAATAATAAAATAGTTCTTTATCTTTCCCTCTTATTAGCCATGTAGCAAAGCCTAACACTTGAAAACTGACTTTAAAAATATTTGGGGAATTCAAGACCCAAGAGAAAGAATAAAGCAGAAAAAACAGCCAAAACTTCCTTACTATTTGTATATATTTACTTGAAAGATAAATGCAGGTTTTTTAACTTTTAAAATGAGAGTTATTCTTTTGACTTTGAGAATAATGAATTTATTAAAATTACATATGTAAAGTATGAACCTTAACCAAGCATGTAAGCAAAATAAATGGTATGGGTCATAAACGAAGACATTCATGTCACATTGTCATAAGATTTCTTCTGGAAGGAAAAATTAAAAGAAAACAGGCAGACACAGAGGCTAGAAGACATGCACAAAATAACTTACGGAGATGTGGGAGAAAATTAATACCATAACAAGGCTAAGATGGCCTGTATTGTATTTTCCAAAGCCTGCCCCATGCTCTATATTTGCGGTTGAACTGCAGTTGAACTTGCAACATACTCCATATTCTTAAGTTTCGAGCATTTTACTCTTAAAGCCATGCTCCAGGGAAGTGCAAGCAACCCAGACACACAGCTGAAGAGAAAAATCCATCCCCATGGGTCTGAATGGAGATAAGAGAACCTCTTACCGTTCATTAATTTCACGACTGTCAGTCTGAAATTTCAGAGAAAGCTGAAAAATCAACTTGTGGTTACTGCCACTGCCCTATTTGCCAAGGTTTTACTCTTCAACCTCTTCATGTTTTCAGATGGAAGTCGATGTGTGGGGGATTAAGAAGAGAGGAAGAAGAGACCAAATTCCAGGCGGAAAGAGTAGAGGCCCCTTCTTGGCTAGTGTGCTACTGTGACTGGCATAGCTGAGCGAGGCAAGGGTGTGGGAAGGTGTGCCCAGGGGGCTTGTATACATGGGTACTGCCAGGGCCAGCCAACTCTAGGAAGTGTAATGAAAGGGGGAGTGTGGCAAAGAGGAAGCCAAGCGGTCTAAATTTTCTGCAGAGCAAAGGATTAGATTAACAGTTTCCCTGTCAACATCTCAGATCGTATTTTGGGGATAAGGCTTGATTTTTTAAAAAGTTAATCTCTGAATCGATCTGAATCGATGAATCTGATGTGAACTGTTTTAGGGGGAACAACTACTGATAAATGCCCGTACACAGCAAGTTTATTAGGGCTCCTTGCATTTTGTTCTTCTTGTTTCAGTGTCCTGGGAAAGTCTATTTAGGTTGGATGTAGCCAGAGGCAATTGAACACTTCAGGGGAAGTTTTCATATGTGTATGTTTCTTTCAACTAACTTTCATATGTTTTTAATCATTTTGCTGGCCACTATTGGAATTATTATTCTATTTTCCATGCAGCATTTTTTTTTCTCTTTAGTTAATGTCTTTTCTCTGTCAGGAATGCCTCATGTTCCATCTTTTAAGCCAGGACTATGCAATGCAAAGGGAAGTGGACATTTAACAGCTTTCCTCCTGATCAGTGTAGATGACCTGTCATCCATCCATTTGTTTTTAGTTTGCAATATCACCGTTGAGTCAAAAGGGAAAGAATAAGGATCTAGAAAAGAGAGTGGTTTAGTGGATAACCTTGAGAGGTGCTGATAGAAGAGGAATGGATATAGTTCCAGAAAACCTAGACTAGAATACCTATTTCAAATCATTTCAAATAGCTTTCAGTGACCTCCCTAAGTGTTCAGGCAGAAAGAAAACCACAGTGAACCACACAACTAAATAGCTAATAGAGCTTATAAAAGGACATATAATAACTGGTCAGAAGGAAACAATAGTCCTAACATTAATACTCTTGCATGAACCTTAATGAAAGAGATATTAAAAACTGAAGTGGAAGTTATTATTGAGGCTTTCCAGGTGGCACAGTGGTAAAAAATCCATCTGCCAATGCAGGAGATGCAATCAATGCTGGTTTGATCCCTGGGTTAGGAAGACCCCTTGGGGTAGGAAATGGCGGCCCACTCTAGTATTCTCGCCTGGGAAATTCCATGGTCAGAGGAGCCTGGCGGGCTACAGTCCAGGGGGTCACAAAGAGTTGGACATGACTGAGCACACAGCACACACACACAAATTTATTACTAGCAGTTTTACAGAGGATCAGAAACACTCTATACTTGGTCATTTCTTATATTAATCACACAATAAATACTAAATAGTAATAAGTGAAATTATAGTTGTATGGTGTTATTTATAGGAAAGTTAGGAGAACGTTCTCCAATGATGTAACTCTGGGGAGATTTGTTGTGAAATATCAATTAGTAACATATGTGGAGCCATTAGCCTCTTTGAAAATCTAATGGTGGAATGGCCATCGCCCCAGAAATCGTACATACATGGAGAACCATGGATATGACTTAGAAAGACTGGCAGACTCCCTAAAGCTCATCCATTAGTCCCATGAAGGGAACTGATGGGCCTTTAGTTCGAGCCAAACTTTTCCTTTCAAATAGATGCTACTTTGTGCAAGGCATCATTTGGCAACCATTTAAATGCCTCAAAAAGTACTGAGTGGAAGCCTGCAAGAACTTGTGAAATATACCACCTCTGGCTTTAGGAAGATCTTAAGTTCTGCTTTGTGTAAAACAGTCCCTAATGTACCTGTTATCTTGACTAATATTAATAGTGTCCTCTTTTAGTCTCTGAAATGTCCCTGTTTGGTCAATAAACTACACAGACACTTTTGAAAAACATCAATTCATAAAATATAAGCAATCAAGAGATGAAACCAAAACAGCAAAAATAAACTTAGAAATATTGAAACTGTGAAACCATATGGAGAAATATGAATTTATAAGACTGGCAGTGAACCCATTTAAACACAGAACTAAGGTAAAATGACTATAGAAATTATGGTTAGAAAAGAGAATAGAAAAGCAACATGTCTTGACAAAAATACCTTACAAAAATTGATGAGGGAGGGAGAGGTGAAAGGATGCTAATGATTCTAAATTCTCCGACTTTTCATGGCAAACAGTCAATTAAATCAGTGTAACATTAAAATATGGAGTGAAAACTGAAAACAAATTCTTTAATAATTTATCTTTGTTTTTTAACGTTGGTGGGTCCTTTAAAAACTAACACTGTTCTAGTGAAGAAATATTTTTCTGAAGTTCAGCAATGAACTTCAGCCAAATGAAGTTCCATTTGGCTCTTATTGTTGAATTCAAGTAAAATTAAATATATTATCTTCATCAATAATAACTTTGATAAGATGATCTCACTTCAATGAAAATATGCATGTCAATATGTTACTTACATAGAGAGATGTCTGGAATGATATTCACTAAGGTCAACCTAAATTGTGGGTAATTTCTATGCTAATTTTATACTTTTATAACAGCTTGAATTTTTATAATGAACTTGTGTCATTTTTATAATAATAATAAAACAATAAAAAAAATAACTTCAGAGTCAAAACTTAGGCAG
>SJYT01018418.1:34664-50350 GCA_006410635.1 Cephalophus harveyi
CCCCCCCCCCCCCCCCCGATCCCTTGGAAAGCTATTGGTTGGAAAGTGAGATGTTTTTGGTATGGATTCAACCTCTTGGCAAATTCTGGTAAGAACAACTTTCCCTGAAGAAAATGGGTGTGGCCCTGGCCTGTGGTTCCTGTGCTGTTCAGTTTGGCTCCAGGCCTGACCTTCATATTCAGATAGCTTCCGGGTCAGGGGTAAAATGAAGCAATGGGGGAAGACAGGAAAAACCTAATAATTGTGGCAGGCAGGCAGGTTTTCCAGCTTCTAGAGAGAAAAAGAGGACAGCAGGAGCACTCTCTGACCTGGAACATGGGAGCAGGGCCTGCTTTGTCTACAGCTTGTATACTAGAGGGCCCCCAGCTCTGGGAAAGGCCCAGGAAAGTTTTCCAATGAAAAGAAGAAAGATATCATCTTGGATATAAGACAGAAAGGATTCTATCCTTAAGAAACAATTTTGTTATTTGTTTGTTGTCTTCTCCTTTCTTATCAGAGTTTTTGATTCCAATCTTTCCCTTTCCTCTCTCTCTCTTCCCTCAACCTCTGATTTCCTGAAGCTTTAGTTTGGGACAAGTGATCTTTCTATGTTTTTACCTTCTCTGCTTAAACAAAGGTAGATGTGAAAGCTGCTTAGGGACTTTTAATGACAGTATCATGGCATCAGAGTTGATGCTTGGAGTAGGATTATTGGAAAATCATTGAGACTCTTCTTCAATTTGCAAGACCTCTTTTTCCCTATAGGGCTTCCCTGGTAGCTTAGTGGTAAAGAATCTGCCTGCCAGGGCAAGAGACACAGGTTTGATACCTAGGTCGGGAAGATGCCCTGGAGAAGGAGATGGCAACCCACTCCAGGAACTCCTCCCTGGGAAATCCCATGGACAGAAGAGCGTGGCAGGCTATAGTCCATGAGGTCACAAAAGAGTCAGACATGACTTAGTGACTAAACAATAAAGCTTCTCTGCCTATAAGACCCTCAGAGAGGCAAATATGTGAAAGAGGCAATGGAATGTAAGAAGGATATGAGTTACATAATAAAAAGGGAAAGTAAAAGAATTAGCCTTATGTCAAATTCTGTCAATGATCTCGCTCTTCATAAAGTTGCACTTGTCCTCACATCTAGCAGTGAGGGCCTGTTCATAGGACAATGGCCTCCATTTCAATGGAACTTTTTCAAGGTTGTTTCACACTGCTTTTGGTGGAGTTCTAAGAATTTGGGGAGAGATTTTAATTGTTGATCTTGGAATGTGGATTTCTAAGAACTATGTATATCCGTTCAGTCATTACATAAAGGTTTCCTAAGCATCTATCACTAGAAAATGTGGATGTGTGTGTTTCGGACTGGAAGAATGGAGATGAGGATAACATGGAGAGGAGGCCTAGCAAGGCACATGAAATCGTTTAAGACTGACCTTGGAATGTGGATTTCTAAGAACTATGTATATCCGTTCAGTCATTACATAAAAGTTTCCTAAGCATCTATCACTAGAAAATGTGGATGTGTGTGTTTCGGACTGGAAGAATGGAGATGAGGGTAACATGGAGAGGAGGCTTAGCAAGGCACATGAAATCGTTTAAGCTAGATAAATTCCTTGAGAGTACAGCATATTATAGTTCTGTTCATTTTAGGCTTGAAATAATATTTGAACTTGTAATATGTATCCTCTCCTTTCACAGAGGTTACAATCAGTATTTTTCTTTTCAGAGAAGCAGAAAGACACATACCGGAGCAGAAAGGCACCTCCTGGAGCACCAAGGCAGGACCATCTATTGTTGCTTTCATCTTTGGGCTCTGAGAGAGGTAGCTATATCTATTATGGTCTCTCTCTCTATGGATATATGATATATAATTATAATTTGAGGCTTACTTTTAGAAATGAATATGTTTGGCAGAAACCAAAACAATTCTGTAAAGCAATTATCTTTCAATTAAAAAATAAATATAATAACGAATAAAATTAAATTTTAAAAATGAATATGTTAAGAGTATAATTTGTATAGGTGAGTATTGTTTTCAATTTTCTATGTCAGGAAGCTATATATCAATTTCATTGATGATGCTGTTGCTCTAAAATGTGCAACTCTCACCCTCAACACGTATTTCACACATGGTATATACACACGTAAGAGTCCTTTGGTTTGGCTTCGAGAGCCATCAGTGCAGAAGAGAACGGTCTTGTTACCTTAAGTTGTGCTTAGTTCACCTGAGAGACGTGGGATCCTAGAATGCTGCCCTGATATGCAGGCATGGTTGGCACCAAGAAAAGATGAAGAAATGGCATGGGGAGCTGGATATTAGTGGCCCAGCTGGCAGCATCATCAAGGGGTGGTTTGTGAGGTGGAGCCTAGTTTTCATGACATCAGCACTGATGAGTCTGAGTAGGTGAACTAGGGCCGCTGAAGATGAATATATGAGTAGGAACCACCAGAAGGATCACACTGAACTTTTCCCTACCACTTCCAAAGAGTTCTAAGTCATTCTTGTGTTCAGGAACCAGAGGCAAATGGTTCTAGGAGCCTTAATCTTGATTTCAGAAACTTAGTTTAACCGAAGGCATGAACAGAGAAAGGACTAAGAAGACCCTTAAGATTCACTTTTCTCTCTCTCTTTACACATCTCTCCTCCTCATCTGATAGTCCTGATAAGCCTACCTGGTATTTCACTGAGAAAATATAAGCTAACATACTGTAGCTTTGCCTTCACTTGCATTCAACCTGCTCCTGAAGTAGAGATACATCCCCTGGTACTAAACCCCTCCACTTCACAGGACGGAACCCCAGCCCTGGTTCCCGTTTTTCCTCCAGGTTTTACATTTGCTCTTATCACTTCTCCTGCTTTTTTTAACCTTCCTCTCTCTACTGGCTCCTGATCCAAAATAATCAAATATAGTCTACAAGCTCCCATCTTTTAAGGGAGCCTCTCTTAACTGATAAGTCTCTATTTCTAGCCTACCTATTATTTCTCTCCCAATCTCTAAGCCAAATTTCTCAAAACACATCCAGTATCACCCATACACTCTGCAGCCCCCAGCATGACTCTGAATGTGTTCTCTCCAAGTTTGTCAAACTAAATCCACGTGGCCAAATCAAGTAGATTTTCTGGCATTCACCTTGCTCCATCCTCCATCCTACCTCTGTGCATTGCGTACTGTTCCCCACACCCTTGTTCTCCACATTTTCTCCGGTCACAGTGCTCAGGGCACCATACTCTCAAGTCATTTATCCAGCATTTCCAGTCAGTCATTCTCCAGCTCCTTCTTCTCCAACCCCTAAATACTGTAATGCTTCAGGGTCAGCCCTGGGTTGATTTTTCGAGTCCTACACTCATTCTGATGACTTTAAATATACATTAACAATGCACAAATACATATCCCAGCCCATTTCCTCTTTTGAGATTCAAACTTATATATTCAGCCTACTTTATCTAGTTAGTTGTCTCACAAGCAATTTTTTTTTTTTTTTTGCCAGTCTCATAGAAATTTTATTTTTTATTTGGGAAGGAAATAATAAAGTCTTAGTTACAAATGACCATATCAAAGAATGATTTTCAATGAATGATAGAGATATAGTATAAATAGATTTCCATCTGCTTGCACAGTCTTAAGATATTATCTTGGCTCAAATCTTCCTCTATCAATGTCTGTTAGTTGTGTGTTTAATAACTTAAGACATATACATTCATCACAAATAAAACTGTCTTTCTACCCCTCACTGGTTACACATTATGCTCTGTGCTTACCCAATCCCGCCCACTGTAGAACTTTCACCATTCTTTCAGACCTACTTAAAATGTCTCACAAGTGTTGTGAACTCAGTTATGTCCAGAATGGAACAATTGGTCTTCATCACAACAGCCTGTTTCTCAAAGTTTTCCCATCTTAGAAAGTGAAACAACTGGTACAGTTGCTCAATTTAGAAATCTGGGCGTCATCCTCAACCCTCTTCCTTACTCCTCCACATCCCAACTATTACCAGGTTCTGCCCACTGTCCCTTTTTTTTGTATCTCTGATACCAACACCCTAGGCCAGGCTTTCATCCACTTTCGCCCGGATTCCTGCAACAGCTGAATAGGGTGTCCCTATGTCCACTGGGCAGCTGTGCTGTTTCACAGCTTTATCATGTGTGCCTGCCCCTTCCTTCATTCGACTCTATTGTGGACTTTTTAGTTCCATTTTAAGATCTTCCTTACCTCAAGGCCTTCGCACAGAATGTCTCCTCCTCCTGCACTTCCCTTCCCCCAACATCCTCTTGGCTAATGTTTTCACACCTTCCATGTCTCAGCTGAAATGTCACTTCCTCCCAGAGGTTTTCTCTAACCAAGAACTTGAATGTCCACCTCCCACCATCAGACACTGTCACATTACAACTTGAAATTTTATATTTATTTTTATTTAAATTTCGTATCATTTCCTCCATAAGGCTAAAACCTCCATGAGATCAAGAACTGTGTCTTTTTAATGATTTTACATTTAGTACTTAGTCCAAAGTAAGTAAGTGAAGTCACTCAGTCATGTCCAGTTCTTTGCGACCCCATGGACTGTAGCTAGGCTACATGGAATTTTGTCTGTCCATGGAATCTTCCAGGCGAGAGTACTGGAGTGGGTTGCCATTTCCTTCTCCAGGGGATCTTCCTGACCCAGGGATCAAACCCAGGTCTCTCACATTGCAGGCAGATGCTTTACCATCTGAGCCACCATGGAAGCTCAAGAATGCTTAATAAGAATGATCTGTTGAATGAACAAATTTTGTTTGTTGGAGTTAGACACATCTGGCTCTGACACCCTCTGTGTGACTCTAGGTTGGGTGCTTAACCTCAGTTTTTCTACCTGGAGAGTAGGGAGATAGCATCTGTCTTATAGTAATATTATGAAGATTAAAATGAGGACATGGACATAAAGCACTGGCCATAGATGCATTCAGTACAGGTTATCTCCCCGTATTGCAGGCCTCCTAATAAGCTCCAAACACTTTTTACCTAGGTTGGGAAGTTGGCACCCACTCCAGTGTTCTTGCCTGGAAAATTCCATGGACAGAGGAACCTGGTGGGCTACAGTCCACGGGGTCGCCAAGAGTTGGACACTACTGAGCGACTAAGCACACAGCATAAGCACTTTTTACCTCACACACACACACACATACACACCTTAACAGTGTTCCATGACATGAGCCCATCCACTCTGCCCTTCTGAGTCTTTCTGAGTCTCTGATTGTGACTTTCTAACTAAGAGGTTCGCCTTTGGAGAATGAGATACTTAGCGATGGAACAGCACTGATGATATTAAACCAAAGACATCACGGTAGTCCTAAATAAATGGAATTTGTATTATAAGGGCACATTCTCAAATATATTTGGCGGTAACACAAAGAGAAAGGCAGTAAATAATATTTTTGAGTGTAGAAGGCATTACTCTAAAAGAAAACACCAGATGGCAGCAGCAGATGCTAGAGATGTGTCTGATGGGATCGTAGCTCAGCCCTCTAGGATGCTGCTGCTGCTGCTGCTAAGTCGCTTCAGTCGTGTCTGACTCTGTGCGACCCCATAGACGGCAGCCCACCAGGCTTCCCCATCCCTGGGATTCTCCAGGCAAGAACACTGGAGTGGGTTGCCATTGCCTTCTCTAGGATGCTAAGGACAGCTTAAAACTACATTCAGAGAGACAAACCTTTGTTAAAAAAAGAAAAAGACAGATTTCCCTGAAGAAAAAGAATGCCTATTTTATAACATAGTATCAGATTTTTAGAAACGGTGTTTCACATGTTATCATCAAAATATGAAGAAAATAACTCCAAGCATTATGTAACTAACAAAAGGTAGTTAAACAAAGCCTTCATTCTGGGTTGTAGTTACATTTAATTAACTGTCAATCTGTGTTTCAGTTAGCCAGAAAGGCTTTAAGTCAAAGACTGAAATACTATCAGCTGATGGGAAAGGGCAAACTTTTCCCCAAATATTAAAGGCAAATATTAAAATGTGTTCACTCATATTAAAATGGGGTCAATAGTGACCTCCATTCTTGCTCTTCCAGCATCACTTAGGACACTGCTTGCTAAAATAGAAATCAAAGGATCACATTAAGCTCCAAATTAAACTTTAAACTGATAATTTCTAGTTTCCCACATTATGCATCAAATTTCATCTGCAAGTAACATGACTTTTAAAATCTTGATAAATTGGATATTGCTTGCTCAGGCTTTCCTTCTTCTAGAGGGAAAAGGGGGAGTGCGATGCTGCTCTGACACCACATAACAGTAGAGCAAACCCTTTTAAATAAAAATACGCTTTGTGGATGTCATTCCTCTTTCATATTGCATGGTGTCGTTCACAATGTCACTGTGAAATCAGAGAGAGTGAATTCAGTCTTAGATTTTGGATGACAAGCAATGGGACAAGTTCAAACCCGTTCTGTGGTGAGAGGCAAAGCAGAGCTGGCGCAGAATGCACATTGATGACTTGGGTTGGAGGGCTTGTCTTAGGGATCTCAGCGTTTTCTTTGTTTAGATTTGACTGAAGGGTAACAGGAGCATTTGTCATCAGAGAACCGAGCCAGTCTATGCAGGAGGAACACTCTGAGCGGAGGGTAACTCACTCTGCCAGCGAAACAGTCATTGTTGCCCAACTGCAGTGAACTGTTTCCAAGTTCTGTGGTCATAATTTTGAAAATGTTTTTCTCACCTGAGTTCACTATGAGATTGAGCCCCCTGAAAACACTGGGCAAGATCGCTGATTCGAACATGAATTCAGATCAAGGATTCTAGGGGAAAATTGTTCTAACTGGCATAAGGAAAAAGGAAGCAAACATCTGAACTGAAAAAACCATGCGTGTGTCTCACAGTCAGCCAAAAGTCAGCCGCCACAGGCAGATGAAATTCTGAAATCCAATAATGCACAGGGCGTTTTCTTTATGGAAATGAACGATTCACTGCACTATCTAAATCTTACATAATACAAAGAAAAGAAAAACAGCAATAGACAGAGTCTAATAACAACGACAACAGAAAACCACGTTCCCCAGGAGAGGCTTTCTGCCGAAAGCGCAAGGCAGTGGCAAATGCCTTTTCAAGGGAAGGAATAAAGCCTGTTGGTTCAAGAGGTCTTATTCCTCTTGGAAGCCTAGGAGTTTTCTCCATTTTAATGAACCCTAGCTTGCTCCAGATCTGGCAGCTGAAGGGACCCTAGGTTGGATGACCTTACTATGCCCTCCACTAAAGCCTGTGTGGTCCCCAAACAGGCCAAGGCACATCTGACGGTGGTGGGTGCCAGTTTCTCACTGACATGTGCCTTTTCAGGTTAGGAGCAGAGTTGGCTGTGCTCTGACATAGCTGTCGTGTCCTCTTGATGCCCTTGTTTTGACGGACTCCCTCTGATCTAAATGTGAAAGTCACTGACAGCCATCACTGGCCTCCTGTCCTGACAGTCTCCTCTCCAGATGACTCAGTGAGTCAGGAGGTGTCCTCCTGTGAAGCTGGGGGCCCAGGCCAGCCTCTCTTAGCAGTTGTGACTGAGTGAGAACATGCTACGCTCAGCCTGCTGGCTCCACTCTTGGGAGCACAAAGTCTGTGTTACAACAACAAGCATGAGCATTCTGACCACACTCTTCCCTATCTCAAATTCTGTAATGAGAACATTTAAAGAAAATGCATACAATCAGGAAACAGTGCTGAATGTCAGAACACTAACCGGAGTTCTTGATTTGTGGCTCTAAGACATGGATTCTTCTGCTCGCTGAATCCAGACCCCACACGTTTTGGAAGAAAAGCAACAGCCAAAAGATGAGAAAAACAGTTCATGTTTATGAGACCGGCCTGAAGCCCATGCCACACTTACGAGTTTGGGTTTTCATTCGGCAAAGAAACTAGCTGTTCTTTCTTCAAGTTCATCGGAAAATATGCCCATTAGTCTGACTCTTCGGCTTTAGGATCATTGTTTTGGAATCTTCTAAGCCAGCAAGTGAAAGATCATTTCATTTTAAACATGGAAGTTTGGAAAAAGTACCCAACATTTACCCAAGTAATGCAATAAAAAAATTAAAAAGTAGTGAAGAACAACTGGATTAAAAATAAAGGATGTCTTCCCACCTCCCCCCCCCACACCCCCCCGCACAAACACACACGCACGCACACGCACACAGGCCAGCCCCCGGCCCTGCCACACGCNTGTATAGAGCCTGTCTCTTATACACATCTCCAGAATCTCTCATGATGTACTCTGCTGCTGCTGCTGCTGCTGCTAAGTCGCTTCAGTCGTGTCCGACTCTGTGCGACCCCACAGATGGCAACCCACTGGGCTCCGCCATCCCTGGGATTCTCCAGGCAAGAACACTGGAGTGGGTTGCCATTTCCTTCTCCAATGCATGAAAGTGAAAAGTGAAAGTGAAGTCGCTCAGTCGTGTCTGACTCAGCGACCCCATGGACTGCAGCCTACCAGGCTCCTCCATCCATGGGATTTTCCAGGCAAGAGTAATGGAGTGGGGTGCCATTGCCTTCTCCATGGGTTACCTTAGTTTCCTGAAAATAGTGCACTTAAAGAACCCCTACAGGCGGGGTGTTTACAGCAGCAAGTCATAGAGAAAAGACCTTGACTGCCTCCTATTTCTCATGATTTGATGTTCTGTAAAGTGTGACACGTGGCAGGACAACCACTTCCCTGGCTTCATGGCAGAATGGAGCACATGGACCACACCTTATCTTGCAGGTAGCCACCCTCATAAGCAACCTTCCCCAATCCTGGTTGATGATGAAATTTCAGGTCAAGACCCAGTGACACTTCACTATATAGGCTGGGGACCCCTAGGGTCATGCTTATTTACAACTGCCCAAATCAGTGGCTCAGAGGTTAAAGCGTCTGCCTCCAATGCGGGAGACCTGGGTTCGATCCCTGGGTCGGGAAGATCCCCTGGAGAAGGAAATGGCAATCCACTCCAGTATTCTTGCCTGGAGAATCCCATGGACAGAGAAGCCTAGTAGGTTACAGTCCATGGGGTCGCAAAGAGTCGGACACGACTGAGCGACCTCACCTCACCTCACCTCAAATCAGGGGTCACAGCCTGGTGTCTGACCCAAACATGGGGTACAGAGCAGCAGCAGGAACTGAGTATTTCCCAGATCCATGAACACACCGAGTTGACGCTCGGTCTGCGTGGGAGTTACTTCCGCATAGACTACAGCCATGTAAGCATTGAAAGAAAGCAAGCTGCACTGTAGAGCATGTTCAGTTCTGCAAGTGCTCCAGTGTTTAATTACTGCTAAAGTCATCTGGGGTTTTTGACATAGATTCTATTTTAGTACGATCAACTCACCATTACCCAGTGTTGCCAAAAGTGAATTCCTAAGGTAGACTACTAAAATAAACCAGTAATAAATATTGGCAGTTGGAATGGGAATGATATCTCTGTAATGTAGACACAGCATTACTGACTCATTTTCAAATAACAGTCTCTCCCAAGGATTATTGGTATAAGGGATTCAGAGAAGAAAGAAGTCCATCTCTCTTTTAGGCAGCAGAATGAAAGAGGACCAGGGACCCATTGGGCAAGGATGTTTTTATATCTGCTGTGCCAATGGAGATATAGCCCCGGAGTCCAATAGGGGGTCAACTTAGGTTTCACTGAGACAGAAATAGGCATTGAAAGAAAACCATCCTAGGGGATGAGGGAGCTGATTCCAGGGACATTTTTCTCTCATTCCCCTGGAGGTAGAATGTATCCCCAGGCCTACCTGATGCATATCATGTGGCACAAATTACCTTATCAGTCACAGGGGGAGCTGCCATGTTCCTCTGAGACTTGGAATTAGTGGACTCTTTCAGGCCCCCTCTACTCCCTAATGTCAAATCCTGAGCTTTTGGCCTACTAGGTTGAGCTTTACAACTTCTCTGGTGTACTGGAAGGCGGTCGGGGGCAAAGGTCTGACTACAGTTTGGGCAGGACACGAGCTGGCCTTGACGTGGCCCTGCGTGGTTGGGCTGTCCAGTGAGAAGGGGCTGAGGCTTCTGTGGGAGTGGCTGGCGGAACTCCCTGGGGAGTCGGTCATTTTCTACTTTCCACTTTTCCAGGCATTTGGGCTCATGGATAGGAAGGGACAGGGTACCAAATTCCCTCCCACAGATGTAGCAGATGACAGTCCTCCGTCGGGTTGTGATGCCACCGGAAGATTTCTTGAGACCAGCAAGATCATCAGATTTGTCCAGGCTTGGTGCCCTGGGCTCCTCAACCTTCTGCTTGCAGCTTCTCTGATGAACAAGAAGCCGGTCTGGCAAGAATGTGCGGCCGCAGGATGCACACGGCAGCAGCTGAGCCTGGGAACTCTGGAAGGCTGCCTCATTCACTGCCTGAAGACTGTAGGACCCACTTCCGTTGAGAGGAGGTGGTTTGGAAGGTTCTGGCCTCCTCAGGTGCTTGGGCAACTTGCTGTTTTCAACACGCCACTTCTCCAGGCACTGGGGTTCGTGAATGCCAAGGGATTGGGACCCAAATTCTCGGCCACAGATATAGCATACCCGGAACCCGGGCCTGCGGGATGGGATCACGGGGGGCCTGGGCTGGCTTTCAGACATAATCCTCCTACTGGACTGCTTTGAGAGAATTACAGTTCCAGGTCTGTTTTTCCGAGGGTTTGTCTTTATTTTTTCACCCCGATTGTCACGCTCTATTTCTGGCAAGAAGCTAGAATGGGACTCACCAAATAGAACAGCTTGGTTTATAAGAAAGGTGGGCTCTTTGGAATGGTGGAAAGACTGTTGCAATGTGGAAACCCTTTTCTCCTCTTCTCTTTCCATTAACAAAGAAGTCTTTCTCTAAGGCTTGCTCTGATTTCAGGCCAGACGCATTTTGGGCTTCTGCTTAGAGTGAAGGTTAGTCAGGTTGGCTGTCTTGGGGTTCCACATCGTAGCCAGTACCTTAGACCCAAGGACTGTGACTCAGAGCTTCATTGCAGGGCAGCAGTCTGGAATGCTGGAAAGTCCCCATGAAACCTCAGATGCCTTCAAGATCTGCAGGGGAAATATAAATCAAGAAGTTATTGCATACACACACATTCACACACACACATTCACGTGCGTGTACGTGCGCACACACATGCACACACACACACACACACACATGCACACACATGCACACACACACACATTTTAAGTTGATAAAGAACAGTGATTTTTTTGACTGAGCATCCTCTTTGGCTATCATAATAACTACACATAGGATTTGTTCAGTAAATATTGGAATAAATATGAAAAACATTTCTGCTATGAACTGCACTGTTACTGTATCAAACGAAAGCAGTGTTCGTTCGATACTGCAAAGGAAGATGGACAATTATTGCACATCTTGACACACATGGTATGAACCAAGAGGCATGGTGGTGAGATCATGCAGGAGAGAACCGAGGCTTCTGAAAACTAGATTAATGAAACTCTGGATCAGGTACAAAAGACCTTCCATTACCTTAGGGATACTTTTCAGTGCCATGGATCCCTTTGTCAGTTCTTTGAAGCCTATGGACCTCTTCCCAGAATAATAATTTTAAAAGAAAAATATAAAATTCTTACTAGTACAAGTGAAACTAATTTTATTGAAATAATTTATCAAATATTTTTAGTTGTGATTTCTCTTTTACTTGAACTATAGTCACAGGCCAGACTTTTTGAGTGTCCATGAGCCTAAGGTTAAGAACCAGCAGAAGTAATTAAAGCTTGAACAGGAAGATTATCAGGAAGCCTTCAGAGTGAGTTAAGCTTCTTATAACCTATCAGGTATCCACGCTTCTTTATTATGGGACTGGAGTATTAATAAATTATGGCTGTAATTGTCAAGCCAAGAATGCAACATTGATCTCTATTCTTCCTGGTGGTCTATCTGTACACCCTCCCTGGGATGAAGATGCTCAGACTTCAGTTGATGTTTCATTAACAGATGTTGTATTCATGTTCTTGTTTTATACAGATATATCTTCTTATAGACATCACTCTACCTATCTGTCAAACTATCTTTTTTTTAAATAAAAACATGGCCAACAATTTTCCTAAACTAGAAGAAAGGGCTGGTAAGATCTCATTACAGGCAGAAGCCAAAGGAGTTTTTACCTTGGGGAAGGGCATGAGTCAGTTTTATCCTGGTCTACAACCTAGTTCAAGAAAGATTATCTTCAAAAGTCTTAGGACCTTCTTCATTTCCTGAAGGATGACCTCACTCTGGATTAGAGGTTCTTTAGCGCTGGCTCCCATTCACAGAGGGAGCGGCACCTGATCTGAGGCTAGACCCTACAGCCATCGGCAGGCACTCGAGTTCAAGCACACCAAGGACAGCTGTGCTGGTTATATCAGAACACTGTTCAGGCATTGCAGCTGAGAAGGGACAAAAAGTTGTGAGATTTGCACTCAGTTCCTGCATTTTGGTGCCAAGAAAAGTGTGAATCTTTGCAATTAAGGCTATCAAATCAGCTCTGGCACAGAAAAGGAAGTTATTCTTCATTTTGACAGATCTTAAGACAGTGATATTAACACATGTGACAAAAGAATGTGCTGGCCCCAAACAGAATGACCAACACAGAAAATGAGGCTTGAAGAAACAAAATTTATCACTTGATTATCACCATCCAAAAGAGAAAGTGGCTTTAGAGAACACAAATAATCCAGTTAAATTATTTCATTAGATTTTAAACAGCACATGGGTAAAATAATCCCCCAAACCACTCTGCTTTGTTGGTTCTGATTTCTTATTAACCAAGGACTTCCTGTTTTAGTTTCCCATTTTCCTTGCTACCAAGAAGTTGCACATAGCAAAAGCATTTAAGGAGACCAATAGGAAAAATTACTGCAGCCAAATAAACGAAACTGGTGAAACTTCCCTAAACTTGCTTACAATCTTCCCTCTTCACCATGCTGCTCCCCCAGATGAGAATTCTGAGAAAGCCCCATGACTTACCCCGATAATTCATCCATCTCTTTTATGTTAAAGATAACTAATATTTATTTAATGCTAACTATACATCAGACATTGTACTAATTTTTACGTACATAATTATAGTTAATTCTCAAATGATTATCAGACAGGTATTATTATTTCAATTTTTACAAATGAATAAGCTATGACTCAGAAAAGACAAGTAACTTGCCCAAGACAGTCAGTTTCTAAATGACAGAACTGGGAATCAATTCCAGCTCTCTTTGGCTCCAGTCCTTGACTCTTTCCATTATTCATTCTGTCTAAAATTCCACCGACAGAGCTTCTTAAGTTTTTATCCCTATTTTAATGTACAATTCATATGCCCCATGGGTTTATGAAGGTAACTAAGCTCTCACCCGCTTTTATGCTCCCCTTTAGAAGAAGGAAGGGGTGAGAGGGAGGAGGGGAATAGGGCACAGAAGAAGATAAATCTTTGAGATGGAAAAAGCAGGTGAGAAATCAGGGTTACTGAAGACAGCGTTTCTCCTTAAAGCAACAGGGATCATTTTATTTTGCTGTGAATGGTTTTCTAGAAGTTATTCTCTGCATGATGTGCAAAACATACCCTTTCCTGATCTCACCAGTATCCTTAAGAAAAATCTGTACTACTAGCCACAGATGGTGGGTGAGGGGAACTGGGGTGCAATAGTGGGTGCAGAGTGAAAGTGAAGGCTGCCCAAAGAGGTCAGATTGGCATTCAGTCTGCAGCCCTGTCGCTACTTTGATTAGGGATGGATCTTTAGGCATGCAGGCATTCATGCCTTTTCTCTGCAGCAAAAAATGACAAAGAATCATAAAATTCCCATTGAATCTTCATCTTTTCTTTTTTAATCATCCTCATCCCTCCTTCAATGTCCTCCTGAAAATTGTCTCATTGTGATTAAAGGTATTGATGTATGGAAAATGAGGTAGCTAGGACCAAGTGACACCTGGGGAGACTGAGGTGTTTACCAGAAAAATTTATGATATTTCTGCCAATGAGTCTGCTAAGGCAATGCGACAAGGCACAGCATGGTCAGTTGCTCTATCCTATAAGTTCTAAAAGTGAAAGTGCTAGAAAATACTAACTACATATACTTAAATCACTTAAGAATTTGGCCTCTCACCCAGACACGCTGTAAAGCAACATTGCTAGTTTATAAAGAGAACCACTTTGCAAAGCCAGCCAGTTTCACCCCAAGCATCCATGGAGAAATATTCACTCCAATTGGCCTGAATTATTCATTTTGACCATATTTGCACATGGGCCATTTAAAGAATGTCTTGGAAGGCATCATGTTTTATCAATATGATGCCATTTTTCCATGCCCTTTGGACTTCATGGGAAGGGAGAGACAAACTCACGAGGATGCATATAATAACCATGAAAATCCAAAAGCTATCTTAGCATTAGGGGGCATTTCTTTAAAAGAGAGGGGAAAGAACTCAAGTAGAAGTATGTGGTCTTCTAAAAAATAATTTAGTTCTTTGAAACAAAACAAATGTGTGTTACATGACCCCTTCTCTGCTAGTATAGAATCCAAATCCTTTAAACGGACAAATGAATAAAAATGAATAAATAAGAAAGGTAGACTTGGGTTTTATGCTGCCTCTGAGAAAAATTATTAAATAGAGAAAGTTTGTCTTCAATGTCCTCCATCGACCCCATTCAGTAGCCTCCCCTGCTCAGTACCCTCATATACACTCTAGTCTTCTTACTGACAAAATCTTGCTTTCAAAAAAGAGCTGATACACTAAGGCTTACAATTGATGAGGTAATATCCCTCCCAGAGTCTGGCAGAGACAGCTAGTTTCCTATTAATAGTTATTCTGCCCAAACTCCCTCAAGTTAATAGAGCCCCACTTTCTAGCTGGCACATGATTTCCTAGCCAAAAGTCTACAGGCTTCTTTGTAGCTAGTGGAAGTACTACGTGGCACTTGTAAAAACTTTTCTTGAAAAGTAGGGGACCAACCTACTCCTCTTCTCTTCCTTCATACTGTTGACTGATGGCTGGAGCTCTAGCAGCCATCTTGGGGCAGATTGTATTCATGTAACACTTAACATGACAGAGTAAAGATATGGATGAATTTGGGTCCTTGAAAATGCTGCAGCCATCTTAGAAACTCTGGAGTGACTTCCTTGGGCTTTACTTACATGAGAGAAATAAATGTTTTTTGGGTTTTTTTTTTGTGTGTGTGTGTATTTTAGTCACTTTTAAAAAAGTCTTTAACTCATATGAAAACCTAATACTAATTGGGTTATAGTTTAATAGTTAACATGGAGCTAGGCACAAAATGAATTAAAACAGTGATATGTCAAATTTCAAGATTTTTTTTGATGAGGAAAAAAATTGAAAGAGTTTATAGGGCAAAATTGACTTATTAAGAATATCAGTTCAGTTCAGTTCAGTTGCTCAGTCGTGTCCGACTCTTTGAGACCCCATGAATCGCAGCACGCCAGGCCTCCCTATCCATCATCAACTCCCGGAGTTCACTCAAACTCACGTCCATCAAGTTGGTAATGCCATCCAGCCATCTCATCCCCTGTCATCCCCTTCTCCTCCTGCCTCCAATCCCTTCCAGCATCAGAGTCTTTTCCAATGAGTCAACTCTTCTCATGAGGTGGCCAAAGTACTAGAGTTTCAGCTTCAGCATCATTCCTTCCAATGAACACCCAGGACTGATCTCCTTTAGAATGGACTGGTTGGATCTTCTTGCAGTCCAAGGGACTCTCAAGAGTCTTCTCCAACACCACAGTTCAAAAGCA
>SJYT01018439.1:0-103782 GCA_006410635.1 Cephalophus harveyi
GTCTCACTGTCCCTGCTTGACTGCACGTTTCAGCCACACCTGACATTGCCCAGCTGCTATGCTTTTGTTCACATTGGGCCTGCTGCCTGGAACATCCTTGCCCGTCTCCACTCATCCATGTGCTACTCATCCTTCTACACCCAGCTCAAATGCCCCCTCCTCAGCAAGTCTGTGCCTGAAGGCCTGGATCAGAAAAACGGCCTCATGGACCCTGAAGCCCCAGAGTTCTGTGTGCCCACGCAAGTTTGCAGCAGGACCACATTCTGCGTCCCATTCTAGCTCTGACTGGTGTCGCCTCCAGAGCACAGTCTCAGTCCTCATCTTTGTAAAATGAAAATAGTAATACACATAACAATAATAACCAGTGTTACTATCAACCTTGAGGAGGACCCTACATGGCCAGCCTGCAATATCTGACTTACCCAGTAAAGAAGCCAGTGAAACAGGTTCTGAACTTCTCCCCACTCCACATAAAAGGGAGCAAACACAAAGATGCTGGGGGCCCAAGAGACAAACCCAGAACAAAAAGTCACACAGGCCTCTCTGAGTGTAAAGAGAGTGCCCTTAACTGCTGAGCCTTAACAACCTTGCTTGTCTTTCTGGGACTCACTGGAGTCTCCTAGGATCTTTAAAAAAAATTCTGACCCTTTGGTTCCAATCCCAGAGGATCTGATGCAGCTGGTCTGGGTGGTGGGCCCCTGGGGGAGATTGAAGGCAACAGAAGGCTGAGACCCCTTGGCCTGGTGGCTCAGTCTGACCTTCTGGGGCCAAGCAGGTCACCATCTTGGAAAGGGATTTGTTGTACCTGGAAAATCTCAGCACTGTCTGCACCGTTTTGAAAAGTGAGTCAGTACTTTATTTTTAAAACCAACCCCCCACAGAGGAGACAGTAATGCAGGGATGCACCATCCCAGCCTCCTCCCCTCCATGCTGTGCATTCCCCTCCTGTGGATTTCCTTGGTCACCGAGGCCCTCAGATCCCACCTTCAGCCTCCTAGTCTAAGGGGGAACCAACACATCTAGAATCATGGGGGCCGAGAGGAAGCTCACAGCACAACCATTTTACAGATGGGCAAACTAAAGCTGAGAGTGTGGATGGGATCCAGTCTGGAGCACACAGAGTGGTGGGTCTGGGTCTCTGACATTTGATCTCTTCCTGTTGGATGTTACTCCTGTCTCTCCCTGCCCCTCGATGACTGGGTGGCCTTAGGAAAACCAGAAAAACATTGTAGGAAAACATTTCCATTCCTGCAAAATGGTGATGGATGCTAATGACTCCCTGCAAGGACTCTATGAGGACCAAATAAAACCAGCAGTGCTAGGTGAGGGGAGAGGGGCCAGAGTTATTTAGTGATGGAGCAGGAAAACTAAACTGGCAGGAGCAAGCCGGGGCCTGCTGCCTCACAGGAACATGTCCTGAGGCTGCCCTGCTCCAGGCCCAGGAACGTCTTGGCCCGTGGTCCAGACACCTGTTGTGGTCTGAGGCCTGTCCATCCTGCTCAGAGGCGCCTTCCACACCCTGCAGTGACAGCCTGTCCCCATCCTCTGCTCAGCTCTGCTTCTTAACCCGCACACAGCAACGCTCACACAGCTTACAGGCTCCTGGAACCCTTTCCTCGCCAGGCCACTGTGGCCGCCACGCCAGCCATCTCACTCCTCAGACTGGCCCTTTCCCAGGCAGCTTGCCAGAGCAGAAGACACACAGCCTCTGGCTCTGTCTGCCCCGATGTGGCCTCATGACCTTGAGCAAGCAAGTGCTTTAGCCTCTCTGAACCTCAGCTGCCACCTCTGATAGTGGGTATAATCCCGTCTGCCCCCGTGTTGTACAGGGTATCAAGTGAGCCCCTGAGCAGACAGTGAGTCCTGTCGAGTGAGAAACGGAACACAATAACCCTCATCATGACCGTTAACAGCAGCCTGTGGGGGGCTGACTTTGGCCCCCACTTACTTACGGCTGGTCAGGCAGGTGTGGGAACAGAGTCTCTCTGCCCTGACACCTTCCCCCACGAGGATGTGGCAGGGGTGTTTCAGCAGCTCGGTGGCTACAGGACTTCCCTGAGGCAGCACAGTCACGGGTTGGACAGGGGCAGGCACATGGGGGACAAGCCTGGCAAGCAACACCTGAAGGGGTGTGGGAGTCAGAGCCAGACTGCTCACTGGGCTCAAGCCAGCTCCGGGCTCTGAGGCCACAAGATCACTCGGCCCCATCACCTCAAGAGGGCACGGCAGAGACGCAAGGAGAGGCCCTTCCTGCTAACACTGTGATGTGCTCCAGTGCACTGCAACCCAAACCTGCGTCCCTGGTGCCAGCTTCACCATCCTGCCAGGGTTTCCTGGCCCAAAGAGCTGGGGGAGGAGGAAGGTGGCCCTGGCTACCAACTGGGATCAGTCTGCAAGTCCCTGAAGCTGCAGGGACTGCACCCCGTCCGTTTACTGCTTCCACGTAGCAGTGCTGTTCAGACCAAGCAGACACCAGCCGGTTAGGAGGGAGGCCATCGGAGCAGGGCCCTGAGGCCCCCTCCTGCGCCAAGCAGCAACCCTGTGATTACTGGCTTCTGGCAATTCTGACAGACTTGGGGAAGGTGAGCTTGGCCGCTGGAAGGCGCCTGGGGGACTTTGGGCCCATGGCCGTTTACTACCTGGGATGGAAGGGTTTCGATATGCTAACAACCAATACAGCAATAACTGGTGAACACCAACTGACCATCTTTCCTGCTTATCTGAAAGCAAACTCTACATCCTTAGCTAATATTTAGTTTTCCCTTTCTGCAAAAGTAGTGGTCCGTGATCCCCATCATACATCAACTGATACCATTCATTCATTCACTCAACAAAAATTTTTGAGCGTTCACCATGGGCCAAGTTCTATGAGAACTCAAGATACAGAGTTGAATGAGACAGTTGTTGCTCTTAAGGAATTCTTAGTCAATTAAGTCACATGATTAAATAATTACTCTGCTGACCAAAATTAAGACAGGCATAGAGGGTGAAGTGGAAATCAGGAGGAAGGTAATGGAAGAGCTTTCTAGAGATGTACTATCTGAGCTGGGTTTTGACAAATGCATAGGAGTTCAACAGATTATGTTAAAGCTAGGACACTCAACGAGGAGACTGCAGGAACAAAGGCTGGCACGGGACGCAAGAAGAGGCTCATGGGACAGGAGGGTGGGTGCTGGCAGTCACCTGGTCCTTTTCTGGTGGGGCCACTTACCTCTCGTTCTGGAGAGGCAAGAGCTGCCTCTTTCCTCAGTCTGGCTTCCTTGGACTCTTTCTCAGTCTCTCGGACCAGCTGCCTAATGAAGCCCCCTGGGATGACAGAGAAAAGGGGAGGGGGCGAGGATGGTGGGGGGCTCTTGTCCTCTTCCCGAATCTGTTTGGCAGAAGCAAGGAATGAGAGAGCTCAGTGAATGAACCAGCAGGGGCAAGCTGTCCTTTAAGTCTTGAACGGAGCTGGGGAGGGGGCCAAGCGGACACCACGTCCACGTATGCGAGGCCACAGAGAAGCTAGCGAAGCCCTGGGAAGCCTCGGGACAACAGGTGAAAATGGAACGTTCAGCCTTGAGGCTGCTCCAGGCAGCGCCACTTCCGCCTGGATCCAGTTTCCTCATAGTATGGATTCGCACAGTGGAGCCCACTGGTACCCTTCCTTGGCGTGGGACAGCCTCATCTCTAGGAAGACCTGCTTCAAAAGAAGCTTTTCCAGTTTCCAGAAGGGGACAGGTCACAGGGAACCATCCACACACTCTGGTCCCATCTCAGCTTGTGATAAATAGATTAAGTAATTCACCACCTTAATCACTTTCTGTGCCAGGAGCATGGTGAGGGAGGGCAGGGCTGGCGGCCACGGTTCATCTAAGGATCCAGCCCTATGGCTATAGCCCACTCCACTGACCCCACGCCCTGACTTCTTGACAGTCCTTAAAGCAGGACCTGGGCAGCAAGGGACTCCCCAGAACTGGGCTGGAAAGCCTGTCTTTTACCCCAGAAACACGGTCCAAGCCAGAGCTGGCTGGACTTGGATTGCAGCTGAGACTTGCCACCTTGGAGATGGAGACCTGGGACTGGATAAAGACAAGGGTTTGTCTTTATCCAGCATCACTGTGACTGCTCATGAGTTTAAAGGAAAAAAAAAAACAAACCTCCAAGCATTCTATGGCAGAGCTACACACTGGTTTAAAACAGGCTCCTTATCAAAGTCCTCCCTGAGAGGCTGGCAAAGACTTGATATCCGCAGCCCCATTGATAAAGAGGAATCTAAAGGAGACAGGAAACACCAAGAGACAGAGCAGAGGCCCAGAGATACGGCAGGCCTCTGCCCAGGAGAGAAGCGGGGGACATGGGAGGCTGGGCTCACGTTTCCTCTGCGCCTCTCTACATGCACTGAAACCCGCGCTGTGATGGTGAAAGGCACGCTCTAGGGAGGTGTCACTCCGCTCCCTCCAGCATCAGTCTATGCCACATCAGATCAGCAAGGGCAGAGGCAGCCGGGAGGCACTTCTCAACCACCCCACCCTTCAGCCTCTCATCAAATTTCATCAAATCAGTGCACAAGGGTGGGGGCGAGGAACAGGGGAGATAACAGGCATAAAAGAAAGAGGCAGCCCTTTATGAATTCTTACAACAAATACAACAGGGAAAAGAGCCATCAATGGGAAGAAGAGCCTGTTTCCAGTGTTCCATGGGTGACAGAAACCAGGGACCTCAGAGACCTATCCCCATGGCATAAGCCTGGCAGCTGGCAGCCCTGCCTCTGGTGCCCCTGCTTCCCCACCCACTCTCTCCCACACAGACCCCCGTGCTCATCAGAGCTGCCATGAGGATGGTGCTGGGACAGCTGGTCTACCTGCATTCCCCCGCCATCACCTCCTGAGGGACAGAGACCAGCGGCCATGGGAGGGGTCAAGGGCATGGTCACTAATGCCTGGCTAGGCTGGAGATGCCACGGCTAACTGAGGCGGAAGATGGAAGGGAGCCTGGACATGCGCCAGGGGAGCTCTGGATGTCAGAACCTCTGCCTGAGGTGGGAGGGGGTAGCCTGAGACAGCAGGGCTAGGACGCGTCCTTGGAGGGTCCGGCTGGCCCCTGGGGCTGCGGCCCGAGCCCCGAGTGCTACTTTCCTTCTGCTCCCACAGAGCGAGGCGTGACGAGATGGCCATGCTGAGGCAGTGCCAGGACCGCGAGGTGAGATGAGATGAGACGAGATGGAGCTCTCTGCCAGGCAGCACGGACTGCAGCTTTATGGACACAGGCAGTACATGAGGCGATGCGCAGAGACTGACCGTGGAGACCCAGTAGGGAGAGAGGAGAGAGACAGGTTAGCTCGTGGGCACCGCCCAGACCCACCCCCTCCAATGCCAGGGACCAGGCCAGGCGCAACTCACTGTCATTTACATCTGGGAGGCATATGGTCAGCAGAGAGCTGCTGGCTATAGAGTGGACAGTGCCCTGAAATTCTTGCCAACCCTGACCACGCACTTTTAACTTTTCTCTTCATGTATACAGCCAGAAAAGTATGTACTTGCAAATGTATAGCTCAGTGGCTCTCACAGAAAGAACACGATAGAACCAGCACTGTGACCAAATTAAAACTGTTAAACTTTTAAAATAAAAACATGGTATTATTTTAAAATATATTAAATTTCAACTTAAAATATTAAAAATAATCTTTATTAAAATTATAAAATAAAAATAATTTTGATTACAATTCTTTAAAAGTACATTTTAATTTAATTTGAAATATTCTTTTATGTATGACTATAGTATATAAATTGGAAGGGCTGATGTTAAAGCTCCAACACTTTGGCTACCTGGTGTGAAAAGCTAACTCACTGGGAAAGACTGAGGGCAGGAGGACAAGGGGGCAACAGAGGATGAGATGGTTGGATGGCATCACTGACTCCATGGACATGAGTTTGAGCGAACTCCAGGAGATAGTGAAGGACAGGGAAACCTGGCGTGCTGCAGTCCATGGGGGTCAGAGTCAGACACAACTTAGCGACTGAACCACACCACAGTATATAAATATTATCTAGATATATAAATATTATAAATAAAAGAATAAACACGCAAATTTAATCTATAGCGATGAAGGTGAGAGGAGTTGTTAGTGTTCAGCTGGGAAGAAGCACAAGGGGAACTTTCTAGGAAAATGGAAATGTCTTATATCTTGATATGAGGTGTGAAATGTGAATTTAAATGGAGTCACTAATGTCAAGGGGTTTTACAACATAGCTGGCAGGCCATTAAGGAGGTGGACCTCATATATGTCCTCCCCAACTATAACCACAAAACTTCAGAACTGGTGACGTCCTCCCCAACTGCAACCACAGAACTTCGGAACTGGTGCAAATGGCAGGTATTACAAGGACTCTGCAAGAATCCCTGAGGTTTGTCTCAGAGAGGAACTTTGACTTCCCTCAAAGCTTCAGCAATACATGAACAGTGAACCTCCAGATGTTCAAGCTGGTTTTAGAAAAGGCAGAGGAACCAGAGATCCAATTGCCCACATCCTCTGGATCATGGAAAAAGCAAGAGAGTTCCAGAAAAACATCTATTTCTGCTTTATTGACTATGCCAAAGCCTTTGACTGTGTGGATCATAATAAACTGTGGAAAATTCTGTAAGCAATGGGAATACCAGACCACCTGACCTGCCTCTTGAGAAACCTATATGCAGGTCAGGAAGCAACAGTTAGAACTGGACATGGAACAAGAGACTGGCTCTAAATAGGAAAAGGAGTACGTCAAGGCTGTATATTGTCACCCTGCTTATTTAACTTATATGCAGAGTACATCATGAGAAACGCTGGGCTGGAAGAAGCACAAGCTGGAATCAAGATTATCGGGAGAAATATCAATAACCTCAGATACAAAGATGACACCACCCTTATGGCAGAAAGTGAAGAGGAACTAAAAAGCCTCTTGATGAAAGTGGAGAGTGAAAAAGTTGACTTAAAGCTCAACATTCAGAAAACGAAGATCATGGCATCTGATCCCATCACTTCATGGCAAATAGATGGGGAAACAGTGCAAACAGTGTCAGACTTTTTTGGGGGCTCCAAAATCACTGCAGATGGTGATTGCAGCCATGAAATTAAAAGCCGCTTACTCCTTGGAAGGAAGTTAAAGACACTCCTTGAAAGCAAAGTTATGACCAACCTAGAGAGCATATTGAAAAGCAGAGACATTACTTTGCCAACAAAGGTCCATCTAGTCAAGGCTATGGTTTTTCCAGTGGTCATGTATGGATGTGAGAGTTGGACTGTGAAGAAGGCTGAGCACCGAAGAATTGATGCTTTTGAACTGTGGTGTTGGAGAAGACTCTTGAGAGTCCCTTGGACTGCAAGGAGATCCAACCAGTCCATTCTAAAGGAAATCAATCCTGGGTGTTCTTTGGAAGGATGCTAAAGCTGAAACTCCAATACTTTGGCCACCTCATGCGAAGAGTTGACTCATTGGAAAAGCTCTGATGCTGGGAGGGATTGGGGCAGGAGGAGAAGGGGATGGACGACAGAGGATGAGATGACTGGATGGCATCACCAACTCGATGGACATGAGTTTGGGTGAACTCCGGAGTTGGTGATGGACAGGGAGGCCTGGCGTGCTGCAATTCATGGGGTCGCAAAGAGTCAGACACACTGAGTGACTGAACTGAACGGAAAGTGACAGCCTCAGTGCTCAGTCACCTTAAGGAAGACCAGCTTTGGCCTCCAACATCAATCACAGTTCTTTGTAATGCAAACCTCCCCTTAAGCCTTTAAAAGTCCCTGAATTTTACTCCCCAGCAGGACACTGCTTTGCAATCAAAATCTGTGTATCTCAAAATGCAATTCTTTAATACCAAATAAACTTTTATTATTATTTCCTCCTAGATTTATTTAGGTTGACAGAGTGCTGGTTACACTAGTATATCACGTGTAAAAATTCATTCAGCTGTACAACTAGGATAGAATATTTTACCACATAAAATCATATCAGTTTAAAACACAGAACATTACCAACTCATGACAATCCCTCACACCCCCTTCTAGTAACTATTCCACATTCCCCCCTCCCCCCCAACAGAGCAGCCACTCTCCAGCTTGCTGAAATCACAGAAAAGTGTTTCTTTTGTGAGGGAGTATCCCCTGGAGAAGGAAATGGCAATCCACTCCAGTATTCTTGCCTGGAGAATCCCACGGACGGAGAAGCCTAGTAGGTTACAGTCCACGGGGTCGCAAAGAGTCGGACACGACTGAGCGACTGAACTGAACTGAACTGAACTGAACTTGCTATATAATTTGACCATGAAAATGAGGAAAGCACAAGAAACATTGGCTATTTGACCGAGAGCTTTGAGAAAAGATTAAGCATTTTTAGTATCATTTTCAAAACCTTAACAAACATACACAACTTTTGACCTAGAAAGTCCTCTTTTGGAAGACAAATTGAGGAAGTGATCCTCAACCAGAAAAACATCTTCACTGTGTTGCCTGTAGGACTAAAAATCCTAAAAGTGAGAGTTGCTCAGTTGTGTCCAACTCTTTGGGACCCCATGGACTATACAGTCCATGGAATTCTCCAGGCAAGAATACTGGAATGGGTAGCCTTTCCCTTCTCCAGGGGATCTTTCCAACCCAGGGATTGAACTCAGGTTTTCCCCATTGCAAGTGGATTCTTCACCAGCTGAGCCACAAGGTAAGCCCAAGAATACTGGAGTAGGTAGCCTATCCCTTCCCTAGCAGATCTTCCCAACCTAGGAATCAAACCAGGGTCTTCTGCATTGCAGGCAGATTCTTTACCAACTGAGCCTCCAGTAACTAGAGAAGCCAAATAAATTAGCACACATCTGAGCTGAAGGAATAGTATGAATCCTGGAAAAGGATGCTTAAGAACATTTTATTAATAAAACAACTTTATCCATCCCATTGTCAGGCTTCTAGAAGGACAGCATCAATAAGAACCTGCTGAAGAGTTTAATGGTCTATTTATTTCCATGAGTGAGTGAGTGAGTGAAATTGCTCAGTCGTGTCCGACTCTGTGCGACCCCATGGACTGTAGCCTGCCGGGCTCCTCTGTCCATGGGATTTTCCAGGCAATAGTCCTGGAGTGGATTGCCATTTCCTTCTCCAGGGGATCTTCCCAACCCAGGGATCGAACCCAGGTCTCCCACATTGTAGACAAACACTTTACCATCTGAGCCACGAGGGAAGTCCATTTATTTCCATAGTATAGACAGAAATGTCCAAGGGGAAATGTAAATCAGGAAACCGAAGTGGAAAGAACCTGTCAGCCTCCGATCCAGGTGTCAGTAATAAAAGATTAAAACTGTTAAAAATAAAACCTGCTTCACCAAGGTATAACTTCTACGCCTGCCATAAGCTTCATTCATTGTAAGTGCACACTCAGATGCTTTTTGATAAGCTTAGTTTTTAAAAATAAATTTACATTGTTTTGCAACCCTGGGTGATTGACCAGAATCGCCCCCTATAAACCCTTCACTCCTATTTGCAGTCACTAGCTGTTCCCACCCTCAGGCCCAGACTTCTGATATAGATGGAATCCTGGAGAATGCAGTATTTTACATGTGGCTTCTTGCATTTTGCATGTTTTTAAGGGTTTTCTGCATTGTTGTGTACATCAGCATTCCAATTTTTACGGATAAACCACATCCTCTTTATCCATTCACCAGCTGATGGGCATCTGGGCCGTTTCCACTTCGGGGCAGGATGAATTAAGCTGCTCTGAGTAGGCCTGTAAGTCTCGGTGCGCTGTTTCCACTTGGTGCCCATGTGTTTCCGCTTCTCTTCAGGAGATACCTAGGAGATGGCACTACTGGGCTGTCTGCTAACTTTACGTTTGACTTTTTAGGAAGCAGCGCAACTGTTTTCCCAGCCTCCTTGCAGTGTCTCAGGTTCCACTGGGAAACATTTGCAGTCACATTGAAAGGTGCGAGTGTTGGCTTGTAAAGACGGCGGAGGGCAATATGGGGCATGCGCGTAGCACACACTCCCAAACGGGCAAGTAACAAAGCACTCCACACAGAAAATGAAGAGCCTTTCCATACGCCCAGGTTCTGCAACCGAAAATTCCACCAAGTGTGGATTAAAAAAACTGGGGGCGGGGGGTAAAAATATCCAGAAAGTTCCGAAAAGCAAAAGTTGAATTTGCTGTGCCCTGGCAACTATTTACACTGTATTCACATTTACACTGTCTTTATATAGCATTTACATCGTGTTTATAACTGCGGACAGCATCCGCATTGCATTCGATATTATTAGCAATCTTGAGATGGTTAAAAGTATACGAGGAAAACTGTGCTGGGTTATATGTAAATATTAAGGTAACTATTACTGCTTTTTATATAAGGGACTTGGGCCCCCACGGATTTTGCTATTTGTGGAGGTTCCTACAACCAAACCCCTGGGGATACCCAGATCTTAATGATACATCAAAATGTTAGTGAAGGGGGTCAGGAGGAGAGGAAAAGGCCTCTTTGCTCCCGCTTCGACTTTTCTCACTTCTGGCTCTGAGGAGGGGCCCTCACTGCCCGCTCCTGGAAGAGACCCCGGCCCCCCATCTCCGACTGTCAGAGTTACCATGGCTCACGAGTTTTCACCGGCCCCTTTGGCCTGTCAGCAGCTGTTGGCAGTAACTTATCCATAAGAAACAGGGTCAACAGCACTCCAAGCAATCTCTCCTCGCACAGTGAGAGCTGCCCATCCGGGGAGTTGATGAGACGGATCCGCGAGGCCGCGCTGAGGAGAACCCATCTCGCGAGACTCCACCGTAGCCCTCGCTTTATAACCCTGTGCGAGAGGACGTCGACTCGGATCATCTCGCGAGAGCACACTGTGGCCCTCGCTTTCCAGGAGTGTAGCGTGGGCGACGCCACGCCCACTCCCACCATCTCGTGAGATCCCATCGTGGCTCTCGTTGCCCGACCCCGTGTGAGGCGATGGCAAGTGAATTAAATCATCTCGCGAGAGCCTACTGGGGCCCTCGCTTTCCAGCTCCGCAGTGGGTTGCTGTCACGTGATAGCGTGAAATCAGCGCAGGCGTGTTTACACTATAGAAACTAGGAAAAATCACAGATCGGGGCTCTTACTCCTAGAGCCAGTCCGTTAAACAGCCAGCACAGCACTGGCTGACGCCGAAGCGCTCCTGCAGGGCCTGGCAAGGGTGAAATCACAAGCGCTAAAGACTGAACAAGGGATATTTCAGCTCCGATGAGGTCAGGTGCCCACGGGAGACCCTGAAAACTCAAGTGCAACAGCCAAGTCTTTGCATAAGAAAAAGACCCCATAGTGTGGGCTCTCCCACTTGCAAAGGCACGTGAGGTTGAGCTGGCGAATAAGACCCTCCTCCCGACTCATTCCCTTAGGAGGCACTGGAGCGTCCCGGAGTGACTCACAGCCGTAATCCGCTCTGCTACAGGCCTGGACAGCCGGAGCCCAGGTTATGAATAGGCCTGACGTGAGGTGGCTGCCCTGGTCACTGCCCTGCCCCGACTCCCAACACTTCCCATCCGGCCCCCGCCAGGTCAGTGGCTGCTTCCCAAGAATAGCCCTCGGCTTCAAGGCTCCAGGGGGAATCCTGGCTGATGGTCTGGGCTGTCCTCAACCGGGCCGTGGGCGGGCCCAGAGGGCTGTAGCACATGGGGGCAACGAGGGCCCAGTCTCTGCCTTTACTCCTCGCGTCCTGCCCCTCGAAGGCACCAGGCCAGCCCCACTGACCCAGGATCAGGATCCAACCCTACTGGGGCGGCTTTGTCAAGCCTTAATTTAAGCAAGTGTTCTTATCACCGCATTCTCATCCAGGCCTGAAACTCACACCTGCCTCATCAGCTGCCGTTTTAAGCCTATGAAGAGGCCCCAGATGCTCTGAATTCATGGGATGAAGTCTCAAGTCTCCCCTCAGGGGTGAGGAGGGCTGGTGAAAGGAAAGGTCACTCCCAAAGCCAGGGATGGTTTGAAACAGTTTTCCATGTAGAAATGCTGGTATGAGTGGCCTCAAGGCTTTCCCTCTCACCCCTCAAGGTCCAGCCTTGACCCAGCAGCTAATCCTCCAATGACCTCACCTGTCTCAAAGGACAAATTCCCAAGTCTTGATGGTGACTCACAGAGCCCTCAGGGGCCCCCTTGTTCCTCTACTTCAGCGACACTGACCTGGCTGCGTCCTTCCACATGGGTTCCCACCTCAGGGCCTTCGCACATTCCGCTCCCGTTGCTTCACACACTTTTCCTCCTGCAGGGCTCACATCGTCTCCTCTTTCAAGTCTTTGCTCAGAGTCATCTTCTCCATGGTCCTGCCTTCACCATCCTATTTAAATGGCTACCTAGCCGCATTCCACCCTGTCCCAGGGCCATTCATCGTCTGATTCTGCTCTTTCCCCCGCAGCGCGTACTCACTGTCCCTCTTGCTCTGTGTTTCTTGTTTAGTTTTTGACTCCTTGTGCAGAACACGGCCCCTAAGAGGTGCAGCATTTCGATTTATTCTGTTCACGTATGCGGCCCCAGAGCCTAGAACAGTGCCTGGCACATTCTTTGTTTTCAGTGCATATTTGCTGAATGACTGAGCGAAGGAGTGGACGGGTAATCAGGAGTGTGGCTGGCGAGGGACAGAGCAGGCCGTTGCCAGCAAGTCTGTGGCAGGGACTTCGCATGTCTTCTTGTGCCGTCTGCATCTGCATCTCTTATCATGGCCCAAGTTCATGTCCTGCTGCCGCCATTACCTTGTGGGAGCCTAGGAAGTTCTCTGAGACTCAATTTTCTCAGCCATAAAATGGGAAGAGAACAGCCACATACCCACATGCTTAATCACTGATAACTGCTTGCCGTCATCTTTTCATCTTTGTTTGACTCCACGGTCAAAGTCAGCCCGGAGACCCCAGCCCAGGACCCAGCACTGGATCATTCACCCACATTTAGGGAGAACCTACTTTGTGCCAAGCACTCAGATAGAAACCTTACACCTAAACTGCTCTCAGCCCTCTTAAATTCCTCCTGGACCTGAAATTTAATTATCTTAAAATCCATTATCCCATTTCATCCCCAAGACAGCAACCACGTGGTTGGCATCACTCCAGTAGAGCAGAGACTCAGATAAGTTGAGGCACTTGCCTAAGCTCACCTGGCAAGAAGGTCGAGTGCTTCCCTCTCAGGATCCTGACCAATACAGCTGGGAGGCAAGTAGTTTCAACTCATCGCCTCTGATAGATGAGTAGTTGTGTCTGGAGTGTTGTTTGGGAAGGACTCTGAGCTTCCGTCTGGGCTCAGAGGGAAAAGGGTGATCTGATTGATTATTAATGTCTGCCCTGGGTGTAGGATGAGGGAGTGATGACTGCTGCTTGCTAGAGGCTAAATGGGCAAAAGTGACTCATGATTTGTACACAGTCCAGCCAGTCTCACTCAGACCTTGCGTCTGGTGATCACAGAGCCAGTGGGAATGAAAAGGGACCTGGTCAGCACACAGGCCACCCTTCCCTAATCAGGGCAAGAGAACCCCACAGCCAGCAAGTGGGTGAGGATTCAGGCCACTCACAACAATCCACATCCTCCTAGAAGAGGAGAACAGGGAGGGGGATAAGTGGGACACAAAGGTAGGGAAGTTAACAGAAGGAAAGAGAGCGCGTGAAGAGACAGGGTGAGCTGGAAGGAGGGAGGGCAAAGCAGGTGAGGCCTGAGATGGCAAAGGATGGACAAGAGGGGACTAGCGGGACTCATCTTCCGTAAGAGAGGCTCAGAGGCCCAGCCCTGCTCACAGGGAATTTCCTGGATGGAGGACCGATCAGTGCCCCGGTGGTCACATCCAGTGCTGGCTCAGGACGAGGGGGGACACGCGGGGTCTGCTCTAATTGCTTTTTTCTTAGAGCAGACTTGCACAGCCCTCGCAGGCCAGAAGACCCACCTTCTCCTGGCCTGGAGTCTGTCAAGTGGGAAAAGGAAGGGACTCGGCTGAGGACTCACAGCTCCCACAGCAGCAGAACCAGGGTCCTCATCTCCCGTGCCGGGGCCTGCCGCTTCTTCCCTCCTATCCAGAGAGCTAACCTGCTAGGATGACCACATCCTGGCCCCGGTTCTCCTCTCAGGAGCAACACATAGGGATCCACCTATGACACCCACGGGATTGACCCCCAATTTTCTCATCAGGAGCCTTCAACCATTTCCCGGGTGAGAAATTTCTCATGACTCCCAGATCCTGCAGAACACTGGTTCGGTGTTTCCTGTTGCCAGAGTGAAGTGAGAGACTGGTCAGGCTTCTGCCGTGAGGCCCTCCTGACTGTTCCAGGGTTTGATTGCTCCATCATCTGGCTGTCTTTCTATTCCTGCTGTGTTGCCACCTGGAGCTTTGCTGTCTGATACAGCAGCCGTTAGCCACACTGCTCCTGCTGTTTACCCCTGTCTTGTCTGACTCTCTGCAACCCCATGGGCTATAGTCCGCTACACTCCTCTGTCCATGGGATCCTCCTCCAGGCAAGAATACTGGAGTGTGTTGCCATTTCTTCCTCCAGGGAATCTTCCCGACCCAGGGATCAAGCCCGAGTCTCCTGCATTGGCAGGTGGGATCTTTCTACCACTGAGCCACTTGGGAAGCCCCATTAGCCACATGGGGCTATTTAAATGTAAATGAATGTAAATGTCAGCTTCTCAGTTGCACCAGGTACATCTCACATGTTTGACACGTGGCTAGCGGCTACCATATTGGACAGCACAGATACAGAACATGTCTATTATCAAAGAAAGTGCTGTCGGACAGAATGGGACTAGATGAGGGCTTTCAACAGGTGGTGATTGTGTCCACCCACAGGTATTTGGTGGCGCTAGTGGAAAAGGACACACCTAATAATGCAGGAGATGTACGAGATGCAGGTTCGATCCCGGGGTCAGGAAGATCCCCTGGAGTAGGGCATAGCAACCCACTCCAGTATTCTTGCCTGGAGAATCCCATGGACAGAGGAGCCTGTTGGGCTACAGTCCTCGGGGCTGTCGTAAAGAGCTGGACACCACTGAAGCGACTTGGCATAAAAGCATTTTTGATTGTCACAACTGGAGACAGGGTACTAGTGGGTAGAGGCCAGGGATGCTGATAAACAGCCTACATGGCTCAGGACAGCTGCCCCCACCCCCACCACCACAAAGAATTATTCAGTTCCAAATGTCAATAGTGCTGAGGTTAGGAAGCCCTGGTCTAGGAGAATCATGTCAAGTAGAGAGGAGTGGTAAGAGGGAAAAAAAAAGCAAAATAATCTTGCTTCAAACAATACATAGATGTGACATAACAAGAATTGAGAAAATGAGTCAACCCACTGCTGACAGAAGAAGAGAGGAAAAGCCTCTCCCGGATCCATCACCACTCGGTGGCTCTGTGGCCCCGGGCAAGTCACTAACCCTCTCTGATCCTCAGATTTCTGGATAAAACTGGGATAGTATCATGCCCCCTCCTAGACTGTCAACGGATTAAATGAGTTTGAACCAGCTTCCCTGGTGGCTCAGAGGTTAAAGCGTCTGCCTGGAACGCGGAAGACCCGGGTTCGATCCCTGGGTCAGGAAGATCCCCTGGAGAAGGCAATGGCAACCCACTCCAGTACTCTTGCCTGGAAAATCCCATGGAGGGAGGAGCTTGGTACGCTACAGTCCATGGGGTCGCAAAGAGTCAGACATGACTGAGCGACTTCACTTCATCATCTGTGGAAGAGCATTGCATAATGTTTTATCTTGGCACAAACTGTTGATTAGACTAGACCAAATAAATAAGTCTCTGGCAGTAAGGCACGAAGTCCCACTTTCATTTCACTTTGCATGACCTTGGGTCACTTAAGCCTCTCAATCTCACTTCCTGATCTGTAAAATGGGGCTGATCGCTCCTGACCAAGCTTACAGCAATACCCAGTGTGGAGACATTTAATTCTGGTGAGCAACCCTCTCTCTCTCTCGACAGCTAATCCGCTTGCCCTCCATGAAACTGAAACTCAAACCCCAGCTGGTACTCAAGAAACAGCTGAAAATGCACACAGTCTGTTATGGGCAGAGAAAAATTCCCTTGGGACCCCCAGACCTTGAACTTCCTGCCACCCTGAGCGCCAGTACTGGCCACATTATTTGGTAAATCCACCTCACTGATTCTCCAAAATCTTTCCTGTGCTGCCGCAAACTGTAGTTCCTCAAAATAATGAAGTTATCAGGGAGAAGCCCAGTGTAGCTGAAAGGAAAATTACGGAGCTGCGTGAGTCATGGTGGGGGCAGGCGAAGGTGATTCAGATGAAGCTGATGGTGACTGGGTCCTTCAGAAAGAGTGGTGTTCGTGTACGTGTGTGTGTGTGTGTGAGAGAGAGAGCAAGTGAGGGCAGGAGTGAAGGAGAGTGGAAATGACACCTGCCTTGACAGTTCTGAGCTCTCATCCCAATGACCTTGTTTGTGTGATGAAAGCTAATTTTTGTCGAAACTAACACTGAGATTTAATTCTTTCCTTTGAGGTTTGGGGGATGACGGTGGAGGTTTTAGGGGTGGGGGTTATCAGGGAAGTGAAAGTGTTAGTTGCTCAAGTCGTGTCTGACTCTTTGCAACCCCATGAACTGCAGCCATGCCTCTGTCCATGAAATTCTCCGGGCAAGAATACTGGAATGGGTTGCCATGCCCTTCTCCAGGGGATATTCCTGACCCAGGGAGTGAATCTGCATCTCCTGCATTGCAGGCAGATTCTTTACTGTCTGAGCCACTAGGGAAGCCTGTTATTGGGAAAATTGGGTTATTATTCCTAGAATGGGGAGCCTGACTTGAAGGCAGTGGCTGTTGTAAACTCAGTGCTGTCACTGCAAAGCTGTGTGTCCTTGGGCAAGTTGCTGACCCTCTCTGTACCTCAGCTGCCCTATCTGTGAACAGGTGGGGCTGGATTTGACAGCACCCGAGGTCCCTCCACTTGCCTCAAACTGACTTTCTCCGTTTTTCAAATAATTCAGTTTCACATAGCTTAAAAATTAGGGGTACCATGAAAAGACATGGAGGAAACTTAAATGCATATTGCTAAATGAAAAGTACCCAGTCTGTAAAGACTACATCCTGTAGACTCCAACTATGTAACATTCTGGAAAAGGCAAAACTGTGGAGACAGTAAAAGGATCAGTGACTGCTGGCAGTTGAGGAGAGGGAAGGATGAAGATGCAGGGCACAGAGGATTTTTAGAGCAGTGAAACTATTTTATATGATACAGTAATGATGGGCACATATCATGATGCATTTTCCAAACCCATAGAATATACACCACCGAGAGTGAACCCTCGTATGCAATGTGGACTTGGGGTGATAACGATGTGTCAGTATAGGTTCATCAGCTATTAACAAATATCCCACCCTTGGGGGGTGGTGTTATAAGGGAGGCTATGAATGTAGGAGGCAGGGGGTATATGGTAAATTTTCTGTACCTTCCCCTCAATTTTGCTGTGAATCCAAAATTGCTCTAAAAATGTATTAATTAAAAAAAATTAACGACATGTCACATACCACTGCGACTAACTACCTGTTTAAACTGGACCATTCGGACAGTGGCTTTTATCTCCGAGGTAAGCCAGGAGCCGCTGAAGGGCTGTCTCCTGGAGCCCTCGTGGGCACCCAGCCCGAGTTCCCACTGTTTTGGCAGTGCCAGGAGGCTCTCTCCGGCGTTTGGGGCCTCCTGGTCTCAGCTCAGGAAGTCCCCAGAAGTGCCTGGTCTTGTCCCTGGCTGGCCACGGACCTTATGAAAATTTGCACTGATCAGACCCTGATAGCGGATGGGTGCAAGTATGTTTTGCAAGTATATGATACCCTGAGTCTTGACAAGGTGGGTACCCCCTGGGGTTGTATCGGCTCCCACAGAGGAGAAGTGTTTCTCCAGCTTTGGTGGGCACCAGTGTTCTTGCCTGAAAAATCCCGGAGGACAGGCGCCTGGCGGGCCACAGTTCAAGGGGTCGCAAGGAGTCGGACACGACTGAACACGCAGACCCCTCAATCGGTTTAAAGTCTGAGGACCTGCAGGTCCCTTCCCCTCGGGACCGTGGAGTAGTTCTGAGATGGGAATGTGCGTTTTAAAAGCCTTTCCCCGCCCCAGGGCAGGCCAGTGGAGGTGGCCAGACTCGACCTTGGGAGAAACGCTGCCACAGACAATGAGCCCTGGTTGCCACCCCCGGGATGGTCTCGCCAAGGCCCCTGGGGTTTCGGAGGCGGAACTAAAGCTCGGGTCCCGGGAGGGGCTGATCGAGGTCACAGTGTCAGTAGAGCCCACACTGGGCTACTCAAGGTGACCTGGCCCGGGTGCCACCGGATGTCTCATGGGCGACACGCAGCCCCTCCAAAGTCAGGTGACCCGGAGACCCTCCCCCGCCAATCCCTCCCATCTTGGGCCATTATATTCTAGATCTTATCCACAGCCCACCCAGACCTATCACCCAGATCCGGGAGAGCCTAAATTTAGTAGCAAAGCCAACCCCGAGGGAACTAGGGTCCTGTCGGACACAGGAAGCCCCCGTGGGACCCCCAGCCCCTCCTGAGCTGGGGCGCTGAGCAGGCTGGGCATCTGCTTGGCCGGTCAAGGAGTGAATGCCGCAGCCCAGTTTTCCAAGCCCTGTGGGACTGAAGCCCAGGGTCGAGGCCAGACTGGGCGGCTTGGAACGGACTGGGCTTTCCTCTCCCGGCCACCTCCATGGAAAAGCTGCTCCAAGGCCCTAACCCTGAGGCCTGACCCCAGGGAGGGAGCTCTGTGTCCTCTCCCCAGCGTCTCCACTTCCCCCCACCACCCACTGAGGCCAGTGCAGGTCTCCATTCAAAGAAATGCCCCTAACGGGTGAGCCAGAGAAAACACCTCCTCTCCGACAGAGGATGAAGTCAGCGCCATATGAAATTCAAACCATCGCCCACTATCCCCTCCCTCCTCCCTTGCCATGCTTATTTGGAATAAATGGAATTAAAAAAAAAAAAAATTACCATCACGGCTGATACTCAACAGTGTTGGAAACACGAAAAGGAAAGAGTTGGGCTCCCTGAGCATCAACCGACACTCAGTTAAGCAGAAATCGCTATTTGGGAAAATACGAACCTCGCTGTCTGCCAGCCGAGATTCCAAAGTGGTTACCCCATGACTCTAAATGCATATAGATATTTAAGAATCGGCCAACAGCTGGGGCCTAAGCAGGGTGATCTTCTAACAGTGTTCCCCCGCACCAGTGTGTGGTTGTAAAATTCTTCCATGAAACACCCAACCAGCAAAGGGGAACAGGCCTCGCAGGCTGAAAGGCCCGAAATAGGCGAGACCAGCAGCCACCGCAGCCCCCAAGGCACACTCCGGACAATTATGCCCGTCCGCTCACCGGGGGCCTGTCGTAAAACCCAGCCCGACGGTACCTTCTCCACCCGGGGCCAAGGGCAGGATCCACTCACGTCCGAGGGGCCTCCCCGGGTCGCAGCGCAGAGATCCCACCAAGCTGGGTGAGCAGGGACGGAGGAGAAACGTCCGTGGCTCCCTCCTCACACCGTCGTTCACATCCCCTCCCCTGACCGCTCCTCCCGCGCCCTCCCCCTGCCCCAGTGTGATAGCAGCAGCTGAGTGGACAAGTCATTTCTAAAATTAGCCGCTGAGCTCCAGGCCTGGACAGGGGACGGCAGCCCGGGGCGGCCGCTGACCAGGCAGTCCGAGCGCATGGACATATTTGGTGGCACGGAGCAGGGGAGGGGACAGCTCCCGACACCAGCACATTCTGCCCCTCAACACCACCCCTGTCCAGGGCGGGCCACTCAGTCACACTCCCGCCTCCGCTCCCCGCAGATAAGCGGAGGCCACAGCAGCGGGGCGAGGAGGAGAGCCCGGCTCCATGTCCCAGCTGGTCTCTGGAAGGACATCACCTAACCAAACGCTGGTGTCTCTTGGTAAACAATCAATGCGTGGAAACACAGGTTAAGAAGGAGGCGGCCGCCATCACGCGCAAACCTGAGGTCTTCCATGAACTCATTTTCCAGGCCTGACAACTCTGGAAGGTAGGGTTTTCCCCAGGCCTGCCTCACCCATGGAGAAACTTTGGCTCGGAAAAATGAGCCAACTTACCTTGCACGGCCCACCGACTCAATGGACGTGCATCTGAGCAAACTCCGGGAGACCGTCAAGGACAGAGGAGCCTGGCGTGCTGCAGTCCGTGGGGTCGCCAAGAGCTGAACATGACTTAGTGACCGAACGACAACCACCTTAAAAAGCAGAGAGCCAGGACTTGAACCCACCAAGTTCTTTCTGGCCCCCCCAGAAGGCACAGTCTTAAAACACTGCAGCAAACGAGAGGCTCTAAAGCCTGCCCTGTCCACTGCCTGTGTTACTGACTGGTCCTTGGGCTCTAATCAACAGGAATTGCTAAGAGGCCGGATGAGGAATCCAGGCAAGGCTTTCCTGGGGCTTGCGCTGCAGCAGGAGGGAGCGAGAACAAGAAACAGGTGGCCTCGCTTGCTCCCCGAAGAGGGTGGGCTGGTTCCATACATGAGGGGAGGGTGGGGGTGGATGCCTGGGTCAGGCAGGAGGGCTGGCTTAGGTGGTCTGCCCAGCCCCGTGGTGAGGCCGGGTGCATGGATCGTGCGCAGTACCGGCCTTTGCCCCTGGCACCTCCACAATGCCAGTCTGCTTGTGGCCTTTTGTACCTTCTTGTTCCGAGGAATTACCCCAACTGTGCATGCACGCAGTTACTGTTAGTCTCTCACTGTCTCTCTGTGTTCCCTTGCTCCAAAATGTTGGACCAACATTGGTGCAAACACTTGGATAAAGGACCTCAGGTCCCGGCCTATCTCACCTGGAAGGAGAAAAGCAGGGACTTTCACAGATGTATGTCGTGCTGGTCCACACAGCTAGCAAGGGGTTTTCAGGATGCAAATCCTGGACTTCTGACTCTGAAGCCCATGGTCATTGGAATGAATGGTCATTTCAACCATTTGTTTTTGTTTTTCTGTGACTGTATCAGATACGTATTACATGTAACCCGGACAAACTTAATCACTGAGCCTGACTAAGGGGGTGTGCTTGTTCTGTATTGAAGTACTGTTGATTTACATACTATCTCAGTTTCAAGTGTACAAGATGGTGATTCCAAGTTTTTATAGGTTACACTCCGTTTAAAGTTACAAGAGGTGAACTTTTTCAATGGCATCTAGAAAGGGCAACAATTATGTGTTCAGCTCTAGTAGCTAAGCCTCTAAAAGGGCAGTCAGTATGATCTTATTTTACATTTGTTAGAGGGACCAAACTTTACACAAGCCAATGGAATATTTGTAATTCTGTTCCTTCCTTTTTCCATTCCTCCTTGGTCAGGAGGGCATTTCAAGGCAGAGAAGCGAAACCATCCTTATCTGTCACACAGAAACAAGGAGGCACAAGACAGGTTTAAAACAGGATCAGGCTAGTGGCCCAGAGGCATCCTCTCACTTTCACTAATATACACGTAGAAGGCAGAAAACTTTGGAAATTCCCAACACAGGAAACTATGACTGACGGTCAGGTAGAGACACGTTTCGCTCGGTCGCATCGCGTCGCGTCTGACTCCCCGCGACCCCATGGACTGTGGCCCGCCAGACTCCTCTGTTCATGGAGTTTTTGCAGGCAAGAATACTGGAGCTAGTTGCCATTTCCTCCTCCAAGGGATCTTCCTGACCAAAGGATGGAAGCCGGGTCTCCTGCGCTGGTTGGTTACCACTAGCAGCACCCGGCAGGCGGGGCTGTTCAGCGGCTCCATGGACTGGGGCCGCCAAGCTCCTCTGTCCATGAAGTTCTCCACACAAAATACTGGAGTGGGCTGCCATCCCCTTCTCCAGGAAGCCCTTTACCAGCTATCAAATCAACTCTATGAACTGGGCATTTTATCCACTTTCCTATGTTATCCTTTAAGAAGAAAAATGTAGAGTCCAGTCATCTGGGGTATCTGAAAATCAGGCAAAATGTCTCCCTGCCGTGGCCATCTGCCTCTGTCTCCCATTTCACCTGTTAGGGACGAGTTGACGTGGGCCACCAAGTAAACTTCCCCTCAGGGGCTTTGTCACGTGCATGTCCAAAGCTGCGCACACAAGCACAGAGTGAAGCCTCAGGGGTTGCCTGGCTGGTCGCATCCTTGGAGATAACCAGCCTGAACAACATGGACTGAAAACCTTTTTTCAACCTCGGGTACCTGGATGGTTAGAAAGCAGCCAGGAAAAGAAAGCCTCTCCTTTAGCTCAACACCTGGTTCCTGCCCAGGTAAACCAGCAGGAGCTCTGGGTTGGGAAGGCATGGTTTGAGGGGGAAGATGACAGAGGAGATACTCAGGCTATGTGGGAGCCGCCCTGGGACTTGCGGGAGAAGAGATTTCCTCCTGGCTCTCCAGGTATAGCCGAAGCCCCTCACATTTACCCTTGAATGGAAACTTGGGAGGATGTTTTTGGTTAGAATGGCCCTTCAAGGTCATCTCATTCAACTCTTTTAATTTAGGGATGAGAGAACAGAGGACCACAGAGGCTGCCCAGTGACCTTGTCCCCAGGCCGCTCCCTCCGCTCCTGGGCGCCAACGGGTGGCCGGATCTCTGCAGCTCTCAGGAGTGGGCCTTGGTTACCTACTGCGTCAGACCAAGGGCTCTGCCACCAGGGTGCCCTTTGCCCGTGATGATGACCACATGCTGGGGCTCCTGTCGACTGTTTTGGGAGAGGTTTTCAAGTTGGCAAATACAAATACACTCCATGGGCCAACCGTGATGGCCATCTTTCCTGAACCAGTCAGGGACAGGTGTCTCCAGCTCAAGGAGAGAGGCACCTACCCTACCCTCGACCTGTGGACCAAGCGGGCGGTCACGCCCAGGCATGCCTGTGGCTCTGGGGCCACCGCCTCCTTAAATTTCTGGCTTAAACTGACACGCGCCACGGTGGTCTCTCCTCAGGCCTTTGTGGGAGCAGGGATGGAGGAGAGGCTTTAACGTCTGGGAGGGATGCCAGGGTCACCCTGAGAGTATACGCAGGAGGCCTGGCTGATCTCCTAAAAAACTGGAGACGAGACGGACCTCCCGGCTCTCCCAGACGCTTTCCTGGCGCCTTTCCATGCCTTCCACAAGCAGGTTAGTCTCCCAAACCCTGACACTGAACTTGGCTGTGCTCCAACAATCCTTGAAATTGGCAGAAAAAGCTTGTTGGCAGTTCCCTTCCTACAATAAAATCTGCCTCGGCGTGAACTGCCCCCCAAATCAGGATTTCTTACAAACGAAGTCACCTCCTAATAACCGAATAGCTTGATGAAGAAATAGAGGTTTTAGCTGGGTGGAAAAACAGCACACCAAAGTTAAGTCTCTTGTATACAGATCCTTTTTATTGAGGTTTATATAAGTAATTTATCAACAAGGAAAACCAGCCTGCCTGCCCCCCAAATAACCATGAAAAATGGCGATGCTAACCAACGGTGACGCGCCACGCACGGGGCAGGTGACCTCGGACCTGGCCCAGCATCTCACACGGGAAACGATCTCAGGCCAGTAACCACACACTAAGAGGAGGCTGTGACCTCCGTTGGCACGATCGATGGGAAGAGAAAGAAAAGCAGAAAACAGGTACAGTCTTTAGATTTATAAAATCGAATTCACTGACCTCTTTTGGTACAGCAACGCACGAGAAAAAACGGATTTATTTCTTCAAAGGTGGTACCCTTTGGCCACAGACAGAACAAATATGTGACCACGTGGATGGTTATGCAGCAGGGGACACGAGAAGAGAAAAACGTCAGCGTGTGAGGACGGACCTGCTCACCCCTCACAGGGACCATCTTCACTCTATTTCACATGGACCCCTCAAAGGTCTGCTCGAAAATAAGACCTTTTGCAAAGTTTTAACGGTGGACAAGCCCATTTCCCAAATCATTTTGAATCAGCGAGGTGGGAAGAGTCACGTTCAAAGCAGCTGCTCCCAGAAGTGCTGCTTTTAAACCCAGTCGGCCGTTTCCTAAAGACCGTGGAGGAAGAGGCGTCCATTTAGGTAGCTGATGAATCAGGTGCTACGGTCAAATCTTGAGGCGATGGCAAGATTGGTTGGGGGATTCGGCACAAGGAAGAGTCAGAAGTGATGTTCTGCAGGTGGACTTCAGCTCCCGAAGGCTGGCTATATGAGTACCCACCTGCCCTGCTTGCTGGGGCCCCTACGTGCTGCTGCGAAATCGACATCATGAGGAGAGGACCCCGACATGCTTTCCTGAAGTTCTATGATGGAGCTGGTCTAGAGTGACGCGTTTGGGGAACCTGTCCACAAGCACAGGGCCTTCGGAAGAGGTAGATGAAAGCAGTGCTTCATGGCAAGTTCACGGTCAGATGTTACCCAAGAAGTGCACGTGCCTGTCAGCACAGGCCTGAGGGCTAGCTGTCGTTGACAAAAGTCTGCGGCCATGAGAAGGGATGTCCACACGCCCCCACACTACTATAGGCTTTGTTTCCATTTTATTTTGTGAACAAAACAAAACAAAATGAAACAGAAAGCAGTGTGTTTTCTTAAATAACAAACTATACAAATAAAAAGGAGCAGAAGCAGTAAGGAATGTTTTTGATGAGAACAAAGAGAGGGTTCAATAAATAATATAAAACGCTTTTGTGCTAAACTAGAACTCTTGTTTATATATATATATATATATATGTAGTTTGGCATCTTAATGTTACCCAGAAAAAAGCCACATCTATTAGTTAAAACATAGAAAAATACAAACAATAAAACTTAAAAAAAATGGCCAGTGCTTAGCTTATAAACCATATATAAAATGTACATCATGGAATATATCAACTAAGAAACAAGAAGTTGAATTTCAAGTCCTTTGAAATATGAACACATGATTAGAAATATTTCTCCCTTCCCTACCCTCACATGAGACACATTTTATGTTAGGAAAAAAAACTAAAATGGAAGCATAGTTATCAGTTTTTCAGAGATGACTTTGAGATTTTTTAGGTATAAGAGAGTTTACTGTAAGAACATGAGTTATTTAAGTCTAAAATGAAGAATTAAATTTTTCCTATATATGGTTTTGATGAATGCATATACTATTAATCCATTTTCTGTACATGTGTGTGTGTGTTTTTAATAAAGGCAATTTAAAATTTGGGGTGCTACATTTATCAGTAAGTGCTAATCCAGCCATGCCAGTGAAGTGGCCGGTCACTCGCGTCCCCATTGCCAGAGTTGGGCATCTCTGTCACCCTCTTGTCAGAGAATGGCTCTCTTAAGTCTTTGAGGATGAAGGAAATCTAAAGGCTATTATGATTCGAGGAAACCAAGAAGTATCATTTTAGAGTTCAACTTTCATTCATTCTACAGTAAATTTTTTAAAATGTGGCCTGGATACAAATATTCTTATTAACATGAATTTACATGATTAATTGTTTAAATCTTCTCAAGTCAACCCGATGCAGGATGAAAAATCATTTTAGAGGTTTGGGGGGGGGGAAATGTTTTGAAAAGTTAAAAACTGTGAGAGCTCACTCCACCTGGCTCAAGTGGCAAGCCTCGTCTTGTTACTGGTGGGGAATTACAGTATCTTCAGAGCTTGGGCGGCCACATCCCCACCTGACCTGCAGGGCAGGGCACTGACAGTCACCCACACCTCCACTCTGGCCCCCTGCTCGGCTGCCAGGCACACACAGCCAGACGGGCAGCAGCTCTGGGCTCCACGTGCCTTCCCCGGGGTGCTGGAAAGCAAACGGCATCTTATAAGTCCAGCAGCTCCACAGTCAAAGAGACCAAGTCTTTCAAGAGTTACTTTCAACTCCCCTTCTAAGAGGAGGTCAACCCTGAAGCCCCAAGTTTAACTGGTCCTTGATGGTGTAAAGAGATGGGTTTTTACCAGCAAATACACTCCTTTTTCTCTTTGTCCCACTTCTACCAGGATTTCTCAGCATCTGTCGCAGATCTGAATGAAAGCTGACTCCTCTCTGGGTACAAAGAACACACCCATCCCCCGGCAGGCAGGGCATTCACTCCTCAAGTATCTCTGAATGACACACATACACTTCCCTGAATGTAAGTGAGAAAAATCACAACTAATTAGATCACGCAAGAAAAGTTTTATCTTACACCAGCACACTGCAAATTTTTTAACAGATTTACATTGAGCAAAAAAAGTCCAACTTTGAGAATTTTCTTTTCTTCTTGATGGGTTAAAATTTTGAAACGCTAGAAAAGTCAATTCCACAGAAAAAGTCAAACGTTGTATTGGATTGACTAAACCATAAATTCCAAATGAAATTAAAAAAAAAAAAAAAATCCTCAGGTGGGGCCGGGGAACGCACTTTGATCTTCAGAGTTAAACCACATTGTCAACTGGTCAATGACATTTTTAAAAAATGATCAGTGAGGGTCTTCAAACAATTGTTGCCAGTGTCTGTACGGAGTATTTCAAACTGCACATCAAGGCGAAACATTGCTTTAAGAAGGTCGCTGTTTGTGGCTGTGGCCCCATGTACTTCTCCAGCTTTGTTGCTGTCTTTCTTGAGCAGAATGCTGTCTTTCTTCTCTTTACATACAGAACTTGAAGTTGTCGTGTCTGTGAATTGACCAGTTAGAGGCACAAGTAGTGAAACGTTCTTCTTAGCAGTGAAACAACAGCTGGTTTCTAGCAGCTTTGCTGAAAAATCATACTTAAACATGACAGAGAAGGAAAAAACCATGAGCCCCAGTGACATAAGGGGACAAATGCACCAGGAGAATGTTAACAGGCCAAAAAAGAGAAATAAATAGCCTCAGGTTCTCCAAAGCTTTTAATTCATTTCATAGATGTCGCATAGCAGCGTAATCAATTTTTAGGCTTTGCTTTAATGATCCTTTTGATTTATGAAATCGAGACATTGTTAACATAATTTTATAAAAATATCAGCTTCGATGATTTTCTCCGACAATGTTAAAACATCCTAACCACATAAATCTAAAATAATGATAATACTTGTGCTCATCTCTATCCTTCTGAACGGTCCAAACGTAGTTACAGCCAAACATGAAGACCTGAAACAGCCACGTATACCAAGTCTTCTAAAAACAACCGACTTCTTTGGCCACATGGGTACCATGCTGGCACAGAAGGGTCCCGGAAAAGTCTTTCGTCTGGCAGTAGAGACAGGTGCCCCATCAGAATGGCTGCACGAGTGGGTTCAGGGGAAGACTGGCCTCTCCGGGGCTGTCAAACTCGACTCCAACACTACCCAGGACCCGTCCTGAAAGAGCCACTCATCCGAACCTCACAGAGTACTTTCAATAGATGACGTCCACGTGACACTTCTCAGCCCTGTCCTTATCTCGAGCTGAGGAAGTGTGAAAGTTTACTTGGAATAAATCTGAGGCAACAGGGCTTTCAGGGTGTTTCCAATTCATTTTTCTTTTCCAAAGGGAAGATGACCTTATGTTCTGGTCTAGAGCTTAAATGATGTTTTTCAGAGATGCAAACTGGCATAGCTGGTGCCCTGGGTATGCAACATTGGGATGCTAAGCCAAGACCCCTGAGGAATTCGTGTACCTTCTCCACGAGAGGTTGCATCTCTACTCTGTCTGGCAGAAGCGCAAGGCTCAGCCATTTCTAAACTGCCATTTACTCATCTCTGAACTGTGACCGCTGAGCACACGCGCGCGTGCAACAGAGCGGCTAACAGCAGTGGTGGCGGTGACAGACAGTCGCTATGGGAAGATGTTCACTCGTCATGAAGTGCTTTTCCATCTCCATTTTTTTGTTATTTCAACTTAAAAAAAAATAGAATTTGAATACTCTTCTTCCCTTTTAAATCAGGAGAACCCATGTAAATGGTAGGCCCCAATTTCTACACTGAAAACAGCAGAGAGCATAACATGTGTATTACACTCCACCTAGCCAGTGCGATAAAAAACCTCGCAGATTCTTTTCCAAGGTAATTCCTATGAAACAAAAGGCTCTTTCAGTAATTATCTTCCCAAACTCTCAAGACGTCATTTCGTCAAGAAGGACTGACTTTCCCAGTGAGCACGGCACACGAATGTAAACACAGAGATTTGGAACCACTAAAAATATCGAGGACAGGATACGGATAATTACGATGTCAAGTTATTTATATTGTGAGTAGTCGACTTGGAAACAGACAATAGAAGTGCACTAAGAATAGGACAAAAATGTTGACTTTGAGAATTACTGTTATTATTTTTAGTCTGATGACACGGAGGACATCACTGGGAAACACGCTGGGTTTTAGAGCCCAGCACTTATTTGGGGCCTGATGCCACGCCCGGGGAGGGGACGGCCACCGGGACCCAGCCACTGCTGTCACAGGCCGGCCCGTCCAGGCCCGGGGTCACTGACGACAGCTGGACGGCAGCGCACGTTCAGCACCCACAGTTACCCCACTGGCACATTCATCTTCGGCATTCCTTTTTCAAGAAAATTCATTTTAAATTATACTAAAATTTCAAACCTAGTTTCTTTCCTTGACCCATTCATTACCGTGATGCTTCCTGAGGTCAGGCAGAGGGAACCAGAGGTGCTGGGTCACATGACTGCTTATCATCTTCGGCATTCCTTTTTCAAGAAAATTCATTTTAAATTATACTAAAATTTCAAACCTAGTTTCTTTCCTTGACCCATTCATTACCGTGATGCTTCCTGAGGTCAGGCAGAGGGAACCAGAGGTGCTGGGTCACATGACTGCTTCTGTCCAAACCCAAGACAGGCGCCCCCCCCCGCCGCCCCCAGGTGGTCCCGGGCACCCAGACACAGGAAAGTGCTGTGGACTTGAAGGGTTTTGAAAACAGCTATTGCCTTGAGATGTAAACCGCCACTGCCTCTCTTGTAGAGCCACTGCGAACCTTCTGAAGATCTGTGATCTGATGCCTCCAGAGTTGAGTGCTTCCACACCCTCGGAGGGCAGGGTCCTCGATCCCCAGCTGCCTAAGGTCCCTGCCACAGGCAGGCTGGTACCTGTGGGTGCAGCACCCATGGGGAGGGCAACCCTCTAAGAAAACCTCTGCAGCTTCCAAGCCCGGGAGAATGAGAGACACCCCCGGGGTGGTCTGCCATCCCCCTGGTAGCACGGAACAAAGGCAGTCAAACCCAGGAGCGGCTGTTGACGGACAGAACGTGGCAGTGCAGGGCGGTCTGAACAGCAGACTGCTCGACCCCATCTCAGCAAGTCTGAGATACGCTTGACAGCGGATGTAAAAAGTGCCGTGATCATTAGGAAGCATTTCAAGTTCTGGGTTCACCCATAACCAAAGAAACGTATGGCGAAGAAGGAGGCTTTCATTTCTTCAGTGGTTTCAAGGGCAGGGAGATGCGACGGTGGCAGGAGGCCCTTAGGAGGGAGGGCGCGCCCCCGAGCCTGACGGTGGCCGCCACTCCCAGCAGAAGCAGCTCAGGGTCCTGGCCCCACCCCAGCCACAGAGCACCCCAGAGGGGAGCGACTCCGTCCCTCATCCTCACACTTTTCCCCAAGGCTGCACTCTGAGGACTGAGCAGCCCATGTGGACTGCCTGGAGGAGGTGCTTTCTCCCAGGACCCTCCCCATTAGTCAGGGCTTCAGAGGCCGTTGCTGTTCCTGTGGCAGAGCGGTGGCTTTGAGAGTTCCACGATGGCCGAGCGGGATTTGTTGAGGAACTTGGGGGCTCGCCGTAGCAGCCGCTGGGCCTCCATGAATGTCTCTGTTAGCTCTTTCTTCCACTGCACAAACTCTGGGTCACTCTGAGGGCAAACACATGGAGGGGAGGAGTTGGGACAGTGTCACGGCTCTGCTGACACATATGGAAGCCTCTGGCCAGTCCAGATGGCCTCGGAACCTTCCCCTAGGGAAAGCACACCCCATGGCCCTCCCCCAGGCCAGTGAGGAAGGGGGAGTCGCACAGAGGCGCCCTTCAGAGGAGCCTCATACAGTCCCACTAGGAGACTTGCTGCCTTGACTTTGTAGAGCAATCACCTGTGATCGCTGATGTCTCACCACAACTTAAGTCTAGAAGATAAAATGAGGCGCTGGCTTTTTTTTGGCTGAGCTGCACAGCACATGGGATCTTAGTTCCCCAACCAGGGACTGAACCCGTGTCCCTGCAGTGGAAGCGTGGAGTCTTAACTACTGGACCATCAGGGAAGTCCCCAGGGAGGAATGTTCACAAATTTAAGAAGCACCTTCACATGTGTAATGATGCCATGAAGTAATTAAGCATACGTTTTTCGATCAGCTATTGGTTTATCTCTTTAAACAGGCTCTGTCTCTTTACACACACACACACACACACACACACACACACCCCACTCCCTGCCCCAGCAGAAAAGTGTTGAAGTCACGAAATAAACACATCTTTGCTCTGCTACTGCTCTCTTTCTCCAAATATGCTCTTTTTTCACACCTCCACACCCTCCCTCAATACCTCAGTAGGTAAGTGTTCAGGAATTAAGTCTGGGCTACGATAGAACTTCGGGGAAAGAAAAATGGCATTTCCCTGTTCACGGTTATTTGGAGATCTTATGTTTACTTAAACACGAACCTCAATTTAAACATTCTGAAAGAGCAGAGCAGATCTGGGAAACCGTGGAACAAATGTAATGTGAGGCCCCTATTAATTACTGGATGGCTTCCAGAGAGGGGGCAACCGCATTATTTCCTGTCCTTCCTGCTGTCATCTTCTAAGAACACTTCTTTTAAAATAATTGTTAATTTGCCAAAAACTTGTATCTTCTGACTTTCTTGCTAAGTTTGTGAGTGATAAAGCATGGACTGAGAAAATGTCAGATAGGCAGGCAGGCGTCTTTGCTGAACGTTTACATAATTGTTGTAACTTTCACCCCTGTGGAAAATACCAATGAAGACTCACCTCACACTGCAAAACAAACTGCTTCCCTCCTTTTATTCTCAACAAAATGCACTTTTTGTCTTTAATCTGAGTTTCTTCCACGGACACAATCTGTTCCATTGTCAGTAAATTTTGCTGTTGGTAAAAATAAGAGATGATGAGTTACTTCACTTATTATTGTGTGAATTTTTAAGTTAATAAATCATACTGAAAACTACCAGCTCAGATAAAGTAAAGGAAAAAAAAAACAACAGCCATTTTTCTTTCTTTGATGATATTCTAGAAGTGGGGGAGAAACAACTACAAGGGAAACGTACAAAAATTCAAAATATCTCAAAGAAAGCTGCAAAGAGAGAAATATCTCTACGAGGCAGAAAGCAAAGCTGTTCCCTCAGCACAGTACTGACGTGGGGATGAGTGTGGATTGCACGCACCTCTCCGGTATCACACACTCCCCTGGACGCAATCAACCCTGCTGTGAGGGAACAATGATGTGATACACATGATAGGCAGGAGCCACAGGGGTGGCACTGGCTTTGAACCCGCAGCTCAGGAAATGTTTGGGCATGTTAGCCTGTAAGCAACTGCTGTTCTGATCATATCGAAATGATGCTATAAACACAGGTGAAGTGCAGAAAAGATGGTCCCTCTGGGTCCATGGCATCATCGCATCAGTGACTCTGAGCACCTTACCATTTTATGTTTTTTGGGGTAAATACTCCAGGAATCCTAAATGAAAAACAACACCGTCATAAGCTCACATTTCTTTTCTCCTGACTTAAACTTACAAATCTATCCAAGCATATGACGTAGCTTCATGAATAGACACTAAATATTCTTTTAAAGCCAAGGTAATTTGTCACAGCCAGTGGTAAACAAAATAAGATTATCTTTTTTTAGTTTTTGATTATTCTGAAAAGTGAGATAATCTCCTTTCAATGTGTACAACAGTGACTTACTAAGGCTACTCACTAACTGCAAATAAAGATTATATAATGATATATGTATGGATTAATACTAAAGTACATTATAGAATTACATTCTGCAATGTAAAAAATACACATGTAATATTATATAAAACATAATTATATACACATATTTTATAAGTGTATTTTATATTACACAATATTTACTAGTACCCGAGTTATAACTGAGGATCCTCCCAAAGAGTTTTCTTAATCTCAACTCAGATCCTGGCGGCATTAATTTTTAGAAGATGATTTCTACGGCACTAGTAGTAGTGAGAAGATTCTGCTCATTTGTAGAGAATGTGGTCATACTCAGGCAGCAGTCACTCACAATTAAATGGAATCTTCACCAACTAGGATTTGCAAAACTCATTCCAAAGCTGAATACGCCAGGTGTGGGCTCACCACTGGTGGGCTCCATGCTCCAGGCAAGGGGAAGCCGTACTCTGATACACCCACTACATTTTTCATAGTTGGGACCGCTGTCCTGCTTATGATGAGCAACCTTCCCTCTCCAAGAGCAGAAACCCTTCCACCTGGGCCACTCCCTTCTGTGGACACGAGCCCATGGCTCTTCACACAGCAGGCGTTTAATAAATGCTGCCTAGCCTCCTACCAGTGATGGCGGGGATCAGAAATTTCTTTCTTCTCGTTCATAAACATTAGCCCTTGAAAGGACCTTACAGGGCTGCCGTCTCTGTCTTCCTGTCTAATTGGATGAAGCCCACTTCTAGTCTTCCAGACAGGTGCGGCAAAGCAGGAGGGTCAGGCGCTCGGACCTCGGTGCCAAGCTTCTTGGGCTACACCAGTGACCTCGCTTCACCCGACCCCGACTCGGGAAGGCCTCATCATGGAGACAGGCAGACCGTGGTCAGAATCACTCCTCACCCAGACCTGTCCCTGGGACCAGACCTTCCCTCTCTAAGCCCTGGTTCTCTCTTTATGAGGGTTGGACCTCTAAGGGTGCTAAGCAAATTAAAGGTGTGTGTGTGTGTGTGTGGACAGCATCTGGCCCAAGATAAATATGCAAACACTGTAGTAGTTGTTACTATTCCTTTTCTCTTTTTTTAATATTAATTTTTATGGAGTATAGTTTGCTTTATATTGTTACCATTTCCACGTCTCCCCTTTTACAGATGAGGAAACTAAGGCTCAGTCAACATAATGTGCTTCTGAGTCCCAGAGACACGAGCAGTGTGTCTGAACACCTTTGACTCCAGAGTCCCAGTTTTTGTCCCCTTTTGGGATCCACCCAATCGCTCTCCAGCCTTCCACAAACCTTCCTGCTCTGATTTCCCTGGATGGCACATTCTATTTTCAAGGGGTTCCAAATCCTTCCTTGATTCAGAGGAGTCTGAGAGTCTGAACATGAGAAATCTTACATATACAGCTTAGAAGAGACACAGAGCACAGGGAGAGATTTTACAAAACATGCCAGCGATACAAAATCACCATGGAAACCAGTGCTTGGGCCGATGGATGCTGCAGACTTACTCGCGACTCGCCCTCTCCTCTCCACTCAAGCCTGTTCGGAAAGAGGTAAAAATAGCGGCGCTGCCACTGCGTCAGGAAAGGGCTCCCCAGCTTCAGCATGCACCCGTGCATGATGCAGTCTCTCCCCAGGGCGTAATCTGAGGCACAGAACACAGCGGAGCGTTCAGCGGGGTCGGAAACAGAATGCCCGTAGGCTTCTCAGAAAACAAGAATGACACGCTTTCTGGAAAAAGAACAAGTTGCTATAAAGAGAACACTATAGAAATCATTACTTTCACTTTTAAGCACATGAAAGAACAAGCTTCTTCAGCTCTCTACTCACATATTAGATGGCTGTTTCTCCATATTCTGATAAATTCAAGATGCTCCTCTATCACTCAGAGGGAAAAAGCTTGTCTGCTAACTAGTTTTTTCATTACGCAGGGTGACACTTGGGGAACAGAGGGTGACTATATGTGCCTAAAGCACCTTTGCCTTTAATGACATTGGGGTTCTCCCTTTAACAGTCTGCTAAAAAGAACAGCAGAGGCTTCTTTGTCCGAAGAAACCAAAGTAACACAAGGATCAAAACTATTCTTTCTTCCACTTAAGGTTATAACTACCCTTTGAATATATGGTTATGTAGAGAGACCAAGCTAATTCGGGCTCATGCCAAGTTCTGATTACATTTATACAGCAAAGTACTATCTCGAAAAAAAGGTCAATTTTAAGTAGCTTGCTTTGCCTTCCTTAGAGGCTTTGGTGATCACGCTAAAATCATTTATTCATTCATTCATCGCTCACCGAGTCACTCAGCTATGAAGGGAATGGATGCATAGGTGCTAGGCACAGCAGTGAATAAAAGAGACAAAAGTCCTCGCCTTCAGGGAGCTTACACTCTTAGTTGGAGATTCATGTAATAAATAAGCAAAACCCATGTTGTGTCACATGGACAAAAGCAGGAAGGGGATGAATGAAAGAGGGCATGGCCGGAGGAGGGTTCGTGGCGATGAGGTATGGTTCACGGCGTTGCCAGTTTAAAGGAAAAGGTGTCTGAACTTCTCAAGTATACTTAAGGGTAAGTCTTCTAGTTTTACTTCAGAGATCTAAGCCTAGACGATATTTTTGTGTAAGGGTGACCTCTGAGATACTCAACCAAGACCTAGTTATATCAAAATTACTTACATATATTTGAAGATAAATTCATTGTTCTGTTAGATGTTCTAAGTGCAGTTCTAGTTAAAAGGCTACACTTCAACAGTGTCATTAAGATATGTATTTTTGTTTTCTGGGTCCAATCTGTCAAGATTCTAGTGACATCATGGGTGTCCCTTGAGGAAACGACTGAGGCTGTAATTTCCTGTGTAAAGTCCATTCTGGAAAACGTGGTCTAGAGTGATCTCAGTGGACCCACTTCTCTAAAGAAGAGCTTAGAAATAAAGCGCCTTCCCCTGCAGAGTGGAGGTGAGCAAGGTTACAGGGGCGGCCATGCTCCCTTGGGGCAACTCAGGTGACTCTCAGCTGAGCAGTCATTCATCCTGGGATGGAGGACACGTTTCTAAGTAGGTGATGAATCCTACTAGGAACTGACAAGACCCAGGAACCCTGCATCCAGATGCCCCAACCAAAGCAAGCTGTTCATAAACTGAAATGGTTTTTGATCTTTCTTACTATATGTTAACCTCAGGAAGGTCTTTGCTTAGAAGTAAAACCAAAGATATCTGAATCACTAACCATAACAAGTTTAAATCCAAAATCCATAAAGTCTTAGAAAAATCAAGACTGGCAATATTTGGTGAATCAAAAATGACCAATTTATTTAATGCTGGATGTGATGTATTGTCCTTTGGAAATCCTAGTAGGTCACTCAAATATGGCCAATAAAACTATGGTTTGGTGACTCTTTAATGCTGTTTGTAATATGTACTAAGTTCTGCACCACCCTTTTTGGGGCCCAGTAGAAAATGAAAATGCAGGTTCCTGGTTAAAAAATTATTAAGAACCTCAAGATGGTGCCAGCAGAGCATTAACCTGGGGGCGGGCAGGGGGGTCCTGATGATACCACACAGGCAGGCCAGACGCCCATGAAGCTGGCCCTGTTCCTGACACCATCATACTTACTCTTTAAAGGAAGAAAAGCTTCCAAATTGGCCCTAAAACACTCCAAGATAAGAAGGCAAGAGTATTGACAAAATACTGCTGACAACCTCTATACATATTATATGTGCGTGGACTAAAGACTTTGAAATATCAAGAATATATATATTTACACATGCATGTGTAACTGAATCACTTTGCTGTGTACCTGAAGCTAACACAACGTTGCAAATCAACTATATTTCAATAAAGATTAAAAAATAAATAAAATAAAGACGAACGACTCTGCAATATCATTTCACCCTGAACACTCCCGAGCCAGGTAAAATTCAAACAACTGACGGCATCCCCTCCCCCTCCCACCGCTGGAAGGACTTTATGACCCAGATACTGTTTTCTGCTTTACGAGAGATCTTGAAAATTCATCGCGTTAGAAACCTCTTGCGATACACCGGCTCTTTTACCTTCTTCGTGGCCAAGCTGCTTATTTTTAGCTCTCTTCCTGGCCTCGATTTTATCCGTGTCCGCATTCACTGCTTCATAAACCGTTTCCACCACTTCCTGCTGCCAGCGCTCAGAGATCACCAGAGGGAAGTTCTTGTAGAGTTCTTGGTCGCAATCAAGAAGCTTGTTATTTTAAGAAATCAAGACATGTATGATTTGACATGCTTACAAAGGCAACAGATTCCAAAGCACCGTAACTGTGTGTGAGAAGATAATGAGGCGACAGGTGATAACCATTAGGAGACGACTTCTCAGCTGTCATAAACCTCTGCGGACAACCGTCGAGCAGTCAGGCAGATACTATACAACACGGAGAACACAGCCAGTGTTTCATAAGGACCGAAAAGGGAGCAGGACCTTTCAAAACTGGGAATCACTACAGTGTACAACCGCAAGCTATATAATATTGCACATCAACTATACCAATAAAGTTTTTCTAAAAGAAAGGAAAACAAAACAAAGGACAACCCAACAACTGGGGCCCACCACAGGCTGACGCATGATAAGGGCACTTCACTTCCAACCCTGTGTCAGTCAGATTCAGGCCAACCGGCTACAGCATCCTTACTTCGTTTTTGCCAATGAAAAATTAACATATACAGGGTTTTCTATACAGTACTACAAGAAAATTTCAATTATAGTGAGGCTATGCTATTCGTGGGATTTGCCAGGTGGCGATAAAGCGGAAGAACCCATCTGCCAGCGCAGGAGATGCAGGAGATGCGAGTCCGATCCCTGGGTCGGGAAGATCCCTTGGAGAAGGAAATGGCAACCACTCTAGTATTCTTGCCTGGGAAATCCCAAGGACAGAGGAGCCTGGTGGGCTACAGTCCATGGGGTCACAAAGAGTTGGACATGACTCAGGGACTGAGCACGCACACACTTTTTATTTGTAAAGACAGGAAAACAGATCTGTATGCTTTTAGAGACATCAACAAGGGAGAACCCAGGAGGGCTCTCTGCTCTGTACCCACCCTCCATTAATCCGGAAAGTGAGAAATACAAAAAGGTCAACCAGGCTGAACTCACTGTTCAGCCCACGAACCTTCCAACGAGTCCAAGTTGAACAGCAGGGTTAATCTCAAGACACGTGGAGAGTTTAGGCAACTTGGCCTTTTAGAGGCACTATAGTAAAAATTATACTTAATGACAGCATCTCTCTGCCAAGTTATTACTCAGAATTCTTCATTCTTCCTCCTAAATGAGGCTGTGCTCTGAAAGCGAGTTGAGAAAATGCTTTTTCAGATCTGAGTTAGTTTTGTGGCAGAAAGACAAGCGATCCTACTGATAGAAAATAATAGGCCTGTCTCTCAAAAGCACAGCTCTTTCTAGAAGCTTGATTCACTCACTCCCTTGCCTGAGAGGTGAGTACGGGAGAGATATTACTATAGGCAAGTCACTTAGAAGGAGAGTGGAGAAAGACTGAGGGTGAGGCTCTGGCCCACAGGCCTTTGGCGCATCCCTGAACCACCTAACCACTGGACGAACCTACATCCAGGTCCCAGCGGGGATGTTCTCCACCTGCCCTTTGACCTGTTACCCTGAAGTGAAGATTCTGAGGTCAAAATGTGTACTGTTTTTCCCCTTTCTGCTTTCTTCAGATGCCCAAACCAAGCCGGGTGCTGACCTTTTGGGTGTCCTGAGTGTGAACACGTGTGTGTGTGTGTGTGTGTGTGTGTGCAGTGGAGTGTCAGAGCATCAAGGCTAGGTGAGCACCCTGTGATAACACTGGGACAGATTCTGGAGTCTGGTGAAAGTGAAAATACCCTCCTTTCCCAAGCAGTTGCCCCGAAATGGATGCCTCTGCTTTATGTATAAAGGGTTCCAGCTCCTGGAAGGCCAGAGAGCCTTGGTCTTTATGACTCAGCCTATGTGAAAAATGCATAAAACAAAGCCCTACCAGAAGCGAGCTGTTTTTCCTTAAAGACGATGTGCTATTTCGGCTGCTTTTTCAGAGACACAGCCTTCTCAGCTCTGGCTCAGGAAGAAGCAAAACCAGCACAACAGGAGGCGTTAGCGCAACTGCCGGGAGGCGGACACAGGTGACCCAACCCCAGAGGAGGCCTGGCAATGAAATCGCTCACTTCATGGCGGAGAAAACCAGTGCTCCCGAGGTTCCCGTAACAGCCCTGGCTCACTCTGGAACTAAGTGCAGATCTGAGCCCAGCGTGTCTGACTCCAGAGGCCAGACTACAGCTGACAAAACCAAAAGCATGAGAATCCCCTTTGAATATTAAAAGTTTCACGGGCTCCTGCGGGATATTCACTTTCTTTTTAGTGTCCTTTGCTGGAGAGAAGCATGTCTGATGACAAAACTCTCCTGGGACAGCAGTGATCCTTTGAGGTAACTCTGTAAAGGGGCTGCTCCCGAAGCTGCAGGGTGCTAGTTACACCCCCACAAGTCCTGTGGTACAGGCCACAGGAGATGCCAGGCCTCTGGGCAGTGGTCGGCTGTCACCCCCCGGGGAGCCAAGGCTCCGACCAGGGAAGCGGCTGTGGCCCTCTCCGCTGTGCTGCTCCTGAGCTCCTCCGCCACCCTCCATCCCGAGAAACTGACCTTGCGAGCACACCAATCACATTTACAGCTGGCTGTCTGGTCAGAAAGACCAGGGAGCTGACCCAAGGCCAGGGACGCAGGCCGCTAAGGACACGGTGGCGGGGCAGGGGGCGGCTCTCAGAGGGTTGTGCTGTTTGGGAGGGGGAGACTCTGGGGGAAGCTGAGAAGGTGGGAGCAGTGAGAACTTGACATGCAGTGACATGCTTTGACTCAGCAGCCGAAAGAGGGCGACTTTGTCTCGTGACTCATCATCTCTAAATATGCCCTTGTCTACTTGGAAAACAATGATAGGAACCAGAGTTTGAAAAATGCAGAGGATGCTATATGTACAAAAAACAGTGATTATTTCACTTTTGATTGACAAGTGTGAGATGATTCACGCTGTTTGCCCTTTTCATCCTAACAGAGAGACGGGGAAATTTGGGAGAATTAAGACAGCTGGCTCTCTGGCTTGAAGCCAGGTAATGTTTGCCGTCACGTGGTTGTTTTTCCTGCTTCATAACACATCTGAGTTTTCTATTAACCACCAATCTATCCAAATCAGTAACAATGTGACTATTTTTCAGTTTATCAAACATGAAATGGGTGGTCAAAGAAAGCTCTCCTACGGGACGTCCATGACGGTCCAGTGGTTAAAAATTCGCCTTCCAGTGTAGAGGATGCAGGTTCCACGCCTGGTCGGGGAACTGAAATCCCACACGCCATGGTGCTACTGAGCCCGCATATTGCTAACTAGAGAGAAGCCTGTATGCTGCAACTAAGACCTGAGTAAATAAACAAATTAAAAAAGAAAAGCTTTTGTAGTCTCTAATTCTCTTGATCTCTTCTACTTTCATCAAACATGTGGATATTCAATTGTAAGTTACAGTCCAACACAAACAGGCCAGTACTAAGACAGTTATGAAGTCTGATTTCCAAAAGAAAGAAAGAAAAAAAAAATCCCCCTCTCCAAAGCAAGCCTCACAAGTATACCTTTATGCCTTTGGTATCCTCTTCATCAAATGAGCCGATGTCAAAGGCGTCGGCTGCATTGACTTCCCCTCGGGGAGGGATCAAGGGTGGAGGATACTGGAAGAGCCAGAGAAGAAGGGTTCGGTTACCAGGGGCCCGGGCCTATACAGAGCTCGCCGCGAAAGGACCGGGCCCCGGGCCCAGCCCACTACCCTATACAGAGCTCGCCGCGAAAGGCCCGGGCGCCGGGCCCAGCCCACTACCCTATACAGAGCTCGCCGTGAAAGACATCACGGTGCCACAGTCTGTGTGGCACTCATTCAAGCTCGCACAATTACAGGACATGGTCCACAATGGCCCCCAAAGGAGAGGCACCCTCCACGACCCAATTGCTAGAGGCTGAACGCCTGCAGCAGGACGGGAGAGGGTATCCCCACCCACAAACACCCCGAGGCTGATGCTGGCTGAACCAGAGCCCGGACTCTACGTCTAAACAGGCGGGACTAAGAGCATCAGTCCTCAAGTAAGTCTGTACACAGATGAGTCCAAAGCTGATCATCAACGTTGAGGAAAACAACAGCTTTAATTTGGGGTGTTTTCCTGTATCAGAGAGAACATTAAAGAATATCTTACAATAAGCCAAGGGGCTCATGCTGCTACCCAGTCATGCTAACGCTTAAATTACGTGGGGCTGGGCTGGAAGGTATCTGTAAGTGTATGATGTTTCCTGCCTTTTTTTTACATATAAGCAAAGAGGAAGAAGTGGTCCCAAAGGGAATGCGCTAGGAGGCAGTGCTTGCAGAGAGGAGCGACAAGCTGGGCTGCGGACGGGAGGGCTGGGGGCGAGCTCTGGGGCCAGGGCCAGGATGCAGAGCTGCAGACAAAGATGCAGCGGGAGGGAGCATCGGGGCTGGCACCAGGGGCCCAGCAGGGGTACCTTCTGCAGGTAGACATGCTGCCAGTCGATGCCTCTGAAGAAGTGGTGCGTTTTTAGCTCCTGTGCGCTGCAGGAGAAACAGAATCACAGCGGCAGTAAGTCTGCATTCGGAAAACTAAGAAATGGTTCGCAAACCTCATCTCCTGTTAAGGACACACAGCAACAACTGTTTCCAGTTCTTTAAGACAGCGGGTAAAATATGCTTCCTTTCCCAGGAAACACTGTGATGCTTAGAAACGCTCCACACTGAGCCTAGGGATATGATCCCATACGATCATTTACGGGGGATGCTTACCCCGGCCTAAGACAGCCCACGGTTTTTGCAGACTATCTCTACACGTTAAAGAGATTTACAGCAAAGGTCTACAAGTCCTGATAGATCAGATAACAGAGATCAAAGCAACAAGTACTAATTTCAAAGCAAACTAGACATCTAATAGAATGGTGCATGCTAAACCCCTTCATAAACTGAAGAAAACAACTTTTTCCAAAGAGCACTGCTGTTGAAGCTCAGTTCACATGGAACAGGAGCCGCAGACTCTGAGGAACCCAGACCCGTGAAGACACAGAGCTCCTGCGTGATCCTCCCCTACCCACCCCAAACTGAAATGGCAGATTCTTGATACATTGAAAGGAACCAGACTGCTTTCTGCGGGGAGATGCTGAAACGCAGAAGCGATGGCCTACCTGCCTCCGTGGCAGCCGAGGCGCTTACTGACATCTCGCTGAAGCAGGCCTTCCAGAAGGGACTTGAGCTCAGGGGAGAAGACGTCTGGAAGTTCCACATTCTGGGGGTGGGAGGAGGGGGACACACCTTCAAAAACGCATCTGTGGAAACAGTGCCCTCACCCTCGACCAGATTTGAAGGCGACTTCTTCCATAAGGACAGTGTTAAAGAAAACTGCAGATACCTCACAAGCTAACATCGACTCGATAAAGAAACCCAGCGCGGCTACTCATCACTTCCAGAGTCAATCGGCAGGCTGGAGCCAGAAAAACTGGGTCTCCTCGCTCTTCTGCGTCCCAGTCATTTTGCCTTTTTTTTTTTTTCTCTTTAGTTTTGGTCTTGATTTTTCTGTATCTTTCTCTTACTGTCTGTTAGCAAATCTTGTTATCTGCCTTGGCATCTGGAGAAGGCAATGGCACCCCACTCCAGTACTCTTGCCTGGAAAATCCCATGGGTGGAGGAGCCTGGTGGGCTGCAGTCCATGGGGTCCCGAAGTCGGACACGACTGAGCGACTTCACTTTCACTTTTCACTTTCATGCTTTGGAGAAGGAAATGGCAACCCACTCCAGTGTTCTTGCCTGGAGAATCCCAGGGACAGGGGAGCCTGGTGGGCTGCCGTCTATGGGGTCGCACAGAGTCGGACACGACTGAAGTGACTTAGCAGCAGCCTTGGCATCTGTCTCCATTATTTTAAGAAAGCATTTTTTTATACTGGTTGTAATAGAATGAGATAGGAAAATTATAATGAGAATAAAAACGGTTTTTGACTTTCTTACCATGGTGAGAGTCATTCGGTCTATCTCATGCTTATCTTTGGTTTTATGTTGTCTGAAAGGGCTGTGACTGGAGAAACAAAGAAAATTCTATTACTAGATGGTTTTGGGTAACAGCAAATACCATTGACTAATATTTGAGCAAACTATTATGTTCTGTCACTGCTCATTCAAAACTGCAGGGATACAAAAGCCATAAACATAGGCCATTTCCAGGGGAAACCTGATGATCAGGTTGACAATCAGACATATTAGGTCCTGAATGAGCAAGGCTGATGTTTACTTGAACTCTTGATACTCATGTCAATGAAGTCATGCTACCAGAATAAACTTAAGCAAATATATTCCAAATGACAATTTAAAATATCACTTGGAAAAAAAATCAGCCAACAGGTTTTTATGAAAGTGAAAGTCATACACATGACATCGGTCACATTAGTGCGTGAGATAATAGTAATGTTCGTACAGTTTTTTTTAGAAAAAATGGATGAGTCTCTCAAACAACACAAAAAGCTGCTGTTGAACCAAAATACAAAATGAACACACTCCCCTGCCCCAGAGCAATATATTTTAAGAAATATATTCCTTTGGTGATACATACAAACCAACCCTGTGCTCCCAGACCCTCCAGGGTTCTGAGAACTGCTCACTCATGTTCTAACTTACAAACAGCTCCAGATCTGAGTCAGAAACCCTGGGCTTACGTTGTGACCTGGCTACTGGCTGCAAGTCATTCATGGAGACCTTGTCTCAGTCTCTTCACCTGTGCATGGCATAATGCCACAAACATCACCAAAACGGTGAAAGGAACGACTGAAATAATGCATATGCCAGCAGCTGAGACAACGGGAGGGTACGGTGGGTAACTGATAGACATATGTGACAAATGAATCTAACTTTACAAGATAAATGTCTCGTAAAGATATTATTCTTACTCTTGATTATGTTTTTAAAATGCTGAAGCTAAAGTTAATCTTAGATATCGCTTATACACGGACTCTGAAATACGACCCAAATGAACTTATCTACGACACAGACACCGGCTCACAGGCCTAGAGAACAGACCAGCTGTTGCGGAGAGGGCTGGCGGAGAGGGCTGGGGAGAGGGGTGGACTGGGAGCTTGGCATTAACAGCTGTAAACTCTTATATACAGAATGGGTGAACAACAAGGTCCTACTGCACAGCACAGGGAACTATAATCAATATCCCATGACAAACCATAATGGAAAAGAACAGAAAAAAAATACACGTATAACTGAATCACTTTGCTGTACAGTAGAAATTAGCACAACACTATAAATCAACTATGCTTCAATAGAATATTTTTTAAAATAAAGATGTTCCTAGCGTTAAAAGAGACTAGTAAACATACAAACTAGAAAACCCTGGCCTTACTTACTTGAAAATTAAAGAAGGGACATATATGATAGGATTTTCTGGTAGTAAAGACATGCCTGTTAAACGACCAGTCCTACAGATTTATTTGGGCCTTCCCTGGAGGCTCAGACAGTAAAGAATCTGCCTGCAATGCAGGAGACCCTGGTTCTATCCCTGGGTTGGGAAGATCCCCTGAGGAAGAGAATGGCGGCATTCTTGCCCGGAGAATTCCATGGGCAGAGGAGTCTGCTGGGCTACAGTCCAGAGGGTTGCGAAGAATCAGATACACCTGGGCGACTAACACTTTGACTTTTCACTTTCATAGGTTTATTTATAAGGCATATAAAACATAAGCTGAGGCAAGATATTACACAAAATAGTTCTATAAAACAGAGTAGGATGTTGAATACATAACTCAATGTGATTTAGAAAAAACAAAAACTAATTAAAACTGCACCCACCCTTGCAATCTACTTACTGCTTACTGAATTAGGTAAACTATGCACCATAGCATCTCCTGCAGAGATGATTCCACTTTAGAGTATTTATTATTTAAATATTTCAGTTTTCACTTTGCACGAGAGGGGGCACTCCAACGCTTTCTTATGCAATGAAAAACACATTAATTTCCATCTCTTGAAAGCTTTCATTTGGGGAAAAACAAAAAATCTAAATAAGGTGAATCAGTACCAAGCAAACATACACTAATCTTTCAAAAGATTTTGACTGGAAAAATTCTTTGCACCCTAAATGTTTCCAAGAAAAAAATGTAAAATTACTGCAGTTAAAAAGCAAATGGGATAGAATAACAAATAATATGTTATTTATGAGACATTATAAGTTTTGAAACCTTGACTGGTATCACTTTCTTGTTCAGGTCTATTTTGGCAGTGCTGGGTCTTCGCTGCTGGGTGGACTTGCTCCAGCTGCGGGGAGCAGGGGCCACTCTCCAACTGTGATGAGCGGGGGCTGCTCTCTTAATTGCGGTGCGTGGGCTTCTCATTGGAGTGGCTTCTCGTGTTGTGGAGCACGGGCTCTAGATGCATGGGCTGAGTTGCCACGGTGTATGTGGGATCTTAGTTCCTTGACCAGGGATGAATGTGTGTCCCTTGCAGGCAAATTCTCAACCCCTGGACCATCAGGTAAGCTCCGGCTTGTATCACTCTTGTATGCAAAACACACAGAGATATGAACATGTTCATGGTTCAAGAGAAAAGGAATATAGGCTCAGCAGCGCTCGCTAAGACCTCAGTCGTCTGCATGACACGGCTGTTGCCACTCCCCGGGGAGTTCCTTCACACGTAAAGAGGATGTGGGAAGGTCTCCCCCGTTTTGGCAAATCCTCCTGCTCTGGCTCCTGTGTGAAAAGCCGGGGGACCCCCTCCTGCTGTTGACCTTTGTGCGATGCCGGAAGCAGAGGGCTGTGCCCCACACTTGCAGAGAAGGACAGCTATGTTCTGACACGGATGCTCTGTGCTAAATTTAAAAACTCTTTCATGAGACCCGAGGGAGGGCTTTGCGAGGGGACTGAAGTTAAAGTTAGTGGTGCCAAAAACATTCCCAGCACATGCGCACGGTGGCTACAAACCCCGTTTGATAAATATAGCTCTATGTGTCTGACTCAATAAGAGACGATCGGAAATGCTTGTCGGCTCCCGGGCTCTGGGGTGTCGTGTGGAGAGAGTTTGGTCTTTCAAGTCCTGATGCGCATCTGTTTCCAATGGCTTCTTGATTATTCTTTGTGAACAAAACCCAAGATTCCATCTCTATTTTGGAAAATGTTAAAGAAAACCTCCGATACTAATGATCTCCATTCTGAGGGAGGCACGTGGGGCCCACAGATCCTGTGTGATCACAGCTGCTCCTGGACGCAGCCGCTTTAAATAGGAGACGGTAACGGCTCTGTCAACAGCTTGCGACACCAGCCAAGCCCTCATGCGACATTCGGGCTGCGTCGAAGGACGTTGTGGAAATAGGATTCACATGTGCAGTGGTCGGATGTGGCTTTGGAATTACAAGAGAGAGTGCGAGAGCTGCGGATTTCCCCCAGATGAGTTGGGAAATCGTTCAAGACATGACAAACGATGGGGAAACATACAGAGACACACACACACACGACACACCATATTCACAGTGAAACTGGAGCTCAGAGACAATCCGTTTATAAACACAAGTGATTAAGAAGTCTTACATCAAAAATTAATTTTAGAATACCAAAAAGAAGGCATGCAACATCAAATGTGAGTTTTGAACCTAAGCCAACAGCTGCCAAAATATTTATAAACATTCCTTTTTTCCCGAGAGGAACAAACTCAGTAACCTCAGACAGAGCTCTGCTTTCCCCAGACCTCCCCCAGGCCTCTCTCCTCGTGTCTGACAATCAATGGGGACAAGTTTAAGATCAAGGCTACGGTCACACCGATTCTTTCTCTTAACAGGTATCTGACTCTAGCTCAAGGGTCCTGACCACATTTCTGCTCATTTGCAACATCTTTGTACACAGATGCTCTCCCATATCTGACAGTCAGCTGAAGCAGAAGCAGTGACCCCACTCAACACATGGTCCAGGGACGCAAACACATCCTCCAGCCTCGACAGCATCCTCACATCCAGGTTCCTGTCTCTCGCACCCTGCGGAATCCTTCGAGGGCGTCACGACAGAATGAGAGGTGCAGAGAAATGTTTTAGCCAAGGTGATGGGGCACACTGGTCAGTGCGGGAAGTATCTGATCACAGAAAACAGAAGCAAAAAGACCCTTGGTGACCCCTGGTCACCATCACTTCACAGACACGAGAAGGACGGGCAGAGTTCCTCCTCCTCGGCTGGGTGACCTCTCGTGGGGGCAGTGGGGGTGCCCTCTGCAGCACCCCTGGCCTCGACCTGCCAGATACCAGAAGGAGCCCCTCCCCTAGTTGGCACCACCAAAAATGTCCCCAAGCATTGCCAGGAGCTCCTGGGGTTGAGGACGAGTGCTGGGGAGGGTCTGGCATGGAGTCTGGTTTATTCCACGAGGACTGACACTGCTGCAGCTTACGGTGTGGCTGCTGGAAGCACTGTGTCCAGCTCTCTGAACCTGTCCACGTGAGACTCCATTTCTAGCCGCCACCACTCTCATCTCTTGTTATCCATCCATCCCATTCCCACTACCATGCTCTGGATGTCTTCCTGTCGGCCTAGACTCCCCTCCACAGGGGTCACATCAACTGCGATGCTTTAACCAAGCCTGATCAAGGACGTCACAGAGGAAGCAGCACCTTCCAACTCAGTCCTGCAGACCTGAACCGTGACCAAGGAGATGGAATTCACTTTTTCAGCCACAGATACATTGTGGGCCTAGAATTAACGACTGGACCCATCCTTGGATCTTATAAAAACAGGAGTATATGCCAGACTGTCCCTAGGCTATACGTGTGGACATTATTATAGACAGAATAACAACATCAGACAGAAATCAATAAACCAAGAAAGCCCTGAACCAAGGCTCTGCCGTATTTCACAACCGACTTTCATATCTTGAGTTCATGCAGAACAGTTTTGCTGTTGTGCAGTTTTCTTAAATTACCTCATGATTCTGTAACTGTGGCTTCTGACCTCTGACCGCTCCCCCCACAACCAGAGGAGACCTGAGTGAAGAGAGCTTGTTTGGATGCACTCACCACGCACGCAGGTTCCCCCGCCAGCTGGGGAAACATCTCGGGTGGAAAGCGGTTTTCTCTGGTCTGCTTTGCAGAAACTCTCTAATTAGGTCAGCTAGTCTGATTACATGAATTAAGGCCCTCCAGGCTCCACAAACACAATAATTCAGTTAAGGACCAACAGGACCTGAGTCTCTGAGCAGTAATACAATTTCAGCTCCCAAGTGAGGCAGTGAGCAGAGAACAACTAGATTACCCGAGTCCGGGGGAAGCAGCCAGGGTGCCTGGAACCTAGTCTAGGGGGAGGACAGGGAACCCAGCCTCTTTCCAGATTGCGTTAAATAACATCTTATGGAAAAACATGAACAAACTTTTTGGCCAACGTAATATAAGAAGAACTTGCTGTGATGCTCAGAAAGGCTTTCCGGAAAAAATGTGGCCAGTTAAACAAACTATCAGGCCTGTGTGTTCATAGGGGAAATGTAACAGGGAGAATCCCGACCAGGAAACTTTAATATAATCTGCTTTTTTGTGGTACCTCTATGAATGGAGAATAATCAGAAACACATCTTAAACACTTACGCTCTCTATTAAAATTGACTCAAGACTCTTAAAACTAATGGAATATTAACATAATTTGTAAATGTTCAGTGTGAGAACATATCTCGAGAGCACTTTCATTCCATCCTCTTTCCACTGTATTTCATCATCTCCGGCAGGTTACACTGAAGGGACAAATATAACACAAGTGAAGAACACAGAATTGCACAATTTTATCTTTATGTTTTTAAAAACTGCAAATTTCAGCATCTTCACAAACAAATGCGCACTTTTAACACAGGTTCACTTTGGGTCTTCACCCTCTTGTGTAAGAAATGCTTTAAGCTCACAAGACAATCATGAGTAATTCATTTCTAGGGAAAAGAAATTCTGCTACCCTCTTCAATTATCTACATTTAAAAATAGCACTCATTCCTCAAATAAGGCTTAACAATGGAAATGGTCCAACACAGTCTTATGTTACGTTTGATTGTGTTGGAATTTCTTCCTGGAGTGGGACAAAAATACCCAAAGCTTACGGGAAGGAAACTCATTTTTACGGGCAGAAGGAGCTGTGAGCATTGCCTGGATCACTGTGTGGCTTAAAGATCGCTATCTGATCTGTACAGATACTGGCACCTAATGGCGTGTAAGCATTCCCATCCCGGTGCAGGGGCGCGCCGCGGCGGGCTGAAGGGGCGCGTCACTCACCCTCGCAGCAGCTTGAAGAGCACGCAGCCCAGGGAGAACCAGTCGGCACTGCTGTCGTAGGCGGTGCCCTTCCGCAGAACTTCAGGCGCCATGTACCCGTGGGTGCCGCTGGGGAGAAGGAGGACGCGCGCAGTCAACAGCGTGTGCCCGCCCACAGGCTACCCCCAGCTCGCCCAGAGGCCAGGCCGCCATCCATCAAGCAGCAGCAAGGCCAAGCAAGGGGCAGGGGACACCTGCGCGTCCATCAGGCATGGCTTGGCGAACACCCAATGGGAAAATGATCTTTCCTTCATCAAAATAGGAATGAATATTAATAAATCACCATATGAGATAAGCGTGAGCCATGTGCATGCTCTGGGCATGCTCCATGGTCTGGGAGGTGAGATCTGAATCTTGTGAGCCTTCCCCACTACAGCAAGGGGGAGCCAAGGGTCTCCTGCCCACTGGAGAGCTTTTGTGTGGAGATGTGTGGGGCTGGGGAGGTGGTGATGAACGGGTGACCACACTGCAGTGTTCTGGACCTGGAAGCAATGGGGACAGGTTAGTGCCCGTCCCCATCTGTGAGGACAGGTGACCAAACTGCCACACTCCGGACCTGGAAGTGATGGCATCGGGCATTCCTGTGAGGCGCCACCCCCCATGCTGAGGACTGGGGTTTGCACAGGCATCCATGGCGGCCCCCACCCTCCACAGTCACAGTGGTCCCCAAGTGGCAGTGGGGAAGCTGACAGGTATGGAGAGAGAAATCCCAGGCCTGAAGAGCTGCCAACAGGTCAAAGGACCCAGCTCAGCAAATGTGCAGATGGCTTGCGGGAAGTTGAGAAAAACCACCTGGGAGGACAGCCATTTACATATAATATGTTCTATCTGCAACTCAAAATCCTCCCCTGTCCTACAGTGTGAGCACACACCATTCCAAGAGCGAGAGAAGGCTCATAGGAAACTTTCAGAGGTGTGGGCTCAAAAGTGCTCCCCAGAAGCCGTTATCTGCAGCTGCATTCCCATCCTTCGCCGATTTTCTTCACTGATAGAATGGGTGATGACGTGATACCTTCACCCCGCAGAATACATGTGGGATGGGCTCAGGGCAGCACCGGCACTAGAAAAGAACCCCGTGCGTTCTCATAAGCATTTCTAACTTGCTTATGCTCAGTTTCGGTGAGAATCTGCTCAGACAAGTGACCCTGGATTGTTGATGACTCGGGCTCAACACTGGGACTGGTGTCCTCTCAGCCTCATAGTTCCATCTTGAAAGACTTTTCCAAACAGTGGAAATGGGCACTGGTCCATCCACCAGAAAAGCTCTGCCCCCTGCAATCCAAAGTCTGCCAGCGTGAGGTCAGTGAGTCACGCTATGAGGACGTCAGAGATTTCTGTAAGGGACATCCAAGCCATTTTCTGGGAAGGCTTAATTTCAGTGTGGCCAGGAAAACCTTGGTGGCTTTATAACCTGCGATTCTTGGGATCAAAACCCAGTCCTGGGATGGGAAGACCCCGACAAGGAGACAGACGCGGGGTTAGTGCACATCACGCCTCCGGGTGGACACGGCACACAAAGCCGAGCGCTGGGCCGCCTGCCACGTGGCTTCCAGCCCTGCCGCTCGGCAGCGCCCGAGGCTGCTGCGCTTCCCACTGCCGGTCTGTGCTGTCCACGCCGAAGGAACACCGAGCGTTTGAAGGCACGGTGACTAGAGACCGAGAGTTGCATTCTTGAAGAAAATCAGCTGGGACTCAGGGAGTCATGACGATCTGCTCGATCCCACAATCAAAGCTTTCCGGTGTCATCTGGTGGCTGCTCCACGGTTCACTTTTAGTTTCTGAGAATCCAATTCCATCATTAAAAGGACAGAGTCGGGGTCAAGATGGGGAACCGACCACAACGCGGCTCTGCTAGCATCAGATGAAGTCCTGGGATCACACCTACCGCTTTGAAAAGACCAGAGAAGCCCAGTCGAGGGTGAGAGTCTGGCCACAAGCCTTTAATCTACTACCAGGTCCATCCTCTCAAAGCCTCGGGGAGTTCAAACGAGTGTAGGGAGTGCGAGCCTTAGAGCTGGACAGAACTGGATTTTAATTCAAGCCCCACGATCTGCCAGGCCTGTGACTTTGCTCAAGTTCCTTAGTTTCTTGGAACCTCAGATTCCACCCCATAAAAAGTCGATGATTATATCCATGCCCTATGCAGGCTTCTAAAGAGCCTCTTGATGGAAGTCTTGAAAGAGGAGAGTGAAAAAGTCGGCTTAAAACTCAACACTCAAAAAACAAAGATCATAGCATCCGGTCCCATCACTTTATGGCAAATAGGTAGGGAAACAATGGAAACAGTGACAGACTTTATTTTCTTGGGCTCCAAAATCACTGCAGATGGTGACTGCAGCCACAAAATTAAAAGACGCTTGCTCCTTGGAAGAAAAGCTATGACCAACCTAGACAGCATATAGAATGCAGAGACATGACTTAGCCAACAAAAATCTCTATAGTCAAAGCTACGGTTTTTTCAATAGTCACGCATGTATGTGAGAGCTGGACCACAAAGAAAGCTGAGCGCCAAAGAATTGATGCTTTTGAACTGTGGTGTTGGAGAAGACTCTTGAGAGTCTCTTGGACTGCAAGGAGATCCAACCAGTTCATACTAAAGGAAATCCTGAATATTCATTGGAAGGACTGATGCTGAAGCTGAGGCTCCAATACTTTGGCTACCTAATGCGAAGAACTAACTCACTGGAAAAGACCCTGATGCTGGGAAAGATTGAAGGCAGGAGGAGAAGAGGGTGGCAGAGGATGAGATGGTTGGATGGCATCACTGACTTGACTGACATGAGTTTGAGCAAGCTCTGGAAGTTGGTGATGGACAGGGAAGCCTGGTGTGCTGCAGTCCATGGGGTTGCAAAGAGTTGGACACGACTGAGGACTGAACTGAACAGAACTGAATGAAGACACTGATAACAACACATTCAGGCCACCAGCCACGTGTCCCTGGGACAGCCAGTGTTCCACTCACAGCATGAACGCTGTCCCCACACCAGTCACTTCCTGGACAGTCCCCTAGGCGGCTGTTCTGGGAGGTCAGAGGGCCCGTCTGCCTCAGCCCCGCAGCAGCGCCAGCACCTGGCACACGGCCAGCGTCAACTAGACCCTTCCTACGTGAAGGAGGCGACCACACCCCACGCTGTCGCATCAGCGAGCAGCACTGTGACGGCCTCTTTGCAAAAGAGAAAAATGAGGCTGGTGCCACGTGGAAGGATTCAAACCCACATCTGTCTCCAAAGCCTCTGTTCTCCGCCTCCTCCACCTAAAAACATACTTCTTCATTGAGCGTTTATCCTTTTTAAGTAGCGACCTCAGTATCGTCACTTAAACATGGAAACCAAGCTTCCCGACAGGGTCGGAAGGTTGAACCCTTAACGGATGCAGTTCAGATAACGGGCAACAGACCACCTTTCAGAACTGGCGTGTGAATTACAGTAAGACGTGAGCAAGGCCCTACGAGGGAATGAGTAACCCTGCTTCTGAAAGTTAATTCCTTTGGGAGATTAACTCTTACGAGCTCTTGGGTTCATATTCAGTTATGACTACCCTAAATTGAAGAAATTAGCATATCAAATAGCTGTGGCATTAAAAATTCAAATGACTCTCTTGAAAATGTCTGATGAACTCCCTGGGAGAGGATGATATATCCAACCCCAGGTTCTGGCCTCATAATTGTCAAGTGCTGGCAAAACGCTAAGGCTTTTATCACCGTGTCCCACATTCTGCAGGAAAGGAGAGACATCTTTACAGCAATGGCAGTAATTGCCATTAATATCTGATCAGAGCTTTAAATGGCAATTCCGATTTAATGCAGCCCCTCATAAAGTAGTGCAGTTTCAGAACCATTTTGCTTCTAGTCTCACATCCACAAAAAAGGATTTATAGTTTATTTTCTGCACAGATGCAGGAAACAAGACCCCTGGGAGTTACTTCAAGACCACTGAACACAGCGATGACACACAGTAAGACAGAATGTTAGGAGATTCGCTGCCAAGACTGACATACTGAGGAAGAAAATAATTGAGGGACTTTTCCCCACAAACTGCACCCCTGTCCATACTTTCTGCACAGATAAACTGACACCAAAGAAACAGGAGTGAAAACCAGTACATATTCTGTTCCGCCTCTGTTGAGCCACGGGGCAGCCGCTCCACGCCTGCTGTCGCTGCAACGATCTCAGGTTCAGGCAAGTCCTCAGACAGTGTCAGCACGTGTGGAGAGAGCACAGCCACCACTAGAAGCAGCTCAGGGTCCACCGAGGCGGGGGGCAGGGAGGGCCAAGGGCAGGGGCTTCCAGCAGCTTCCCCTGCACGGAGGACGGATGTAACACTGAAATCTAACAGGGTCTGCGTGAAAAGTGAGAACTGCAAGTAGATGATTCTTTTAATTAAAAAAAGAATCCTCATTTTTTTTGTTGTTTTTTTAGGGAAAAAAAAAGGAAATGTTTTCAAAAAGGAGAGTGGATGGAGAGAGAAGCTTGACTTCTGGGCCTTCCCTGGAAAGTTCTATGTGGTGGTCTGTGCCCCTTCTTTGGCACATAAGCTGTCACGGTCTACTACGACCGCTGCCCGGTAGATGAAAAGAGTGAGGGTCACAGAGCCAGCACAGGCTCGGCTCTGCTGCAAAGGCCCCCATCCTGCCCTCAGCCTCCCTGCCCCCGGGCAGCTAGCCCTGTAGATCCCCTGCATGCCCCCAGAATGGTGAAAGCAAGCACGCCACCCCACTGCTTTCCTCTCCCTCTGACCCAGCATCATCACATGTTGGAAACAACTGCTGACAAGAGAAAGCTGGAAGAACAAACGACCATGTTGGGGTCTGAGTGAGAAAGTGAGTCGAACTAGGAACGACAGTGAACAGTCAATGTGACTACTCACACGCTCGCATGCGGCTTCTTTTTGGAAAAATCGCAAGCAAGACCGAGGTCTGATATCCTCACGTGTCCGTGCTCATCCAGGAGGATATTGGCGGGCTAAAATGAAAGAGAAGGTGATTTCTGAGAGTCCCCGAGACGTCCCGAGGCTTGGAGAACTTCCACCATCACGGGCACTTGCTATCATTATTTTTATCACATTTCATTCCTACACATGAATTCTAGTATTAATTACATCATCACCTCCAAGTGGGGCATGAGACTGACAATGATACCTTTCATGTTATCGATAACTTTAGCAGGAGAGTGGCAAGGAGGGATGGAGAAGAGTCTACCCATTTGGCAATGCAACACAGGGCAGGTAACCCAGGAGGGTTACCACCTCAGTTCATCGCTGTTACAGTATTTCCTTTCCACAGCAAGAACCGCAATCCAGCCGGAATGGGGTATCTCTCCACAAAGGGAGTGAGTCCTCAGCCTCTGTGAACCACTAGGACTTTGAACCGTGGAACACAGCACAGAAAGCAATCTTGTAACAATGTGCAAGTGATGACCTAGGAAATCAAAACATTCCATGGTGCCACACTAATCCTGATAAACGTCATTTCGCTTTATTAGGAGAGAATCTATGGAGGGCCTTACCAAATTACCAGATATGATTTTGACCACAACTCTGCTGAAATATATCCATTAAGATTAGATTTAGTCTGCGTGATCATGGAAAATGAAACTCCCCTCCCTAATATACACTAAATTACAGTCATCTTGGTATTTGTCTGCTGGAGATCAACTATTGTTTTGCTCGAAATAAAAATAATGGCATGCCATTATAAAACTGAAGCATGAATAATCATGAGTGATTAGAATTAAGTTTGAATAGAAATTAGATAATACCACTGCCTACTAAATAGTTTAGAAAACAGAAATAGCACATCAAGATGATTCGAGGCCGGTTACAGATTTAAATTAAAATGTATTACGATGGCGCTTCATGGACTTTCAGCATGTATTTTATTCTTCTGCAAAACTCACCGGGAGGAAATAAAATGTCATGTGCCACCCAGGGTCTAATTATTTCTAATTTGATGAAAATACATTTTTTTTTCTCTTCTTTATGCTCTTATGAAGGCTATGGGAGTAACTCTTTAGCTTTGCAGGAGGCTTTGAAAGGTACAAAGTACTTCGTGGAAAAAAAATAATATGCTCAACTGCGAAATACACCATTTCAGATTCTTAGGAGGTAACCTCTTTTAGAAGCCAATCAAAACACATGAGCTCCTTAGAGAAGGGGGCATTATCGGTACACTTGATCTGGTTAACCTGCTTTCAGTTTCAGAAGGAATCAGAGAGAGGAGGCAAACAGGCTTCTCCACGGGTTTCGCATCCTCCGGAAGCTGCCACGCCTATCACATTTCTTCTCACCATTATTTATACCTTTATGTGCCTGCATGATTATCTCTATAATTTGTCACAGTCCCTTTCATCTGCTCCCCCACCTTCATGCTGCTGGCCACGTGAATATCACCTCGGAAGTACCAAGCAAACCACCAACTCCCTGTCTCATGCAGGATCCTCGACCAAGCAAGCATCGTGCTCTGGAATGGAAAAACTGAGAAAGCACCCGCTTCATTCTGTTCAAGTCCAGTAAGACTTTTTAAAGGGAAGCACGGTAAAGAAGCCTCAGTGTGGCAGACTGGGGCTATGGAGTTCTAGAACCTGGAAATCTGCTAGTGACTTTTTAAAGGCAATCTCGAAATCGCCTGATGTTCAGAGGGTGGGGGACATTCTGCCGGCTGTCAGGCACCCCATCCCTACCCGGTCAGCCCTGCCTCTGGCGAGTTAGCACTCAGTCTTTCTATGTGCGAGTTCACCAGTAGATGTGTCCCGTGTGACGGTGGTGCTCTGCTTCTTTATCTCTGTACGCCTTCTGCCCTCACACCGAGCCAGGGCCAAATCAGTTGCTTGGTGAACATTAACAGAGTTATGATCAATTGTAAAATGGGTGACAACAAAAAAAAGCCCACCCTGCTTTTCATAATTAACTAATTAAAATATCTGAGCTGGCGTATGTGCTGCACCAGGCAGGGAGGTGCCAGGGACAACCGGGAAAGACTGGAGTCCTCAGAAAAGAGTTCGGTGTCTAGAAGAGACCAAAATCATGAAGGTGATGTTCTGCCCAGGGCTGAGGGGAGGAAAATGACGGGATGCCATGAAAGAGGGGGAGACGCGTGGGGGACCACAACGACCGCACAACACCTACTGCACGTCGGACAGACGGCGGGGAATCCGTCAGACCACCTTACCTTCAAGTCTCTGTAAACGACAAACCGAGTGTGCATGTGTTCCAGCCCCAGGATGATTTCTGTGGCATAAAACCGCATCTCCTTTTCGGAAAACACCCCGTGCTGCGAAAGGTGATAGTGCAGGTCACCGCCTGGAATCAGAGACGCAGAACGGAACTCGGTGCGTGGATGCCAGGGAAACAAAAGTCACGGTCGTCGTGCAGTCAGGACACGGTTGACAACAGTTACCTAACTTTATGCTCGTATGCATGTATGATACAGACGTATCACTGACTTCTGCAATCTGACGAAACACTTTAAAAAACCCCAGAGAAAAGTGAACCACTGAGAAGACTTAGATGCGACAGTGGCTGGGACCATATGAACCCCAGGCTCCGCTCTCGGATGGACATCACAGCTCCCACGTGTACCGCTGGGGGAAGTGGGACGGGGGGCGACCTGATCCTTTGATAACTACAGTCCTGTCTCCCAACTGAATCAACCCATGTAGTGAGGCAGTAGGCGGCTTGGCAACTGGCTCTGTGGATAGTAAATATGGAGACAAAATGAATACACTGCTCATATTGATAGATATTTGAGAAAGCAAATACGGTAAAATTTTAACTGGTAAAAAACCCAGGTGGTTGGGTGTTTGGGTGTCCTAGTAAAATCCTTTCAGTGTTGCGGTATGTTTGAATTTTTCAATAATAAAGCGTTAGAAAAGGTCAATGATCATATGGCCTCCAGTTACAGAGACAGAAAATGCCACCAACAGGGTAAGGGAATGTTCTCATAAATGATACAGGCGGAGCCACAGCTGATTTACAGAGGTTCACGTGTGTCCACTCCCATTATCTTTGATTCCCTAAGTATCTTCCTGTTCACCCACGCATATTCTTGTGTAACTATTTTCGATCAGTATGTAAAAGATTTCCAGCATTGCTGAAGGCTCCCTGTGCCCAGCCCAGGGAGCATTATCAGCTCACAGCCCCTCATTACAGCCAGCTGGACTCTACTCTGACCTCTCCCCTCATTGGTTAGCTTTGCCAGTTCTGACAGTGGCACAAATCGAGTCACGCAGGGAATATGCTGCTGTGTCTGGCTGGTCTGCTCATCATTACGTCTGTGAGATTCCCTCATGCTGTTGGATGGGTCTGGTTCTAAATCAAAAACTCAAAACGTAATTAAAACTTCAACTGAACTTCAAAACAGGTATTCATTTATGGAAATATATGCTTTTCCATTTCAGCCCCTGTTACTAAAAATGCTTTGAATTAATTACAGCATGTCACTTTCTAGTATTAGAAAACTGAGTGAGTGAGTGAGTCAAAGCTGCTCAGTTGTGTCCGACTCTTTGCGACCCCATGGACTGCAGCCTGCCACACTCCTCTGTCCATGGGGATTCTCCAGGCAAGAATACTGGAGTGGGCTGCCATGCCCTCCTCCAGGGGATCTTCCCAACCCAGGGACTGAACCAGGGCTCCCACATTGCAGGTGGATGCTTTACCATCTGAGCCACCAGGGAAGACAGAAAACTTCTTTCTGGCTAAAGTTCTTCCTGTATTCTCCAGTTCATCACTGACGGTGTAAAGACTGACCCATGGTGGGTCTGGACTAAAGGTACAGACTACTGGGCTAAAATCTGAGCTGGCCCAGAGTCAGTCCTTCACAGTTTGTTTTTAAATACATTCCTGTCTTTGGCCTATGAATCTTCAGGAGACATTTCATTCCTAAAGTTGAGGGCCAGTTGACTGCAGTCAATATTTTAAAATGAAGTTGAACTGGAAATTCAAAGAGTGAAAGGTTTCCTTAAACTTGAGGGGGAATCTAATCATCTGAAAGACCCAAATGGCCAGTCTGTTCGGAGCAATGCAAGCCAAGATCAAACATCCTGAAACAAACAACACCATGGCAGAGTCATTCGGTGTATTCAGACTCCCCACATCTTGCTTACCATTCATCAGATCCAAGATGAAGCACAGTTTATCTGGAGTGTGGAAGGCATAGGTCATACAGACGATGAAAGGACAATCCTATAGTGAAAAAAAAAAAAAAATATATATATATATATACACACACACACATACATATAAGAAAAGCAAAAGCTGTCCTGGAAAGTATATCTACCTCCAAGTGCCACCTATACATTTTTTTTTTTTTTTTAAGCCATGACACTGCCCTGTATATGAAGCACAGACACCTATGTGGTAACTTTAACAGACCCAGGAAAGGGAGCCTGATTCCATGGAAAAAAACAAAAAAGTGCACAGAGATGCAAACACTGCTAATTGGAGATGAACTCAGAGATGCTCTGTCACTCTGATTAAATCATGACTCCTCTATCTACATCTTCAAAAGACTCAGATTCTACAGAAAAATATTACTGCCTTGCTAGTCCTCCTACTGGTCTACACTTTGGTTCTGGTTATAGTCACATATCCATTTCAATGTCTGATTCTGAGCTGGAAGAACCTTTATCATGGGGAGAAATGTTACTGATATTACTGTCTTGAAACACTAACAATAAAAATGGAATTAAATCAGCTTTTGAAAGTGGAAAATATACCAGGGTGGAGGATAGAATAACTCAATTAAAGATGAGGTAAAGATGTCGATTTTCTCCCAAATTAATCTATATATTCCATGTAAACAATTAAAATGGAAATTGACAAACTCATCCCCATATTTATAAAGAAATGTAAACAGCCAAGAAAAGTTCAGATAACTCTTGAAGAAAAATAAAGCTGAAACTTCTGTTCTTCAGAAGACACCATTAAGAGAGTAAGAAAGGCAAATAACAGAATGGGAGGAGGTATTTGAAATCCACATATATCTTGAATATATAAAGAACACTCATCAATCAATAAAGAGAAAAGCAAACACCCCAACAGGAAAATGGCATGACAACAACAGCAATACTGTATATTGATGCTGAGTATCAAATAGTCTGTAAGTCTTTGAACAGATGCTAGACCTCGGCTGTCCCCCAAGGAAATGCAAACTGCAAATCACAATGTTTCATCACTAAAACAAAGGAGAATGACTAAAATCACAAAGACTGATGATACCAAGTGTTGCAAAGATACAGAGTTAATGGGACTTCCAATATGGTAGCTGGGAGGGCGCAATCGTACAACCACTGTCACAAGGCGTTGGATGGCATCTGCCAAAGCTGATCACTGCCTGCAAAGCCTATGAGCCGGAAATTCCAGCCCGGGGTATTTACCTAACAGTAAGCTGTACTCATGTGCCCCAGGAGACCTGCATGAGAATGGTCCTCACAGCACTATTCAAAACAGCCCAAACCAGGAAATGATCCCAATGTCTGCCCACAGGAGGATGGACACATGAACTGTGGCACATTTATACGACGGAATACTATGCAGCAGGGGCTGCCAAACTTCTTCTGCAAACGGGCTAGACAGTAAATATTTTATGCTTTTCGGGCCCCATCCAGGCCCTGTCACATAGTTTTCTCTGCTTCTTTTCTCTTGACAATTTCTTCTCTTCTTTTGCTTTAAAAAAAAAAAAAATTCTTAGTTCATAGACTGTGAACACAAGCCAGATTTGGTGCCCAGGCCACACACGTAGCCTGGTGACCCCTGCTATTTAGCTACAGAAGGTGCTGTTGCTATGAGCGACGACTCAGCTGCATCTCGCAAGCAATACTGAGAGAAGCCAGACACAAAAAGAATACATTTATATAAAGTTCCAGCAGGGGCACAGCTAAATTACAGTGTCAGACATCTGGGTAGTAGGTAGCTTGGGCATGGGGTGAGCAGCTGAAAAGGGTAAAGGGAGACTTCCGGGACATGGGTGACTCTCCGTCTCTTGACCTAGGCTCTGGATACACGCATGTGCTCCCTGGTGAAAATCCACCAGATCTAGCACTAGGTCCCACTGAGATACATGCACAGTGAGCACTTGCCACTCAACTGATGCAAATAACAAACGGCATAAAATATCTACATCTACTTTCTTAACAGAAGCAAAGAATTATTAAATTCTACAGAATATACTCAATAGAGTACACTGTGAACAGAATTCACTTTGCTCACACCTATCGATGAAGGGCATACAGATGAATTTGTGTGGACACATGCCTGTGTGCCCACGATTCAAGAACTTGAACTCAATTTCCACAAGTCTTCTGGAGGAAATTCATTTTGTGGTTACCTTGTTTTCCTTAAGAGTTCAGTTGAGATGGTCTTGCTGTTCACGAATTTCGAGATTTATTTTGTTTTATATAGTCGTAAAATAAAGGTGCTGTCCTTTATCTTTAAAAGCCATCTGGTTCTTGGGGGCCGGGTGGCACCATCCTAATTGGAGCCCCACCAGTGTTTCACCAGACCTTTCCTAAGTCTGCTGGTGACGACTCACTCTGCTCTAAATATCATGCTCCTTCCTTAATGGGGTTCCCCACGTACTCTGGTTCCTGATCTAATGAGCAGTTCATCCCTAGAGCAGACAAGTGGGTGGACCAGGAACTTAGTAAAGCCTGGGTTTTTTCCCGCTTGAGACAGCAACTCCACTCACTTCACCCAGGGGACCAACAGCCTGGAAAGGGGTATTTCTGAGCAGACAGTGTTCAATCCTTCTAACCACAGCCCTGAGAAAACGGCAAAAGGTCAAAGTGGAGTTAAGATACTATGTTATTAAGAAGGACATGAAAACGGCAAAAGGTCAAAGTGGAGTTAAGTTACTATGTTATTAAGATGGGACATGAATTGGAGATTTAGAGTCATGGGCTACCACAATAAGAAGTGCTCTTCTCAAAAAAAAAAAAAAAAAATCACCTGGTCCAAATTCTTTAAAGATGAGGAAACTAAACACTGTCCCCACCCCCCAACCTCCTAAAAGGGAAATGATTTGTCTGAGGCCACAAAGAAATCTGGTAGCCAGCCAAGATTCAAACCCCAAGTCTCCCACTCTGGACCCTCGCCAGACCCTGTCCTATGTCACTCCACTTACAAAGGTAACGTTTCCACAGCAACGTAAAATCAAAGCTCGGTTAAAGGGATGTGATTTGGTTACCTCTAAGGAGTTCACTGGCCAGGATCCCTCATCTCTTAGGCCCTGGGCAGATGCCATCTTGAGTCTCAGGTGGGGTCTGAGACACGAAGAGCTGAATGCTGACCCACAGAGACAAAGAGGCAGCAGTTTCATAATGGTGTTAGCACAGTTTCTAAGGTAAGTATGGCAAGATGTTCTGTCTTGATTACAAATTCAAGGTGAATAAGAACTAGGGGGTTCTCACAGGTGGATCCTTAAATAAAAGCTCTTAAGCAAGGAATTATCTCCTTTTTTTTAGGGTTTCTTTTTGGGGGGCGGGGGGCATGCAGGAGCTTAGTTCCCCAACCAGGGACTGAATCTGTGCCTCCTGCACTGGAAGCATGAACTCTTGACCACTGGACTGCCAGGGAAGTCCCTGGAACTGTCTTCCTTGATTTCCTAGTGAGCGAAACAGTCTGCATTTTGCAGGAACTTAGACTGTGATAAAATAGACCACAAAGTAGCCCTCCAGAAAAGTTCTCCACCCTGCAGTCAGAGGATCCCTTTCAGAATTGCAAGGCTTATTAAATGGCTGTAAAGATTTTTAGAAGTCCTCGGTACCGGTCCAGAAAGCTCTTTCTGCTGGTCTGGCCTCTGCTTCCCTCTCGCCCCAGCTTCCCCGTGTGGTCCTCACCGCATTACTTCAGAGCCCAGCAGTGCTGACCTGTGAGTCCCCAGGGCACCTGTGCTCAGGACTCACACACACCCTAGCGTCCCCTCCGACCCCAGAGGACCGCCCTGTTAAATGCCTTCTGAGCACTGCCGACCTCTCTTTCACAGCTCTTGTCACGTGTTCCAACAATCGACACATGTCTGAGATTCTCTGAGTAAACACTGCTGTCTCTCATTTTATGCAGCCCTATAAGAGCAAAGACCAAATTTGCGTTTCGGGACTCCTGTCTCGTAGTGGAGTACCTGGCACAATCTAAGACCCAAGGATGATCAGGGAATGAATGAGCAACACTCCTCATGAATAACTGACTGACTTAATGAAGGTGCTGATGGCTCCTCCCAGTAATGGACATACTTGCCCTGATTCCCTTTTCATGACCCAAAAGTTACAGAATAAAACTGGGAACAGTACTTCTTACTGTCTCTTTTGGGGGTGAGAAGTAGGAATTCTCAATTTGAGACTGAAACAGTAAAACAGCCTCCAAGCAGAAAGAAAACTCTGATGGCGACTCCAGCTTATTTCCATGCCAACACCTTAGGTAATCATATTGACACAGGCCGATCAACACGTCACCTAAGGAGGCAATTTTAAACTAAAGACTACTTAAATCCTACAAACTGTGGCCTTTGATCAACAAAAATGACTCTAAATAAGTTTACTACAATTCTTTTGGTTAAATTATGCACTTACAATGTTTTTAAAAATGCTAAACTGTCTTGATATTTGAATAAAAAGCAGAAACAAGTCTTAAATTAGTTCAAAGCAGTAGCCCAACGTAACTGCAATTTTTTATTTACTCCCTTATGGACAGACCAGTGAGGAATTCTACAACTACTTAGTCACATTCTGTTCACCTAAATAAAACAAAAATGCTACATGAAAATTAAAATTATTCATATATTTTTCCAATACCCTCAATTTTTTTCCATAGGCTTTCCTGGGAATAAACATCCAAGGCTTTGAGACAAGACATTAAAAATTAATATTTTAATAAAGCACTTAAAGTCTGCAATAAGTACACATTCACATCTGAAATGAAGACAGAGGCATTTCCAACAGATACTAGAAACCAACGTCATTCACGTGGATTCCAATACAGTATGCAGGCCACTCAGATTCCATTCCAATCAGTTAAAATCTTGGTCACACACACAGAGTTACTCTTACTTGAAATGTTTAATGTCTACATGTTGGCACGTAGAGGTGCATAATTAGACATTACTGTTCATAGCGCTGGCATTTTCGTCTGTTATAGTTAAACTGAATTATGATATTCATCGACTTCAATAGTAAATAGCCTTTCTAGAAGGACTTAAAACTGACACTAGAATAACATAAACCACAACAAATACATTTGGTGACAAGAAAACACGGAGCCGACAAAGGGATGAGAAAGAACACTGGGATCGTTTAGGAAGAGCAGGGACTCTGGGCGAAGAAATGATGTTCCCGGGATCTCAGGTTCCTTGCTTATCACCTAAAAGGAATGCCTTGAGTGATCATGAAGATCTGAGTCTTTGAAAACCTCTAGGTGAAGGTGACCTTATTTAGAACCCAGCTGTGACAGCTGGAGGTACCCCTAGGCTCTGTGCCTCACTTGCCAGGGTACACGGGCAATGCCCAGGTTTCTGGGACCGTGGGTTTTTCTGGGTGTTTTTACATGTATCTACCCGAGTAAATAAAAGCTGAGATTTTGGTCCCGGGTGATGCCATTAATAGGAAAAGAAATCAGAGCGGGATGTTGCTTTACAAGTCAAGATAGCACAGGGTGAAGCTGGCTTTGACAGGTGATGAGCTCAAAATGACAACTGGAATGTATGAATAAACGGTCCAGTCTGCTTACTGCAGATTTTAAGTGCAGAAACACGGCGCTGGGGATGGAAAAGACCAGCATCCACAGCAGAGAAAGGGGGCAAGTGCTAAGAAGACAGGGTCCCCTCCAAATGAAACGTGGACTGGCTGCTGCTGCTGCTAAGTCGCTTCAGTCGTGTCCGACTCTGTGCGACCACACAGATGGCAGCCCACCAGGCTCCTCTGTCCCTGGGATTCTGCAGAGCACTCCACAGGGACAGCTGGGGGTTGACGAAGCCACATCACTTCCTCTCTGTTTGTGAAGGAGGGAAGCGACATTCCTCTTACTTTTTCTCCTCTGGGTTCATCCTTCGCTGTCATGCAGCCAATTCTTAACTGTATTCAGGTGATTTTTTGGGTCACTGATACGATTATATTCTGCCACCTCTGTCATATTCCACAGAGAAGGAAGTCATACATGGGCAGTGAAGGGGCGAGTGGTCAGTGTGCGTGGCAATGGCCGGTCGTATGCTCCTAATTCCCAACTCAGACAGAGGTCATCTTTGAATTATTATTCATATTAACTTAGGGCTGCTGCCCCCTGCTATAAATTCTAATCCCCTCAAGAACTGGCTAGCTGCATAATTCACCAGGTGGGAAAAAAAGCTGTATTTTAAATAAATTGTCCTGATACCAAAAAACAAAAAAACCCACCAAATAACTAGAAAAACACACACACAAACAAATGCAATGTTCAAAACTGAATACTCACTCCTGTGCTCACCAGGGACAACATGATCCTTTCATTTAAGGCTAAGGTTTCTCCCTGTTTCATCTTGATTCTCTTCTTATCCAAGCATTTCATTGCATACCTAAAACCATAAATGTTACTGAAGAAAATCTACGCAGAAAATATACCTAAGTGGATTTAAATGATACACATCATATTGGGGGAAGTTTCTAAAAATTCTGGAAGTCTTTTAAAGCAGCAAAATGCTTCTAATGACTAAGGGAATCTGAATAAAGTAGAGACTTCAGTCAGCAACAGCACATCAGTATCTGTTCATTCACTGTGACACACGTCCTATACTACAGGAAGAGGGACGTGGAGTACATAGAAACTCCCTGTACTATTTTTTTGCTCCTTTTCTCCAAACCTAAAATTATTCTAAAGTGAAAAGGCTATTTTTAAAAAATCAAGCAATAGTTAAGATATTTCTATTATTATATGAATTGACATTTCAGTTAAATAAAAGCAATAAAGTAGATACACAAAAAATTAAGGGAAATAAATTTTGTATGTATCCCTACTGTCTAGTACTTGTGTGTGTGTGTGTTTTGTAGGGGTGGGGCCTGTACTATAATATTTAGTGTGTAGGAATTGTAAATTAAGCACTGGTCAAGATTTTATAAGCATGTAGAGGATAAGATTCTAAAACACTGATCATCAACTAAATGGGATTTTCTTGGAATGTGAGTATAAAACCCTCTTAATATTCCCAGCAAAATATACAAGTGTAGAAGGCTTACATCTTTCCAGTGTCTGCTTTCCTGCAACCGTATACTTCACCAAATCCTCCTCGTCCAATGATCCGATGCACGCTGAAATCATTCATGGTCAACTGTGAATTTAAAACGTGACACAGAAACGTAAAACTGAGTAAAAACTATCCCGCTGTTGCCATGCAAAACATACAGTTACTGAAACAGCGATTCCGTCACTGCTGCCCTTTGGGCAACTGGCCCACAAGCTGAGAGATAAGAAGCACAGGTGGCAGGACATTCTAGAACCGCCTTCGATGTAAGCTGCCCAGGATGCAAACCGTGGAGGCACCTGGGAAGACGGCCCGGTGGGTGCCCCTTGTTTTATCCAGTCCCATGAATCTCAGATTATAAGGTGTATACTTTCAAGACAAGTGAACGTGAAATTTCCAGGCAAACCACAAAGTGACCTCGGCTACTCTGAAGCTCAAAGTTTGGCAACAGTTCAGCCATTCCAGGAACTTCTGTGGCAGAAAAACAGGTCTGCATCAAGGGCATCTATGCCCTCCTAACAGTTGGACCATATGATCAGAAAGCCCAGTGAATGCTGGCCAGGTGAATTTTTCATCAAAGGCATCAGTAAGTGGAGAGGACTCATGCTGGGCACGTGAGTGTGAAACCAGACCGAGTGTGAGTAACTCGATGAAGAGGCTTCCGTTCATAGGCACTAGGCTTTCATCAATATCATCTCAGCAATGCCTTGCTTCCCAAGAACTTTTCATAGCATCAGATGGTACAAAGGCAGAGAGATAGTCCTATGTTGATGGTAAAACGCCATCAGACAATAGCAAATGCTTTTTGTTACATATCCTGGCAAAAGAAGGGTCAGATGCTTGAAGGGTTTCTCCAGACAACCCTTCAGACACCATGTGTGCAGCCAGGGAGGGGCATCCGGCCCTCGAGCTTCACGTTTGCTGCTCAGAGGACAGAAGGGCGTGAAGACGTGAGGACACCACGTCTGCTAAAGGAGCACAGGCACAGGAGGATCCACAGCAGAGATAAGGGCTTTTTGGTTTTGTTTGTTCACTTTTTGGCCATGCGGATGCACGCAGAATCGAACCCTCGTTCCCTGCAGCAGAAGCACAGGACCTTAATCACTGGACCACCCAGGAAGTCCCGTTATTTTTTAAAATGTGTCACTGCCTCTTGCTCCTCAATCCTGCCGGAAATGGGGCAGAGAGGGGATATTAAAATGGAAAAAAAAAAAAAAAACCCACTTCTATAAATGGTATTGTTCAACTAAAAAAAAATTTTTTTTTTAAATCAAAAACAGAATCCAGTTTTTTCTTTTTCTTTTTTTCAATTGCAAACCTTCATGGAGGGAGAGCACAAGGGAAAGGGGAGGAGAAACGAACACTCTAAAGTGAAGTAAAGAATGTGCCCCAGAATTCCTGACATGGAAAAGCTAAGAGAAGACGTAGTATTAGGGGATACAAGCTGGGGAGTATCCCGCCTTTGAGGACTGCTTTCATCATTCTCAAAACAATAAGAAAGATGCAACTGTGGTCTAGTAAGAGATATCGTCATGTTTATTACATGACTGCACCTAATAAGAAAAAAAAAAAAGGAAATTTTCCAGGATGCAAATGACACGGGCAGGAATTGCATGATGCAGAAGACTTGTATCTTTACTACTATTTCTATTAAAAGCTTAATTATGGCTTAAAATATCCTTCCTTAAATAAATAAATGCATTCTTATATGAATGTGAAAAAAAGAGGACGAAAACTCAAAGTGTTTACAACTGGATATGGGAGGATGGATTTTTCACGCGTAAAGCTGTAAGCAGGACATCTGTTTGGGCAGCATGTTACCCTTGGGAATATGCTGCCGAATAAAATATTTTCTCACGAAACTGAGCCAAAGGAAGTTTTTATTTTAAAAAATAAAGGCAAAGATGATACTCACATGGATATTTAATTCCACGTTTTTCCACTGACAAAATCTAGTGAACTTGTCACTGAAAAAGAATGTGAGGAATTACTGAAAAGTTAAATATCACGTTAACTGAGAAACTAGCATTGTATACTTGTGAGACTTCTCAGAATGAGTTTTCGTAAATATTTTTTTCACAAATCGTTTGCCTAGCACTCAAGGCTTTATTTTACAATTCAAATTGAAGACTTCATGTTTCTGCTTTAATTGTCATTATGTTATGGTAACAATCTTTATCTGAGTCAGTACTGTCCAACAGACGGGTAACAGATGACACATAAGTAATTTAATTTTAATAATGTATCTTATTTGAACCAATATATCAAAAATTATCATTTCCACATGTAATCAATATAAAATTTTAATGAGATAGTCTACATTCTTATTTTTGTATTGCTTTGAAAGCAAAAATCACTCAGTCATGTCCAACTCTTTGTGACCCCGTGGACTATACAGTCCATGGAATTCTCCAGGCCAGAATATTGGAGTAGGTAGCCTTTCCCTTCTCCAAAGGATCTTGCCATCCCAGGGATCGAACCCAGGTCTCCCGCATTACAGGTGGATTCTTTACCAGCTGAGCCACAAGGGAAGCCCAAGAATACTAGAGTGGGTAGCCTATCCTTTCTCCAGGGGATCGTCCCAACCCAGGAATCAAACCGGGGTCTCCTGCATTGCAGGCGGATTCTTTACCCACTGAGCTATCAGAGAAGCCCCTGAAAGTGGTTTGCATTCATTGCTTTGAAACCCGGTGTGTATTTTGCATCTATGGCCCATTTTTATATAAATCTTCATATAGAGAAGAGACTTATGGTTCTCTGTGTGAGAGAGGATGAGAGGGGTGGGAGAGGGCTCGACTGGGAGTTTGGGATAAGCAGATGTAAACTATTATATATGGGATGGATAAACAACAGAGTCCTACTGTATAGCACACTGAACTAGATTCAACAGCTTGTGATAAACCAAAATGGAAAAGAATATAAAAAGGATATATACCTATATGTATAGCTGAATCACTTTGTTGTACAGCAGAAATTAACACTGCAAATCAACTATACTTCAACAAAATTAAAAAAAAAAAAAAGTGAATGGTCAATTCAGTGGGAGACAATGACTGTGCAGATTTTACCTGGATACACAGTGAAGTTATAAGACCTCTTCCCCAATTTAAATTACCATCCCCATTTCTCCCCTCTCCCCCAAGGGTCACAGAACAATGAGTTGACCCAAGAGTTTGGGAAAAGTCAGGTCTTTAGAATCAGCAGCCATGGAGATGGCCCACGACTCAGCTGAATCTTAGCCCTGAACCAGTGCCCTGGCCCCTCAGTTCCATGCCACTGCTTTTTGGCAAAGCCCCTCTGGTCCTGCTCAGAAAATGTAATCATTTGTATGCAGATTCATTTCCCACAGTACTGACTCTACTCCAAGATAAAATTATCTCTTGGACTCTGGTAGAATCTTGATACAACTTTTTAAAAAATTGCTTTAGTTCTGTGAACATGTGGAGAAGAAGGAAAAAAAAAAACAAAACACTGAAGCATTTGTTCTTAAAGGGCAATTACTGAACAGCTGTGGACTGCTCCCACCCTGAGGCTCAATCATCATGACAACTGTCTAGAAATTAGCCAAGTTTACAGAGACGAGCAGAGTCCATGTGAACGCAGATTCAGAGTCAGAAAGTCCAATCCCTAAGGTGTATCATCACAGAGGAATACTCAAAACAACGAAAGGCCGACTCTCAGGTGCCTGGGAAGCATGTGAACACTTTCATAGGCATCCCTGAAATTTTTTAAAACTTTTATTTTACCTTGGAGTATAGTCGATTTACAATGCTGTGCTAGTTTAGGCATACGGCAAAGTGATTCGGTCACACACACGTATATCTATTCTTTTTCAGGTTCTTTTCCCCTTTAGGTTATTATAAATATCAAGTGGAATTCCCTGCACTACACAGTAGGTCCTTGTTAATTATCTAGAAAGTTTTCAGGATTTTATACGACAAGCATACTCTATAGTTTGAGTAACCCAAGGGACACATTTATTGGGTATGTTAAGACAGACATGACAAAAGACATCTGCCAATATACCTAAACTCTACTCTGTAAACAGTCAAGAAAAGGGCTGTCTCATTTTTAAGGATATGACTTTAACATATAAACAAATGAACTGAACATAGACTCATGTTGGCACCAGCAAATGTGTCCCAATAAGATACCTTCAATATTGAGGTTCCCTAGTCTATTTACATTTTGGATCATTTGGAAATTAAAAAACTAAAAGTCAAAAGGAAGTTAATATATACAAATCCTATACTATAAAGTATAGAGGGTACAAGATAGCCTGGTACAAAGCACATGGATAATAAAATGTTTGTTGAATGAATAACACATTTTAAGGATAGCATTTATGAGGTAAAATGAGGTATACCTACACAGTACAAGATATAAATATCATAGCCCAGTTGGTAAAGAATCTGCCTGCAATTCAGGAGACCTGGGTTTGATTCCTGGGTCGGGAAGATCCTCTGGAAAAGGAAATGGCAACCCACTCCAGTATTCTCACCTAGAGAATCCCATGGACGGAGGAGCCTGGCAGGCTACAGTCCATGGGGTCGCAAGGGTCGGACACGACTTAGCAAATAAGCTGCCGTACTAACATAATGTTACGTGACAAACATCTCAACAAAAAAGACTTTGTACACAAAGTTTCATACCTTTCCATGAATTTCTGAAAAATGCTGCCTCGAAGACTTTCACAAATTTCTTCTATGTATGGCTGGAAAGGATGGAAAAGAAATTCCACACTGCATCAGTAAGAACACAGTAAAGTGAGAAACACAAGTGGATGAGACTCAGATGTGGTGCTGCTGCGAAGTCGCTTCAGTTGGGTCCAACTGTGCGACCCCATAGACGGCAGCCCACCAGGCTCCCCCATCCCCGGGATTCTCCAGGCAAGAACACTGGAGTGGGTTGCCATTTCCTTCTCCAATGAATGAAAGGGAAAAGTGAAAGTGAAGTCGCTCAGCTGTATCCGACTCTTCGCGACCCCATGGACTGCAGCCCACCAGGCTCCTCCATCCATGGGATTTTCCAGGCAAGAGCACTGGAATGGGGTGCCACTGCCTTCTCCACAGATGTGGTGAAGTTCCCAACTATGTGCTCCCATAATCATCAATAACCTCAGATATGCAGATGATACCACACTTATGGCAGAAAGTGAAGAACCAAAGAGCCTCTTGATGAAAGCAAAAGAGGAGAGTGAAAAAGTTGGCTTAAAACTCATCATTCAGAAAACTAAGATCATGGCATCCGGTCCCATCACTTCATGGCAAATAGATGGGGAAACCGTGGAAACACTGACAGACTTTATTTTGGGGGGCTCCAAAACCACTGCAGATGGTGACTGCAGCCATGAAATTAGGAGACGCTTGCTCCTTGGAAGAAAAGTTATGACCAACCTAGACAGCATATTAAGAGGCAGAGACATTACTTTGCCAACAAAGGTCCATCTAGTCAAAGCTGTGGTTTTTCCAGTAGTCATGTATGGATGTGAGAGCTGGACTATAAAGAAAGCTGAGTGCCGAAGAATTGATGTTTTTGAACTGTGGTGTTGGAGAAGACTCTTGAGAGTCCCTTGGACAGCTAGGAGATCCAACCAGTCCATCCTAAAGAAAGTCAGTTTTGAATATTCATTGGAAGGACTGATACTGAAGCTGAAACTCCAATACTTTGGCCACCTGATGCGAAGAACTGACTCATCTGCAAAGACTCTGATGCTGGGAAAGATTGAAGGCGGGAGGAGAAGGGGACGACAGAGGATGAGATGGTTGGAGTGCATCACCAATTCAATGGACAGGAGTTTGAGTAAACTCTGGAAGTTGGTGATGGACAGGGAGGCCTGGCATGCAACAGTCCACGAGGTCCCAAAGAGTCAGACACACTGCGTGACTGAACTGAACTGAACTGACAGCACCTTGTACTCACCCTCCAAGGTGCCTGTCCAGTTTGCACCAGTGGATTCATGGGCATGCATGACTACTTGCTTAGCAGTTATCTATGCCACTCAGTGGCATGTTCCCTAAAGGCAAGGGCAGGTCTGTCCTGTGTGCCACTGCGTCTCTACTGTCTGGCACAGCTCATTGCAAGTCACAGACACGCCTTAAATGCCTGGAATTAGCTTCATGGGCATGTGGCCCATGCAGTCCCACAGGAGAGCCCAGTCCTTGGTATGGTGCCCTACTGTTGCCATCTTGAAATTTCTGAACAAGGACCCCCACGTTTATATTGTGTACTGAGCCCTGTAGATTATGGAGTGGCACCCTGTAAATTACAATTAATTATATAATTGCCATTAATTACAATTATCATAAATGATCAGCATTAAGTTTCAAAGACTAAAAGTGAAGGAACCCATGGAGTAAAGCTTTTTTTTAATTAGCTATTTGCAAGGTCTTTGAGCAAGTTCATGGCTAAGCCAAGATTAAGGCAAGGACTCCTGGCTCACATGTGTGGGGCTCTTTCCCTATGGAGAACAATCTGCTTCAATTTCATGCCACTTTACACATCACCAAATAAACTGCATAAATTTATTTCCCATGGGGTAGTCTTCAAATCAAGAGTGATAAAAATATCAAACGGCAACACTTCACAACTCAGCCTAGGGGCAATTAGCTAGTTCTGGAAAATACCGTGATACCCTACTCTCTCCTTGAATGAGAGAAATTTAATGTTTTCTGTGTCTTTGTAGATCACCCTAAAAATGTGCAAAAAAGAAGGACCAGATGTCAGGAGATGTCCAAGGCAAGTGATCAAACGAGGAAACATACAGAAGCCACAGTCACCAACACGGGCAGTGAGAGCCCTGCAGCTCACCTGGGAGCTGCACTTCCGACCCCAGGGCTAAGCTAGCCCCTGCCAGTTGGCAGGGCTATCAGGGTCCTGGGCAGGGCACTGGGCATAGTCACTAAAACCACATGGACTTGTTCCCTCCTTAGTAACAGGGGAAGCTGACCTCTCTCTCTCTGAAGCTTTTTGCAACTCTGAAGTCCTATGTGTCTATAATCAAAGATAATAGTCATCTTTGCCAAGTCTTCTAGATGCTAAACACCAAGGCCACAAGTCTCAAGAGGTTCAAAAGACATCAAGTGTGGAAATATGTATGAAAGACTAAATTTGTATGTAACAGATTTTCTATTTATAGAAAGACTAACTTTGTATGTAACAGATTTTCTATTTATAGAAACTCTTACGTTAACATGTTTTTCATATTTTATAAAACATCCTATACCAGAAATTCTTAAGACCAGATATGATATACCACACTGCCACTTTCAACATGAAGGACCACAAAATGTGTCAGGTGAGCAATGCAAAAGCCAAAGTTCAATAGTGGGGTCATGAGCAAACGACCTCACTGCTCTGATTCTTGGTTTCCTCAATCTGTAAGATGGGAGAGTTACATCTAATCTGCAAGGCCGTTGTGAGGATTTAATAAGATTCAGAACACTGAGACTTCCCTGGTGGCTCAGACGGCCAAGAATCCGCTTGCAATGTGGGAGACCTGGGTTCTATCCCTGGGTTGGGAAGATCCCCTGGAGGAGGGCATGGCAATCCACTCCAGTATTCTTGCCTGGAGAATGCTATGGACAGAGGGGCCTGGCGGTCTATAGTCCGTGGGGTTCAAAAAGAGTCGGACACGACTGAGCGACTAAGCACAGAACACCCAGAGACAAACACGGGGCTTGGCACATTCCAGGAACCTAAATAAGCCAGGGCTCCTCCCAACTCTTGCCACCAAATGAACCTGTGCAATTAATTATTTCTAAAGTCAACTTTGCAAACAAAAAGAATGAAAAGCATTTTGTATTTATTTTCAGAGCATTTTTTTAACTACCTTGTTCCCCTTGACAAGAAATTTCACCTCAGGCATCACACTTCCCAATGTTTAAATATACAATAAACCTACAACAATCAAAATAGTATGGTACTGACATAAAAACAGACCTTATGGATCAATGGGACAGAATAGAGTTCAGAAATAAATCCACACACCTACAGTCACCTGATCTTTGACAAGGGCATCAAGCATTCAGTGGGGAAAGGACAGTCACTTCAATAAATGGAGGATGAGATTGGACCTTTACCTCACACCATACATAAAAATCAACTCAAGATGAATTAAAGACTTCAATATAAGACCTGAAGCCATACAACTAGAAGAAAACACGGGAAATAGCTTCTTGACACTGGTTCAGGTGATGATTTTTTGGATATGACATCAAAAGCTCTGACAACAAAAGCAAAAACAGACAAGTGGGATTGCATCAGACGAAAAAGCTTCTGCAGAGCAAAGGAAACAATTAACAGAGTGAATAGGCAGCCTGTAGAATGAAAGAAGTTATTTGTAAACCATATGATATGAGGCTATTATTCAAAACATATGAGGAACTCAACTCGACAGCAAAAGCCCAAATAACCCAATTCAAAAGTGGGCTGAAGACCTGATAGACATTTTTCAAAAGAGATAATAAGTGGCCAACAGGCATATGAAAAGGTGCTCAGCATCACTAATCATCAAGGAAATGCAAATCAAAACCACAGAGAGATATCATCTCACACCTGTCAGGACGACTGTTATCAGAAAGTCAAGAGGTACATGTTGGTGAGGATGCAGAGAAAAGGGAATCCTTGTGCACTGTTGGTGGGAATGCAAACTGGGACAGCCATTACCGAAAACGGTATGAAGATTCCTTCTGGTATATATCCAAAGGAAATTAAATCAGCATCTTGAAGAGATACCCACATGCCCATGTTCACTGCGCCATTACTTCACAATGGTAAAGATATGTAGATAACCCAAGGGTCCGTCAATGGATGAATGGATAAAGAAAATGGGGGATGGAGATATACATGTATAATGGCAACCCACTCCAGTGTTCCTGCCTGGAGAATCCCAGGGATGGCGGAGCCCAATGGGCTGCTGTCTATGGGGTCGCACAGAGTCGGACACGACTGAAGCGACGCAGCAGCAGCAGCAGCATACATATATATGTGTACACACACACACACACAAATGGTATACTCTGTTCTGTTCTTTAAAAAGAAGGAAATCCTGACATTTATGACACCACAGGTGAATCTGGAGAACATGATGCTAAGTGAAACAAGCCAGACACAGAAACACAATTACAAGCTGATCTCTCCTGTATGTGGAATCTAAAAAAAGTCTAACTTATAAAAAGAGTAGAAAGTTGGTTGCCAAGGGTTAGGAAGTTGGGAAAATGGGGGAGATGTTGCTTAAAGGGTACAAAGTTTCAGTTCTGCAGGATAAATAAGTCTTGGACAGCTAATGTCCAGTATGGGGACTATAGTTAATAGTACTATATTGTACACTTAAAATTTGCTAAGAAAGTTGATCTTAAGTGTTCTCACCACCCATGCATACACATATAACTATATGAGGTGATGAGTATGTTGCTTAGTTAGATTACAACAATCATTTCACAATGAATACACGTATCAAAACAGCACACTGTACACTTTCAATTATACACAATTTTTAGTTGTCAATTATAACTCATTGAAAGCCAGGAGGGAAAATTCCAACTCAAAGAATATCAAGTAACTTTAATGTTAGTTAAATGTTATAGAGATCAATGTCCCTCTATAAACAGGGTATCCAAACATATGACTTCTATTTTATACTTGGACCACCATGTTCTAATGGTACGTATTATACTGAATTGCACTAAAATGCTTTCTTATTTAAACCGATATAATAATAACTATTTCCTTCACCACTGAAATAAAAATACCAGCTATTCTATATCTGTTTTATCAGAACATTACTCAATTATTTTCTTATGAACAAGTCAGTAAAGTGCTTTTAAAAGATATATTGGAGACATAGCTTCTAAATCAATGTTTCTTGAAGCCACAAAGATAATTTTGTTGGTCTTTGTATCTCTCATCTGGAACCATCTTTTTAAATGTTATTTATGCAACAGGAAAAGCTAACATCAGAGTTGTAAAATCTATGTATGTAGTTTAGCAATATTAAATGTAACTGACTACACAACTATCTCTGAACCATGTCAGAGTCAGAAAACTGAAATTCTGACATGAAAATATCACAGAGGCAACAAAAAGCAGATATTCAAATTACTCTTTCTGACTGTGAGGTGTTTGAGAAGGATGACATTTATGGAGTGCTGTGATAGACAGGCCTGGTACAAAGCAGCTCATATGCACTGGGTCCTCAAAACCCCATTTACGGGACAGTCTGCTGGCATTTCTGCTCCACAGAGGGAAAAGCAGAAGTGCGGAGAGGGATGGAACTACCTTGCCCAGGGTCTTGAAACTCAGGTCACTGAATTTCAGAGCCCAAGCTTATAACCGACTAGACTATACTAAAAAGTCTGACATTTTAAGAGATGCCCATCTAATCAATCATTTTGGCAGAAAGGCAGCAGCTGGTTTGGTTACCATGCCCAAATGTTCTCAGAGTCAAACCAGTATCCTTTCTATAGAATAATCAGATTCATTTTGCATGAATCTGTATAAATAAGCCCAACCATAAGGCACTAAGGCAAAAATCAACTTACTTCTCTTCAAATGACTGAATAATCCAAGAAAAGGATAAACTAGTTATTTTCATTTATGAAAACCATTATGTTAATAAACGGCATTCTTTCCTATTTCTTGTAACTCCCAGAAACATAAAAAGTACATGATCCACTTGGAAATTTGACCATACCCTTGCAAGCGGCCATCTCTATAGAAATCCCACGGGATAACAGAAGAGGCTTTCAGGAAGAAAACCACTGCCTCCAAAGAGCAGCCAAGACATGCGCCCATCAGTTGTGGATTGAGTTGTTCTGAGCCTTACAACTTAAATCTAGGATTGTGTTGTGCTCAAGATGAGAGGAGCTGAGGTGAAATCCAATTTCTCACTCACGACTCCAAGGCCGTTCATTCCTTCTTGATTGCTGAAAATGAATCTGCTTCATCTGGGGAAGGATCGCCACGGGGACCAACACCTGTACCACTAGAAAGTAAATCTTGCCCAGTCCCTGCTCATCACAGGTGTCTGGGATGTCAAACAGGAGAAGGCTTTCCCTCCAACGTCTTGTCTTGATTGATTTATAGGAAAAAAACACTAAACGAATGCTCTAGCAGCCTTTTGCAGGACAGCCTTTATGATGCTGGCGTAAGAGCACGTTTCAATGAAAAGACAGGTGATATTAAACTTTGGTTCTTCCAGATAAACCTCTAGGTAAGAAATAGTCTCGAAATTCTGCCAGCACTTTCACCCAAGCAAAGAATGCCCCCAAAGACAACCATTAAGTGAATGAGAAACATTTATCTGGAGAGCATTTTACCTTACCTGAAAAAGAGTTGATGTCACTTGTTTCTTGGATAGATGACTTTGTACGTGTTCTACGGCTTGCTTTGAGAATGGCTTAAAAAAAACACACACAATGTTTTCTTTTTCTTTTTCTCCCACAAATATAAAACAGAGCAAACCTCTGTGAATTTTACAGTATAATTTAACACAACAGTTACTAAGCAGTAACCTATGGTGATCACATCAACATGCATTCTTAAAAAAAATCTGTTGTATGTTTGCGGGCAAGCCAAACAGATGATTGTTCCTCAGAGCTTCCAGAGTTCTTAGAAACTATGTCAAGCAGGGTATACACGTGGGGGCATCTAACTGAAATATCTATGCCCACAAGAGATCAAGGCTACTTTGACTTAAAAAGGGTGTAAGGAATCGTATTATCACCGTATTAATATTAAATGCATCATCTCTCAGTTGGCTGATACTGGGGTCCTAAAAATGTAAAATTTCTATTTCATGAGAGAACATGAATGCACAAAGATATACCTAAGAATTAAATGCCAGGATCACAAAGCTAAACCACAGTGTTGAAAAGACTCTAGGTTAAGGAAAGGCTTGCTGTAACTACTGCAAAGAGGAATTGGTTCTAAAAGAACAAAACTCACACTGACAAAAATTGGAAACCCTGTCCTCCCCCTAAACTTCAAATTGTGTCTGAAGTAATGCACAAGAAGAGCTTTAAAAAGCATACTGCTGCTGCTGCTAAGTTGCTTCAGTCGTGTCCGACTCTGTGCGACCCCATAGATGGCAGCCCACCAGGCTCCCTCATCCCTGGGATTCTCCAGGCAAGAACACTGGAGTGGGTTGCCATGTCCTCCAATGCATGAAAGTGAAAAGCAAAAAGCAAAAGTGAAGTTGCTCACTCGTGTCTGACTCTTAGCGACCCAATGGACTGCAGCCTACCAGGCTCCTCCGCCCATGGGATTTTCCAGGCAAGAAACCCTCTAAACTGCTGCCCTACAGGAAAGCTACGTCTACAGAGGCTTTCTCAGTGAACACATGGCATTTTCCAAGGTCCAACCATCCCCAGCAAGGCACAGAGCCTTATGGTAAGCTCTAGCTCAGAAGTTCAGTAAGCACTGTAGACAACGCAATAAATATAGAAGCACGGAAGCGTATCATTGTCGTGACCAGCGCTGTCCAGTCAGACTCGCTGCGATGATGGAAATGCTGTGAATCTGGGCTGAGGCAGGAGCCACCTGCCACATGCGGGTACTGCACACTTCAAACGCGGCTCAGGAGGACGTCAGGAATTAAAATGTTAGTTCCATTTGATTGTAATTAATATAAACATACTTCCCTGGTGGCTCAGTGGTAAAGAACCTGCCTGCCAATGCAGGAGATGCGGGTTTGACCCCTGGGTTGGGAAGATCCCTTGGAGAAGGGGATGGCAACCCACTCCAGTATTCTTGCCTGGGAAATCCATAGACAGAGGAGCCTGGTGGATCACAGTCCAGGGGTCGCAAAGAGTTGGACACGACTTAAGAGACTAAGCAACAAATGTAAACACAGTTAAATACTCGCACGTGGCTAGCGGCTGGCGCAGTGGACACAGCAGTCCAGGGCTCTCAGGGCGCTTCTTTGGAAAACAGTGTTCATGTAGAGAGATTACAGTGCACGTTTCATTACTAATTAGTCCACTCACTCCTGGAGGAAGAATCTCCTAGGAACCTCGTTTATCCTAATGACTGAATAAGATTGTTTCTCTGATTTACAAGCAAAAGAAAAAAAAAAAGATTTCAACCATCATTCAACTATTAGTGAACTATACTAACATAATAATTACAATCAACCTTATTAATTCAAAGAAAGCATTTAAGATATTTATCGATAAATATTTGATTAGCCTAATTGTTAAAGGGGAGCTTAATGAAAAACAATAAAGCTTAATTTCCTTAGAGAGTCGAGAATTGAGCTTTAGTCTTTTCTTGCATTGATCTGCATTAGCCGTTTTATCAGCATCTGTACTGAAAGTATCCACTTTTGGGAACCTTATTAAAAGTATATGGATCAGCAGATATTGGATCAGTATTACCAAGAAACAGATGACAGAACTTGAGAACCATGGGTTCCACCCTGGATGAACATCTTTAAATCCCTCCTCCTAGTTTACCTTTCACTCTAAAGACCTGTCGAGCCTGTCTCATCCGCTCTCGCTGAGTTAATGGAATAAGAAGAGGCACTCACGTGCGAGCAGGACAGCAGCTCCTTCATGATGTACGTGTCATAGATGTGGCGACTCCTGCAGAGGCGAGCCTCCTCACTCTCGAGCTTCTCATATTCTTTAATCTAGACAGTTAAGAGTTATGATTGTTAGGTGCTGTCTTCCTAGAAACTTACTTTATTAAAAGATATTACTTGTCTTGGCAGAAACCACTTCCACATGAGATCAAGCAAATTGCTTGAATTGGCCAGTGTACAGGAAACAACTACTTCTAATGTTGAAATAATGACGCTGGAATAATTTAAATTCAACTTGGGACATACGAATGGATTTTTTCCTATAATGAACCTCGTTGCTTAAATTTAGAAACACAATATTAGGAAACAAACATTGCCATGGTTACAATTATCTTATGATATAGCAGCCATGGACCATTCATTCTTGCCAATTCTCCTTTCCAAAGCACAAATAATTTGAACTTGGCAGTGATCCATTTCTATGAGTTATGATGGGGATCATTTTCACTTGACTACAGTGTTACAAAACTCAGGAGGAAAAAATAATAATGAATTGTTCAGGATTACTGCAGAGATTTTTAAAAGTCAACTAAATCTTTTGGAAAGACGTTCATCATAGATAAAAGCACTGGTTTTTCACACTGGAACCATCTCTGCACTCTAAAAGTATTAACAGAAAGGTTCCTTCAAACAGTAACCTGATGGGTGTTAAGATAGACTAAATAATAAAATGGGCTTAGCAAATATACTTTGTGAGGACATGGTCTCTATTACTTTAACCTCACAAGTTCTCAGACCAGAGAAATGTTCTTACTCCTTTACAGAAATACGTTAAATCTAAAAAACAAGAAGACAATGAAAACAAATGAAATATGGAGTTGGTAGGAAGACTGCAGTGAAGATTTTCAATATAATGACTAATAAGTACATAGGACTTATTTCTGGAAAAACAGAAAATTTTCCTACCAAGTAGCCAGTTGTTATACTTTCATAATATCTGAGTGCTTCTTATTCTGCGATGATTAAAGAGTAGGGCTGACCACTCCTAGAGGTGAGAATATAAACTGAATAGAAATAAAAGCTACCTTTTTACTGTATAGTCTCAGCTTGACAGGGCTTCCCTGATAGCTCAGTTGGTAAAGAATCCACTTGCAATGCAGGAGACCCCTGTTCAATTCCTGGGTTGGGAAGATCCTCTGGAGAAGGGACAGGCTACCCACTCCAGTATTTTTGGGCTTCCCTTGTGGCTTAGCTGGTAAAGAATCCACCTGCAATGCTACAGACTTGGGTTCGATCCCTGGGTTGGGAAGATCCCCTGGAGAAGGGAAAGGTTACCCACTCTAGTATTCTGGCCTGGAGAATTCCAAGGACTGCATAGTCCATGGGGTTGCAAAGAGTCGGATATGACTGAGTGACTTTCATTCACTTTGACAAGTTTTGAAATCAAAACCAGTCAATCCTGTGAGAATTTCTGATAATGAAAGGGCAAAGTTGGCAGGGACAAGAGTATGTACAGAGCATCAAGCATATATAGTATGTGTATGCAGGCTAACCGCTTCACACACTGAGAAATTACTGGGATCATCTTAATTGTCCTTAAATATCAATGAGATGGCTGAAATTCACAAGTCTGTAACTGCCTGGGCTTAGAATTCAGTCTTCTTGGGGCAGACACTGAAATCAAACATAGAGGAAGGAGGCCTAGGAGAGGTTGATACTCCATCCAATAGGAAAACACAAAAAATTTTTTAAATTATTTTAAAAATGTATTGAAATATAGTTGATTTACAATGTCCCGTTAGTTTCAGATATACCACAGTGACTCAGTTTATATATGTGTGTGTATACACACACACACACACACACACACACACACACACACACACACACACACACACACATATACATATACATTCTTTTTATATTCTCTTCCATAATAAATTATTATAACATATTGAGTAGAGTTCCCTGTGCCATACAGCAGGTCCTTGTTGCTTACCTATTTTATATGCAGTAATGTGTATATTTTAATCCCAAACTCCTAATTGATCCCTCTCCCTTCCCCTTTGGTAACCACAGTTTGCTTTTTACGTCTGTGAGCCTACTTCTGCTTTGAAAACAAGTTCATTTGTATCATCTGCTTTTAGATTCCACATATAAGTGACATCATGTATTTGTCTTTCTCGGCCTGGCTTCATAATAGGATGATCATCTCCTAGGTCCATCCATGTTGCTGCAAATGGCATTATTTTCTTCTTATGACTGAGTAATATTTCATTGTATATGCAGACCACATCTTCTTTATCCATTCATCTGTCAATATTCATCTAGGTTGCTTCCATGTCTTAGCTATCATAAACAGCACTGCTGTGAACATAGGGGTATATGGATCTTTTCAAATTATGTTTTTCTCCAGAAGGAAAACATTTTTTTAATGAAGAAGCAATCCAGCAATGTTGGCATAAGCAAAGGACCTGGGCTTAACCATCCTAAGTTAATTCAGGAGAACATGTCTACAAGGTTCAAACACCATCCCAGACGCAAATATGGCAGCTGCAAGGAAACAGAAGCTAGACACTGAAATCTGAAGGAGAGCCAGAAAATAAACAAAGGACTCTGGCTTGGCTGATTTCTTTTGTTGTGTTGTTTGGTTTTAGTACGGTCCAAAAATTAATGTCAAAATGCTAGGATAAAAGAGGGGGACTCTCAGTGAACCAAAGGCAAATGTTTCTGCCTAAACACACAAATAAACTCCAGGAAGACTAAATCTGCATGAAATTATTACCCTCAAACACAGGGGTAAGGAAACCTAAGTCTATGTTCTGGGGCCTGTAAAGCAAGCTGACACCTGATTCAACGGGAGTTTCCTATGAAATGTGATAGACTGACTATACAGAAAATCCTGGTTTCTTGTACAAACCATGCCCTGAACCACAGCACTGGCTCTACTGGGTGCCTTGTGCCTCAGAAACTCCGACTTGAACAGCAGCAAAGGTTAATTCTTCGTAGGCAAAGCAAGAGCTTAAAGCGTCTGGGGCTGTAATTCAAAATTCACTTTCTATTATCAGTCAGACCACTAATTAAAGAACATGCCATCAACCATCAGTTAGCTCTAGACAGGATGTTCTGACCGTAATATACACAGAGAAAACGTCACCCCTAATTCTGGCAGGCAGGTTGTCCAGGGAATGGAGTAGGCAGAGGCCCAGGTTCAAGGTGAAAGGTCGCCCCTAGAGCAGAACAGAAGCATCACCACCAGTGATGAACGTTCACTGACCGTGTGGTCCCCCCTTTCTGCTTTGGTGGTTACAAAGCTCACAGCTCAGCACGTAGCCTAAACACGTAGAACCCTAAGAGCAAGACCCTTTGGCCCACAGCTGTCACAGGCCCCCCTCTCTTTGTCTCCCATCCGTCCCACTGCCATTCCAGCCTAGTAAAGTCACAGCGGCCTCTGCCTTGCCCAGTCAGGGGCCTCTCTTTCTGTCCTCAGCTTCTGACACCCCAGAAGCGTTCGGCTCAGTGGTGCACTCCCGGCTCGTCTGAGTTCTGGGATCTCCTCTGACCTCTGGGGTCTGTACTCCCCGGGAGCTTGCCACCCTGCCTCCTCCTCTGCAGTCTCCCTGGATGATCCTTCCTCTGCTGTTAGGCTTCTAAACACTGCAGCGCCTCACAGCACGGTGCTAGGACACCCCTTTTTCATCCACTATAGTCTCCTTGGATAAAGCTATTCAGCTGCCCAGTTTCAAATACCAGTTCTATTCCAATGACTAAGCCTGGGTTTTCAGGACTCACTTCTCTCAGAGCTCCAGAGTCTGGATCCTGAGCCACCTATTGGATATTCCACATCCTCTCTACTCCAGCCAATCATGCCCTTCCCCTAGTCTTCTTAATCACAAAAATGAGAAAAACCATCCTCCCAGCTGGTTCTAGAGAAGGAAATGGCAACCCACTCCAGTATTCTTGCCTGGAGAATCCCATGGACAGAGGAGCCTGGCAGGCTACAGTCCATGGGGTCGCAAGAGTCGGACACGACTTAGCGACTAAACCACCACCACCACCACCCAGCTGCCTAAGCCAGAACAGCAGTCATCATCATCATCATCATCATCATCATCGATTCTGCTCTTTTGCTCACTCTGTCCCCATCATCCCCTACAGTCAATTCGTTAACCAATCACATTGGTCTGATATTCAAAATGTATCACAAGCCAGGCCCTGATTCAGGTAATAGTCAACTAATCTCACAGAACAATTCTGGACATCTATAAAACCCAGATACCCTGGACCACTGGAGAGTGACCAAGAGCACACAGATTACAGGGAAAGGGCACCAAACAGAAGCCAGAAAGGAAGAGAGGCTATTCCCGAAAATAAAGAGCCAGTGGAGAGCTCCAAAATTCTGCACATAAAATCTCAAAACCTCTGTTGGACCCCATAGTGATGTGTGAGCATGACAGACCCAAGTTAGTCCAGCACAGGTTAAAAGAACTGAACAAGGTTAAATTGCTACCCACTGCATGACAAGACAGAGCATCAAGTCTGAGTAAGCCAAAGTAACTCCTGAGACTATATATCTCTCTCTCAATACCCTACAGAAAAGCAGTTTTGAGTACCTACAATACCAATGTACAAGAACAATCTAAAACTATTCTATGTTTGAAGAAACAGAAATGTGGATCATACCCAAGAGAACAGATCATCAGTGAGGACCTATCCAAGGTAATTCAGAGATTGGAATTACCAGAAAAGGATTTTAAAACAGCCATTATAACTATACTAAAAGATGCACAGAAAATATGCATATAATGAACAACAAATTAGGAAAGAGCAGCAGACAGATGATAACTATGAAATAAGCCATGTTGGAAATCCTATCTGAAAAAAAATTCAATGGATGGACATTACAACAGACAAGAGATACCGAAAGAGTCAGTGAGTTTGAAGACAGCTCCATAGAAATTATCTAATCTGAAGAATAGAAAGGAAAAAAAAATGTTTAGGGGAAAACTGAATAAGATACCAGTGATATCTAGGACAATGTCCAAAGATCAAGAATACATATGACTGGAGTTCTAAAGAGAGGACAGGAAGAGATTAAAGTAGAAATAACATTTTATAATGGCCCAAATTTTACCCAACATAGTGAAAAATATAAATTGACAGATTCAAAATTCTAAGTGAATGCCACAAAGGATAAACACAACATCTGAAATTACTCCACTAAAATGTACTTCCTCAGTCAGTCTTCGACCCAGCAGTTCAAGGCGGTCACCAAATCACAATACATCACATCAAGCTTTGAGTCTGTTTCGAGTCATTATTTCCTAATATCTTTCCTATTTATTTATCACTTGTTTATTGTCTGTTTCAACAAAACTAGGAGCTCTAAGAGAGCACACACTTTGTCTCGCTCATCCAAACAATACTTCTGAGCATTAGTGTTTGATAAATACTGGTTGAATGAGTAAAGAAAATTCTCTAACTTTACCTCTGATGTTATACTTCTATTTTCCATGATTTATGAGTAAATCTAGGGGTAATATAAATATTGTTATAAGCTTCCTCTAGTCTAACTGGAACAAGGTCAACTACAGGCCAGGTGCTGCTCTTGTGCTGCACACACACGGGACACCCTAAGTACAGACACGACTATCACCCTGATTTTTAGCTGAGGAAGCCCAGGGAGGGCAGAGCAAGACTGACTGCCCAGCTTCAAGCAGGGACCAGGACCGTGAACTAGAGCTTAGAGAATCCACTGGGCTGATGAGAGCCAGGAGTCAGACTTCCTGATAACCTCAGTCTCAGAGGCTGTACTGACTTAAGAGAACTGTACGTGAAGCCCCACGGTGGATGACGCTGTGAAGAACACAGAGCAAGTTGGTCAGGAGCCCTGAACCACTCTCCTCCGAGGAGATGATCTGACAGGCCAGATCCGTCACACAGCCCGGGACAGAGGGGCTGGGGAGCAAGCCAAGGAAGAGAAGGCCCAGTGTTCAGCGTTCAGATGGAGACGTATCAGCAGGAGTCACCACCACACTCCCGAGAAGTGCTTAAGAAATAACCCAGTAGACTGCCCATCTGCTTCATCTGCTGAAGGACACGGCTTTGTGTTAACAGAGCAGCTGCGTGCATGCTGAAACTGAAGAGGTGAAGCTTTTAAGAACACAGGAAAGAAAAAAAATTTTGACAGATCAAGCTGTGATTCTCATACCGATAAAATGCCTGATTCAGATTGAAATTAAAAAGTTATTTTGTACTGAGTGAAACCCTTTCAGATTTAGCTTACTTTTTTTTTTCACGTGATGCCAAATGTACATCATCATTTCATCATCTTTCCTGGAAATACATCAATACAATAAAAAAATGTAGAAAAATATCACGTTTTCATGTATATCAATAAACCAGGGGAAAAAGGAATATCCTTCCAATTTTTAAATGTACAAAGATTACTAACATCACCCCTAATTATGCCATGCTTTCCCTGGACCATTTCAACTGCTTTAGGGTAAAGATACATCATGCTAATAATACTAGCATATGTCATCTCTAAAATGTATTTTTAATGAATATATTTCCTAACTTCAATTTTTATTTCCTCTGTGACTCATAAATTATTTAGAAGCTATTTGTTTCCAGACAGCTAAGGATTTCTTAACACTGTTGTGAAATCTGCGCTTAAGTCCACTGTGATCAGAAAACATACTCTGAATAATTTCAATCTTGAAATTTGCAGAAACTTGTTTTAGGGTCCGGCATATATGTTCTATTTTAGTAAATGTTCCATATGTACTTTTAAGAACACAAACTGTTTTTGCTGAAAGCAGCATTCTGGATGTCAGTTAAGTCAACTGTATTAAGATTGTCTATATCCTTACTAATTTTTGCCTATTTGTTTCTACAAGCTCTTGAAGTATCTGTGTGTCCCAGGAGGATTGTAGAATTATTTTGTTTTGACCTCCCTGCCAATTTTTACTTGATGTATTTTAAAGTTATGCTATTTGTAACATACAGATTTGAGACGAAGATACTGACTTCTCTACCATGATGAAATCATCTCTATCTCAAAGTAGCATTGCTGTGTACTTTGTCTCATAGTATGCCAGCTTTGCTTCAGTGAGTATATATATTACAAAGCCTCTTCCATCCTTCTGTTTAACGTATGTTACTTCCTTAAACACTGAATCGCTATAATGTACACTTGTAACTTACATATTATTGTATAGCAACTGTATTTTAATTTAAAAGTAAAGTAAAATACTTTAAATAAAGCATGCCATTACAAGCAGTACATAACATGGCTTTGGTTGTATATCCAGTCTGACAAACTTAGTCTTTTACTGGGAGTATTTAGTCCATTTATATTAAATATAATCATTTATATAAACGGGTTTTTAGCTACCACACTTCCTCTTTGTTTTCAATTTGACCTCCTACTTTATGTCGACCTTCTATTCTTTTTCTTTTTTTGGATTAACACAATGTCGTTTTATTTCATATTCCCTCTATTTCAACCTCCTAGATACACATATTTTATTCTCTCAAATGTTACCTTAAGAGGTTACAATATGCATTCTTTACAAGTCAATGCAAATTATTACTTTTACTGTCCCCAATAACCCTAGAATATTAAAATACTTTAACTTTATTAACCCTCCTCCTGCCTTTTGTGATACTCTCATACATTTTAGTTTCATACACACTTTAAACCCTAAGAACATATAATAGTTTTATAAGGTCAACATGTGTATATTTCACATGCATATTTCCCCTTTATGATGTCTTTCATTCCTTCTTGCATTTCCATCTAGGATAATTTCCCTTCTGCTTGAAGCAGCTCCCTTTAATACTGATGGTAATGCAGTTCCACTACTGACAAAGTCTCTTGTCCAAAACCATCTTTATTTCATCTTTATTTTTTAAGGAAGTTTGGGCTGGGAAAATAATTTTAGGTTGGCAGCTTTTCTCTCTCATTAACGACTGCCGTTTTATTGTCTCTTTTTTCTTAATCGTTTAAGATGTCACAGTTGTGTTGGTCATATTGAGCGAAGTTGCTCAGTTGTGTCCGACTCTTTGCGACCCCGTGGACTGTAACCCAGCAGGCTCTTCCATCCATGGGATTTCCCAGGCAAGAATACTGGAGTGGGTTGCCATTGCCTTCTCCAGGGGATCTTCCCAACCCAGAGATCGAACCCGGGTCTCCCGCATTGCAGGCAGATGCTTTAACCTCTGAGCCACCAGGGAAGCCCATATTACTGGCCCTTTAAAAACGAGGTGCTTTTTTCTAACCTCTGGCTGCTTTTAAAATTTTCTGTCATGGGATTTCAGAGTCTTACATTGATGAGCAAAGACATGTTTCCTTTGTAGTCACCCTGCTTGGCATTTTCTATGTGTTCTGAATCTTTAAGCTGCTGTCTTTCATCATTTCGTAACAGCATCATGTCCTCAAATATTGCTTCTGCCCCATTCTGCCTCCTCTCTTTCTGGGACGCCACCTCTACAAAGACCTTTTTAAGTACATCTCACTTGTCTTTAATGCCCTTCTTTCTTTCTTATAGTTTTTTTTTCCCCCTGCGCTTCAGTTTGAGATGATCTACTGAACTGCCTCCCATTCATTAATCCTGTCTCTCATTGTGACAATCTGCTATTGCTTCTAGCCACTGGGTTCTAATTTAAATACTGTACTTTATTTTCTAGAATATCTGCTTGGTTTTTCCACAATAAATTCAAATTATGCCGAAACTCTCTATCCCTCTATCTAATTATTTTGTCCAACTTTTCCTCTGTTGTTTCAAACATATTATTTACGGTTATTTTAGGTACTTGTCAGCTAACTCCAATATCTGACTCATCTGTGGGCCTGATTCTATTGCCGTGTTTATAAGTCATGTGACCTTGTTTCTGTTGTGTCATATCATTTTTTACTGTATGGTGAATGCTGGAGACTCTCTAAGTATTATTTTCCACCTAGAAAAGAGACAGAGGGCTCCCCTTGCTCTCTGCTGCACAGGCAGAGAGGGAGTTCACTGCTCAACAAGGAGCTGAGCTGAGCTGGTCTGGGCTGCCATTTGGGTAGGACTCAGTCTTGAGAGAGTCAATTCCTAGGCAGGCTGATAAGAAGTCCAGGGTCCCCAAGGAGGAGAAAGGGGTCTGGGGTTCTTAAGGAGGAGGAAAGGACAACCATCTTTTCTTTTTCTCTACATTTCTTAGTCTTGAAAGTTAAGTCGCTCAGTCGTATCCGACTCTTTGCGACCCCGTGGACTGTAGCCCACCAGGCTTCTCCGTCCATGGGATTCTCCAGGCAAGAATACTAGAGTGGGTTGCCATTTCCTTCTCCAGGGGATCTTCCTGACCCAGGCCTGACCCAGGGATCAAACCCAGGTCTCCCACATTGCAGGCAGACGCTTTAACCTCTGAGCCATAGCCATATAAAATGTTTTCTCTTTTAAGCCCTAAGCTGATGATTACACAATGAACAACTCAGTTTAAACTCTATATAACCATAATGTGTCCTGTTGAGGACAGTTTCTCCTTCTTAAAAACCTTTTGACTAAACCCTGTTATCTTAAAATGTATATTATGGGAGTGGGTCTGGTAAGATCTTTCTATTGTTAGTTCTAATCCTGTCATCTTAAAATGTAAATTGTGGGAGTAGGTCTAGTAAGACCTTTACAACCTTGAGACATTCTTTTGATTTACTGTAATAACAGAGGATGAGATGGTTGGATGGCATCACCGATTCAGTGGACATGAGTTTGGGTAAACTCCGGGAGTTGGTGATGGATAGGGAGGCCTGGTGTGCTGCAGTTCATGGGGTCACAAAGAGTTGGACATGACTGAGCGACTGAACTGAACTGAACAACCAATTAAACAGTATATAACTCCCTTGCTTAGACCAGAGAGGGGGGCACTCTCCATCCCCCTTCTGATGTCTGTGTCAGAAGTTTTCTCTGTTCCTTTTCTTACTTTAATAAAACTCTGCTACACAATAGCTCTTGAGTGATCAAGCCTGGTCCCTGGTCCCAAAGCTTAATCTTCTTTGGAGATCATGAATCCAACACGTTCACCCTAAGCTATCAGTCTGCCTCTGGTTCACCCCTATTCCTAAGGCCTAGCTCTCCCTGGAGTTCAATGTGATCTCTGTCTCCTCCACATTGAACTTGGTTCTGCCCTTAAGAAGTCTTCAGGATGGCTCTTGGGCCCCTGTCCCATTCAAGCTTTAAAACTTGGCATACGACTTGAAAAAGGGACTCATCATGCTTTGGGGGCCTCTCCAGTCTCATCTGTTCTTTACTCCAGACCCAGAAACCTCTTCTGGTTTTTCTGTCCCCCAGAAACAGCCTCCTGCCAGGGGCCAAACTTGGATTCTCATCTGCTCACCACACCTATGACCAACCAATGTCCCAGGTGATAAGTGGTTCTAGATCTTCAGTGGGGTTTTCATCTCCTGCCTGTTCTGTTTTCAGATTCATGCCACAGCAGGTGTATATTTAAATATCATGTAATCCTGCAAGGCTGTGAGAGGTTTCAGTGTGTCTTTCAGAAGCTCCTGGCCCATCTCTTCAGCCCCTCCCAATGTTCTGCTGGGAAAACGGGCTGTGGGCTTGAGGCCTCCCTCTCCCACAAGTCTGATTCGTCGCTCCAGTAACGTGTGACCATAAAACTTTGCTAGCTATTCTTTTACCCAACAGCAGCCCTCCACCTCAGCCTCTGTCTCCAGAATCTGCAAGCTTCTGCAGAAAGCGAAATGGGTGAGAATGCTCTGTCGTCTTCCTCTGGAATTTTAGTCCAACTATTCCTCACTGGCTCCAGAACACTATAGAGTTTTAAAGATATGTTTTTTATAGTTGGTGCCTGCATCTCTAATAAACTATATATTATATCTTGTACTACTAATTACTTTCAATTAATTTCTAAATATTTGTAATATCTAGGAGTCTTAATATTTTCCAAAGAACAGTTTAAATATGCTTTTAAAATAAAAGCATTGATAAAACAGTCAACTTCTTACCTCTTCATAAAACTTCACCTGAGGTACAGCTTCATTAATTTCATTCAAACAAAAATCTTTAAATAGCAAGAAACCTAAAGAAAGAGAATAAAAAATTTCAGGGTGGGCAATGGATGGAAACTTTATCCCACAGGGTGTTTTCAAATTCATTTGTTTCAACCTCTTCCTCTCCTACATTAAAAAAGAAATTTTAAAAGGTTTTAAGAGGCTACTTAATGCCTAATCCCTACAAGAAAATAATCCAGGTTAGATAAGAGTATCATACATCTGGCTCTTGCATTGGGGTTCATTCTCTCTTGGCAACCCCCTCCCACTTTTAAAAAATGCACAATTAACAGTGCAAGTGGTCACCACCACTCAGGGCCACTGGTCACTACCGAGAACATAAGATAAATCAAAGAAATCAGAGATAAGCGTAGCACAGAGGTGTTGGTAAGAGTCACTAGGAGTCTAATACATCATATGCTCCCTGAAACAGAACTAAAAGCCCTGAAAAAGAAAACAAAACCAAAGGACCTCCCTAATCTTCTTAGCCTTTTCTCTCACCACATATTAGCTCAAGTCCCGCCAGGTCCCCACCGAACACCTTCAGCCTGAGTGGATCATCCATCTCCAGATCATGCTTTTCCCCTTCACAACCCCATGCCTCATCTTCAAGCCATCACGACCTGCTGCCCAGGATACCACCCCCATTGCACAGCCCACTATACAGTGGAAAGCAAATTAATATTTGTTGAATGAATGTTTGCTTGCACGGCCCTTCCAACAAAGCACTTAGCACACCCTGGTTAATTATCTGACTTACAAGCTCCCATCCTGTACCAAACCCAGTCAATGCCTCATGCCTAGTCAAGTCTCAGCAATTGATAGAGGCTGGATAGGACAGGCTGACCGAGGGCAGAGATATGGGAAGGTTGATGCTGCTGCTGCTAAGTCACTTCAGTCGTGTCCGACTCTGTGCAACCCCATAGATGGCAGCCCACCAGGCTCCACCATCCCTGGGATTCTCCAGGCAAGAACACTGGAGTGGGTTGCCATTTCCTTCTCCAATGCATGAAAGTGAAAAGTGAAGGTGAAGTCACTCAGTTGTGTCTGACTCTTTGCAACCCCATGGACTGCAGCCCACCAGGCTCCTCTGTCCATGGGATTTTCCAGGCAAGAGTACTGGAGTGGGTTGCCATTGCCTTCTCCGGAAGTTTACAAAAAGTCAAAAACAATGAGAAGGTCCAAACAATTAAAGGATCACTAGGAGAAACAGAAGTCATGGGTCGGGGGGAGTGGGAAACGAAGAAACACTCACAGAAAGTTATGTTGGGTGAGAGTTAGACCAGAACTGCCCAGGTAGGAGAGAGCTGGAAGGAAGCAGCTCTGACAGGACTTTCATTCAAGTTAATGTAAGAGTAATATGACTTGAGCGTGTCTGTTACTGCCCCGTAAATTCCCCTCCATGGTTCCAGGAACATGACCTTTGAAAATGGTAAATGTTTGTTCACTGGAACTGGAAGAAAAGTATCCGAACTACTTGGTTAAATAGGCAAGGCCAGAATACTGAGGGCTGGGCGCAGACCGCAAGCAGGAGCACGGCCGCGCTCCTCGGCCACCTGGTCACCTGCAGCGGGGCTGGCGGGGCGAACGCATGAAGGAAGCGGGGAGTTCAGGAAGCAGCCAAACGGGAAGAGTTGAAGATGCCATTCTCCACTGAGTCTCATGTTAGTATGTTTATTTTAAAATATTAGTTTAGAGTAAGGTAAAGTAAGAGTAAGGTCGTCTTTTTGTTCTCATTCCTCTCAAAGTAACTTTACATTTCCCTCGTCGTGTCATCTTTGACTCCTGAGTCATTCAGGATGACTGCACCTTCAGAAACGTGCAATTTTCGGATATTTGGATTTTTTTAGGTATTTTTGGGGATATCGATTTCTGTTTAATTCTGTTATGGTCACAGAACACATTCGCTAGGATTTCAACACTGTAAAATTTATTGAAATTTGGTTTTGGACCAAAATTGGACCAAATTTGGTCCTTCTAGGTGAATGTTTCAAGGGTACTTGGAAAAAAAAAAGACAGTATATAAGGCGAAGTGTTTCATTAAACAGAGTAAAAAGGTAATTAAGTTGGTTGACAGGGTTGTCGGGGTCCTCTAAACTCTTACTGAACGTTGGTCTGCTTACTCTCTTCATTATCCATGGAGGACTGCTGAATGCCCATTTGTAAGTTGGAGAGGAGAGGAAAGAAAGGAGGAAGGGGATGGAGAGAGGAGCTGGATGAATAAACAACCAATTTAATCTGCTGTCACCTACTTTAATGCAACTTCCATCATCAGTGTGTATGGTAAGCCAAAGAAGCTTTTCCGACTGACTGATTGATTTTTGGCTGCACAGGGTCTTTGCTGCTGCACACACACTCCTCTAGTTGCGGCGAGCAGGGGCTACTCTCTAGCTGTGGCGCGAGGGCTTCTCATTGCCGTGCTTTCTTTGGTTGCAGGGCACAGACTCTAGGGCACAGGGCTCAGCACTGTGGCACACGGCCTTAGTTGCTCCGTGGCGCGTGGGATCTTCCTGGACCAGGGATTGAACCTGGTCCTCGGCAGTGGCTGGCAGATTCTTTACCCCTGAGACACCAGCGAAGCTGCAAAGAATTACTTTAACGTGGTATGTGCGGGACAGTATTTCCCTCCTGTCTTTATGTAAACTTAAGTGCTACTTTCTATCACAGCAGCTGCTGAAATGGAGCAGCCAGAAGAAAGATATTTTGATATTTTGCCTTTAGGATAAATCCTAGATCACTGCGTTCCAGGCTAAAAGCAATTTACCTTCATTAGACTTAAATTACATTTTTAAAAAACAGAAACGTTACTCATTAGAACAAAAGCTAAAAGGAAAAATTAAGAAAATAATTCGCCTAGCTGGTTCGCTTCATCAGTGTGATTTCTCCAGACTTCAAAGAATAAAAAACTGTGGCCCAACACCTGCTTACTAGATAACTGTGGAATGTGTTTACCCTTGTCTCTATATTTGAACCACTGCAAACTGTCTGGATACTGATTAACTTCCGAGTGTATGTGACATCCAGGAAAGGCAAACTATCCCAATGTCCCACCAAAATATTTTGCAAAAATCAGGAGAAAGAATTGTATTATCTTTTATAAAACATCAATTAAAAACTTGAAATATTAAATATAAGTGGTTTCTATAGGAAGTTAAAATTTAGCCTCCTAAAAATATTTTTTAAAAAGGAAAGAGAAACATGAAAAAGTTTTCTAAGAAATAATACTTGGGGCATCCCTGGCGGCTCAGTGGTAATGAATCCCTCCGCCACTGCAGGAGACTTGGCTTCCATCCCTGGTCTGGGAAGACTCCACGTGCCACGGAACAACGAAGCTCCTGTGCCGCAACTACTGAGCCTGTGCTCTGGAGCCTGGGGGCTGCAACTATGAAGCCCATGCGCCCTAGAACCCATGCTTCGCAACAAGGAAAAGCCGCTGCAACGAGAAGCGCGTGCATCACAGCTAGAGAGTAGACCCTGCTTGCCACAACCAGAGAAAAGCCCTGCAGCAACAAAGACCCAGCACACCCCCCGACCCCCCTCAAAAAAGAAATGATACTTGTCTTGGGCTTTATCAAGGAAGTTCAAACACTGGGAAGGAGGATAGATTGCATAACTGCTATAAGTTTCCACCAAAATGTACTGATTTGACAAAGCGTTTCCTGTGTCTACTAAGGATCACTGTGCTATATGTTGGTGAAGGCAGATTTCCTCTCGTAAGAGACTTACTGGTTGATGTAAGGGGCAGACAGCAAAGCAGTAAACAAATAAAATAATTTTAATGTATAGTAAATGATATAAAGGAATTAAATGTGGTGCTGAGATCAAGATAAAACAGAATGTCAAGACCGCTCTGAGCTGTAAGATGAATAAAGTACAAAGCATTTCAAATTAGAAAAGGCCAGAATGCCTAAACTCACACCTTCTATTCAATATTGTATTAGAGGTCTTTGCCAGTGCAATAAGAGAATGAAATAGAAGTTATCAAAATTAAAGAGTTAAAACTACTTTTATTCCTAGGCAACCTAGTTAACTATGTAACAAATCCTAGCTACAAAATAGCTGCTGCTGCTGCTAAGTCGCTTCAGTCATGTCCGACTCTGTGCAACACCATAGCCGGCAGCCCACCAGGCTCCCCCGTCCCTGGGATTCTCCAGGCAAGAACACTGGTGTGGTTTGCCGTTCCTTCTCCAATGCATGAAAGTGAAAAGCGAAAGTGAAGTCGCTCAGTCGTGTCCGACCCTTAGCGATCCCATGGACTGCAGCCCATCAGGCTCCTTCCATGGGATTCTCCAGGCAAGAACACTGGAGTGGGTTGCCATTTCCTTCTCCAATGCATGAAAGTGAAAAGCGAAAGTGAAGTCGCTCAGTTGTGTCCGACTCTTAGCGACCCCATGGACTACAGCCCACCAGGCTCCTCCGTCCATGGGATTTTCCAGGCAAGAGTACTGGAGTGGGGTGCCATTGCCTTCTCCAACAAAATAGCTACTAGAATATAAATTTAGAAAGCTCATAAAATACAAGGTCATTAGCTAAGAATCAATGACATTAGATATACTCACATAACACAATTTTAAAATGGAACTTTGAAACAAGTCCATTTGTGCTAACATCAAAAAATAATCAACATATAGGAATAAATAAATAAGAGCTATTCAAGGCCACTATGTGGAAAACTGCAAAATATCACTGAAAGATATTAAAGAAGATCTAAATAAATGGAAAGATATATGGATTGGAAGACTCAGTATTGCTCAGATATTAATTCTCCCCAAACTGATCTATGGGGTCAATGTAATCCCAATCATAATTCCCGATCACAGGCTTTTTAATGAAACTGACAAGCTGATTTTAAAATGGATATGGAAATGCAAAAAACCTAGAATACTCAAAGCATCTTGAGAAAGAAGAAAAAAGTTCAAGGACGTACACTGCCTAATTTCAAGACTCATTCATTATACAGCCAAGGTAATCAACAGTGTGGTACTGGCATAAGACTAAATCAATGAAACACAACAGAGGATCCAGAAATACACTCAACTCATACGTGGTCAACTTACTTTCAACAAAGACAGCAAAGCAATTTATGGGAAAAAGGAAGTCTTTTTTTTTTTTTTTTTAAGGTGCTAAGAAAAAACTTAAAATTTAGATCAAAATGGGAGAAGAAAGAAACTTAAATCTGAAAAAGGCCTATATTCAGTTTACACATACATTAAAAAAAATAAACCTCTTACAAATCAATTTTTAAAAGGAAACAACCCAATAAAAGAATGGGCAAAGAAATTTGAACACTTCACAAAGGAAAAAATATGAACAGACAAAAAGCACATGGAAAGGGTTCAATGCTGCTGTGTGTGCATGCTAAGTGGTTTCAGTCACATCTGACTCTCTGCGACCCTGCGGACTGCAGCCCGCCAGGCTCCTCTGTCCATGGGATTCTGCAGGAAAGAATACTGGAGCGGGTTGCCATGCCCTCCTCCAGGGGATCTTCCCAAATCAGTGATCAAACCTGCATCTCTACGTCTCCTGTACTGGCAGGCGTAATTTACCATTTACGTGGCACCATTTACCACTGGCACCACCTGAGAAGCCCATGACTGCCGGTTATCATGCAAATATAAATTAAATCACTTTGAGATACCACTTCACAACTACTAGAAGGGTAGAGTTAAGAGGACTGATAATGTCAAATTTTGGCAACCAGAAGCCTTATTCGCTTTGAAGAATATACAATGTTTTGGACTCCTCATTCCACTGAATCAACAGTCAGAGAAAGAATGACTGTGTTGGCTGGGATGACTGATCCTGATACCAAGGGGAACCTGGGCTGTGACTCCACAATGGAGGGAAGCGGGGGAAGGGAAGAAGGGGGCAGTTCTTCCTTAGCACAAAAACCGTAGAAGGGCTGATGGAGTTAGAAAATCAACAGGTGCCAAAATCTGTGGGTATACCTTTAACAAGGAATAGAATATTCACACAGTCTCAAAAGTAATTTCCCAACATTAATTATTACTTACAAAGGGAAAGCAAAGATAGACCACACATTTGGAGAAAAGTAATTGCAAATTAAGTATCTGACAGAGAACTTGTATTCAAAGCATACAATGAAGTCTCAAATTCAATAATGAGAACATAAATAATTCACTATTTTTTAAAAATGAGAAGATTTGAATACTTGCACCAAAGATGATATATAAATGTAAAATAAGTACATGAGAAGATGCCCAACATTATTAGTCATTAGAAAAATGCAAATTAACATCACAGTAAGGTATCACTATATCCTTCTTAGAATAGCCAAAAAAAAAAGAGAGAGAGAGAGAGAAACAATACCACTGCTGATTAGGGGAGAATATGGAGAAACTAGGACTCTCCATTGGGAAACATTTCTTTAAAGATCCATTTGCCATTCAGCCCAACAGTCCCACTCCTAGACATTTATCTAAGAGGAATGAAAATTTATGTTGATACAAAAATCTGAACACAGATATTTATAGTAGTTGCATATATAATATCAAAAAATCGGGTATAACCCAAATGTTCTTCAGCTCCTGACTGAATCAAGTGTGATATATTGATACAATGGAACCCCATTCAACAAGACAAAGGGATGAACTACTGATACATCCACCGTGAGTGAGTCTCTAACGCACTGTGCTAAGGGAAAGAAGCCAGATTCAAAGGCTACATGCTGAATGAGTCCACTTCTGTGTCATTTTGGAGAAGGACAAACCATAGGAACAAACAGATCAGTGGTTGTCAGGGGTTAGGGTGGGGAGTGGGAGCTGACTTATAAATGGCCCTAGAAAATCTGGGGAGGCGATGAATTACTCTACACCTTGACTTTTGTAGTTGTTATATTGATATAACTTTAAGCATTTGTCAAAACTGATAGAACTGTCCATTGTAGATGGTGAGTTTTACTTAAATTATACCTCGGTTAAACCTGAGTCTGCCTGCCCCTCCAAAAAAACAAAAGCTGATGCTAAAAAAAGAAAGAAAAATAAGACTGGGTGCATATAGTTGAGCCAGGGACAAGGCTCAAAAGGTGTTCCTGAAGAGTGGCTTTAAGACAATCACAAATTGGGATCTAGAATTTCTAGAAGTCAATACCGGATCACTTACATGGTTGTCAATGTCTACAAGAGGCTTTTCATAAAGCACAAGTTTCTATGGAAGAAAAAAATCATTCAAACACAGCGCCATGGGACTAAAATAAGTAATTACGAAGGTTCTGGGTAACGCGGAGGTCAGAAATGACTCGGACACATTCAGGATACACAGGATTTGTTTACAGGTGAAAATAAAGGAAGTTGTAAATGATAACTCATGAATAAATTCCCAAAGGGTACCATGCCCCTTCTAGATGAATATGACTAAGCTAACTTCCCAATGAATAATTCTCCTTTTCATTTCTTCCAAGTCCCAACAGGAATAAATAAATATATTAAAAAAGAATATTTAGTTAATTATATTTATCTACGTCATGAAAATCTTAAAACATATTTTTTAAAATTTCAACCTCCTTGTCAAACTAGAACTTTCACCTTCCTGACTTAAAACTTACAGGATAAAATTAGAAACAAACTGTAGTTGAGGAATATTATAAATAGTTAGGTCTTCTAAAAATCCAAGTTGCCATTCTACCTCCAATTTAAATTTGGCACATTCATGTTCAATAAAATATTCTTAGATTAATTAAAGGGATCACTCGTTTAGATTAATAATGGAGAGATTTGGGACCATGAATAGTAACAGTCTAGTAGACAAAAGCACAAATGGTAATGAATCTAGCCAAAGAAAAATTCACAGAAGGTTCTGAGCAATTGGCTCTCGATTCAAAAAGGAACAAAGGAAACAGACTGGGAGGAACATGTGAAATTACAGAGTCAAGAAAAGTATATCTAAATCCTTGCAATAGTTGGACTACTTTAAGCCTTTACAAACATGAAAATTATTGAAGAGAAAACATATTTCTGGCTATGCACACCATGCCAACACTCTTTCCAGACTGGGGTCAATTTTTTTCATCTATCACAGTTTAATGCACATCTAATAGCAAACAAGCAAACTGACAATTAAAATAGTGAGATTAAAAGCAACTTAAATTATCCCAACAATCCACCTGGTTTCTGTTTCCCAAAGACATCTCAAAGAACAACGATTAAAGCTGGCAGTATGGAAATCAGAGTATGTGTGTACATCACAGAACAAACACATCAGGGACAAAGTGGGGAGGGTGTGGCTAATAGGCTGGGTCTAACCATAATTTTATTAGGGAAGACACAGGAGTCCACCAGTTAACGCATGTGTGCTCACTCTGTGATAATTCATGAGCCTGTGCACTTGGAGTTGAGCACTTGCTTATATGTATATTCCAATAAAGATTTATTTAAAACAAAGAGGATCAACCAGAGAGCTTTTAGGTCCGGATACTGTGAGCATAAGTGTAAAATGAAGGGGCTCTCAGAGCAACTGTAATCTGACGGGAGGAACTGACCAACGTACGTAAAGCCAATACCTAACTGCACTGCCTCAGTTACAAGCCACGCTCGCTTTGCAGGAGAGAGACGTGCTGCTTCCTAGGTCACCACTCGGCCACTCACTCAGCTCCCATCGTCCGTCCAGTGTCCCTTCTCACCTGCCCCATGAGCTGCGGCCCCAGACCTGGCCATGCTGCCCCCGTGTCGTCACTGCAGAGATGCCGGACAAGACCCAGCCTCCATCATCTGCAGCGCGGTGCCCACTGCGCTCTGCCCCAGCACCTCACCGAGCTACAGCGCCCACCTGCCCAGCAAAGCTGGACACAAGTGCAGGCCACTCAGCACACCACCTCAGTCCCTTCACACAGGCTGACTTCTCAGCACCCGCTCCCTTCTTGCCATCCACCTCTCCCCGGCCCCTTTCTCACAGCCACCCACCCCCGGCGGACTTGACCTGGTCAACGACCACTTAACCTTCAGGACTTCAACTGAGCATCACGAATCACTGTAAACTTCCAAGGACCAGCCCTCCTTCCCATCCCAGTGAAGTCGAGAAGCTGTCCCTCTTTTCTGCTCCCATAGCCCTGGATCCTTAGTGCTTTCAAGGCCACTAAATTACAACTATCTCTTTTTATTTTGGGAATGGACGAAATGGCACGAAATTGTAAAACTGTATTAAGAAGGTACAAAGTGAAAAGCTGCCTTCTAGTTCATGCTCCTCATCTTCCCAGTAGCATGCCCACCACCATCACCCTCAATGTAACCTCTATTACTGGTTACTATGTCTTTTCGGGGAAGGGGTGGGTGTCACTTCTTGGCCAGGTACTAGGAAATCCACGTGGCTGCTTCACCCAGCTCGATGCAGGGGACTCCAAGTTCTAAGGGACACCAGTGTCACAGCGTGGCCAGAGCTTGGCACACAGAGAGTGGGCAGGGTGGCCTCTTGCTCGCCCTGCACCACTGTAGATGAGAAACGCCCACGGGTGGGTCTCTGTCGCGGACGCCGTGTCACCTAACACGCCACAAAGGCCGGTGCAAAGACGAACTCTGACTTCCCTCCATACTGCCTCCATCAGACCTTTTTCCCATAACCCAAGACCCTGTGGATCTTTCTAGACAAGTCACAAAGAGCTACTCGGCCACTCCCTCCAGCTGCATCATTCTGTCAGATGGAATGCGGGAAGTCACGTAACTTGTTTCCTAATGGTGAACATTTGGGCTGCAGCAAAGAGTTTGCTTTTATAAAACTGCAGAAATAAATAACCTCCGCACATCACGTCTCACATGTTCAAGCCTATCTGTAGGATACATTCCTCAGAGTGAAATTCCTGAGCTAAAGATTATATAGATGCTTTGTTATTTTATCAATAATAGACTTGGCCAAATAAGCCCCATCGGATCAGTACCTGTTTGTACACATACTAGCAATGGATCAACTCCTGTTCTGAAACCTACAGCCATAGCGGGTGCGGGTTTCAATCCCTGGTTGGGGAACTAAAATTCTGCATGCTATGTGGTGCAGCCAAAAAACAGAAATAAGAAAAAAAAAAAAAAACAAGGAATCCTTTGGGCCCTCCACCTCCGGGTACTGGCCCCGTCTGGCTCCTCGTTTGTTCCTGGCATTCAGTGGCAGTCCTTCCAGCACCTCCTGAGACCTGACACCGGCTTTAGGAACAGACGGCAGCATCGTGTTAAGAAAGGGGATGGGATGCGGATAAAAGGGTCACCCGGGGACAGACACGGTGGCGGATGAGTGTCCTGAGAAAGAGGAGGGAAGAAGGATCCAACTTCGCCGTGGTAAGAAAGAGGCCTGGCTCTTCTGACATCACTGAGGAGCTGTTTGCTCGTGGGCTCTGGGAAGGAAGTGGCCTGCTCTTGTGTGGCTTTCTCTATCTTCGGCACAATGGATAGGACTTCATCTGCTCAATAAACATCTGATGTACTAAGGGCAGATCAATATGGCTCGCGCTACAATCACAGATGGTTTCAGGATGAAGTGAAGTACAGGCTGGGCGGGAAGAGATTAATAGGTGACAGAGTTCAAGTGGTCGGAGGCAGGAAACTTCCATGGATAAGGAAGGAGGGGGACTTGAAATCTGGATGCAGCATGTTCCCACGAGGAAGAGGTGGGGGGACGGTCTACCCCAGTTCTGAAGTCTGAACAGGCAGGGAGGGCTGGGAGACTGGGGGAATCCTTCTAGAAGAACCTCAGTGTTAGGCATTTCTCCCTTACACACGCTCCGTGAGTGCTGAGAGCTCTGAATGCCAACGAGCCTGCTGGGGAAGAGTTTTTACTGTAAGTGGGTAGTTGTTTCAGAAAAAATTAAACTCGGCTCTCAAACTGGGAGCGGAGGATTTTAGAGCCGGGCTTCTTTCTTAACACGGCAAAGTTGGATCCTTCTTCCCTCCTCTTCCTCAGGACACTCATCCACCACCATGTCTGTTCTCAGGTGACCCTTTTATCCACATCTCATCCCCTAAGCTGACCTGTAACCGCTAACAGGTACTGACCTCTATGTACTGTAACAGTGCCTGCCTCCCGCCTCCCCTGAATATTTTCACTAGAATGCAAAGATGTTAGCAAAAGCCTTCGAGGCTCAAAAAAGTAGAACCTTGACAGCGGACGCCAGGTGGTGAGGCTGCCGCTGCCAACCCTCTGCGGCACGGAGGCCCCCAGCCCGCTGCTGCGGCCCCTCCAGGGACGCGTGCGTGGCTGGAGCTGCTTCTCAGGTCTGGGTGCGAAATTTAATGAACATGAAATGATTTCTTACTAGGGCAATGAGACGGTTTCTATGATTTTCAATCCAAAGTCACTTTAACTCATAGCCAGCTGACCCTAGTAATTTCTTAATTAAATGACCGAGGTATTTAATTTTAAAAGTTAGACAGTCCCTTTAACTGTTGTGATTTTTGTTCGCTCGAGGCCTTATACCTTCTCCCGGGAGTGGGGATGTAGCTGTGAGAAGCTCCCTCCCCTCTCTGCACGGCAGGGACAATCACCCCGCTGCTCTCCTGGGACCATCTACTCAACACAGCGGCCCCACCGGGGCCTCAGTGTCTGTGGACACTCATCCTAATGCTGGTCCCAGTAGGGCCCAGGCGCCCACGAGGGTCACGCGGAGGTGATGGGCAGGACACGGGGTATCGCTGCTGGGCCATTCAGCCCTGGAACGCTGTCATCGTGCTGAGAAAACAGTCACAGTGCACTGACATACTCCGGCTCTTTACCCAAAACGCTACCAGTGAGAGTTTTACAGTAATGGCAGCTGAAAGGGTTTCATGCTAAAACAAATAGACAATGCCCTTCCCTCAGAAAGGGTCCATTCCCCTGATGTATAAAATACTGAGCTAGCTGCTTTTGAGGCGCCAAGAGGAAACAGCGTCAGAGATTATCTTTGTTCTCCAATTTGGACTCCAGTCAGGGAAACAGCGTGGAAGGGTTACGGTTAGACTAGACCATTTACACGGATCTAGCTGGATTTAAATTTCACATCCCATCATTTGCTTCCTTGTGGCTTTCTTCTTTTCTCATCCTCTTTTGGATTTAGCACATTCCCAACACACTGAGCGGGCTGTCATCATCACGGGCTTATTAGCTCTTCATTTCACGTGTTTCCTGGAGTTTCCAGGCTCCTGCCTTCCCTGGGGTCCTGGAGCCCTTGCCTCGGCAGGACCACCACATGGGCACATTTTACAAAGTAACTCCAGGCCAAATGCGGACCCAGCCCGGTTTCTTTCTCTTCTTTCAAAGACCATGGCCCTTTCTGTGTCTGAAACCAGTTACTTTATATATTTTGTCCAGTTTTCTAGTTGTTATGGTAGAAGGCCAAGTCTGGCTCTGGACACTGTATTATGTCCTGAAGTGCAACTTTATTTTTGAAATGAAGCATTTGGCTCTTCGCAGGAGAATGGGTTAAATGCATGAAACTGGGACTACCTGTAAAACCCTAGACACATAACACCATCCGTGAAACTTCACACACTGATACCAAGATGGTGATGGCCAGTTTCCGGCTTATCATAGCAGCCCAAGTAAACCTCAGAAGCAGGAGCTTTGAAAAGGCGCGTATCAATAACGTCTGAAGGGTAACAGCCCATAATCAAGCCCTTAGGCGCTCAGTGTCCTATATTCAGATCTCACTTAGTCTTCAGAATAGCCCCAGGCCGAGACAGACCTAGTCTACTCCCGGGCGAGAGGACCAGCACCCGAGGTGGAGCCCCACCTGCCCAGCATCTAGTCAACAGTGATGGCTGAGCTGGAATTGACTTTACAGAGCTGGGATCTGCCGCTCTCCAGAGTGCAGGCTCTCTGTCACTGTCCTGAGCTAACGACGTACATGAACCGTCTTAGGAGACGGCAGTAGAGCTCAGCTTGACTAGTGCCGGAGCTTCTACGCAAGGTTAGTTTCTTCCCGAAATAACTATATGCTGCTGGGACAAAGCAGTGAGTAATTTCCCATAAGAAGCGGTTCTGTAAAAGCCCTCACTCTCGCTTCACCTTTTCTCCCTCCTTCGTTGCCTCCCATCTTTCTTCCTCTGTGCATATGTACTCAGTCATGCCCAACTCTTTGCGACCCCATGGACTGTAGTCCGCCAGGCTCCTCTGTCCATGGGATTTTCCAGGCAAGAACACTGGAGTGGGTTGCCATTTCCTTCTCCAGGGAATCTTCCTGACCCAGGATCAAACCTGAGTCTCCTGCATTGGCAGGGAGATTCTCTACCACTGAGTCACCTGGGAAAGCCCTTTCTTCCTCTGCCTTTCTTTTTTTCTTTTATTTCTTTTTCCCCTGTCTCCATCTGTCAAAACAGCAGGAAGGGCCACAGCAAAAAAGAATGAAAGAAAATCAACTCAAATTTAATTGGTGAAACCATGGAGTGTTAGGCCTAAATGAAACATTAGATTTTATCTATTCCAGTCCCTTTGTTTTGCTGATCGGGAAACTAAGGAGTGTTAAAAGGGCTGATGAAAACACCCAGCTTGCTGGCTGCCCGCAGGAGCCAGAGTCTAGGGCCCACTGCTGGCAGAGAGCGATCAGAATCAGGACAAAGCTCCGGGCTTTACGGCTGGCCTAAGAGCATCGGGCAGAACTCAACGATGTGACAATACTCTTCAGCAGATGGCCCACAAAGCAAGCAGGTTAATTCCAAGATGCGTGAGCACAATCATTTCCTAGTCCTGACTTGGATTAGAAATAGGGTTACTAAGAAAAGATCAAAGATAAGGTATGAAACCCTCAGAAAAGGTATTTCCAAAAGAGCTAGCGCAAGGGGACGTTACGACAGTGTACTGCCACCTGGGGTTCTACAGGCAGTGGGGGCTCCTAAAGTCCAAACACTGCCCAACCACCTCTCCACCGCCAGCTCAGAGCCGGTCGACAACTGTTCCAGCAGAGGCGATGCTTCCCAGGCCCCTGGAGCCGTCTGGGAGTATATACTAAGACATCAGCTTCACTAACATTGCTAGAGCATGTAGTATCTTCCCTGAATTATGTGGACCCTGGCAGCGAGAGAGCTACAAAGCTGAGTCAGCTGCAGATGTTGGCTGATTGGCTAGACTTGCTTTTTTGGCTAAGAGTGCTTTCCCCATACCTGCCTTGGGGTCTAAGCTCATGGCTGAGAAACGTCACCAGTAGCCCATTCCAAGAAGTTCAGAACTCCTGGGCAGTAATCAGCACTCCTTACAGCTGCCTGACACTGACATGCTAGAGGTCCATGGGTTTCACATCCATCCTTTCGTAGGGTGAGCTAGTGGCAGATGGAAAGTCCCCTGAGGCCTGTGGTCTTAGTCTCCTCCATCTGCCTTTTTGTTTAATGAGACGTTTCCAATGAAGCACTTAAAACACACTTGATTCTCCATGTCTCATTTGGCAAAAGCACATAGAGCAGAGCCGCCACAGAAAGATCTTTGTGCATTATCCCCAAATTCTGGATGTCAGAATCATGAGACATTAAATAAGAACTCTACAGCTGATATTTTAAAACTCCAGGACTATTTGAAGAGCCAAGCCAAGCAACCTAAAACAACCTAAATGCCCATCAATAGATGAATGGTTAAAGAATATATACATATTCTTTATATAACAGAATATCAGTCATAAAATAGAATGAAATAATGCCATTTGCAGCAACATGGATCAACCTAGAGATGATTATACTTAATAAAATAGATCAGACAGAGAAAGACAGATATCATAGGATATCACTTACATGTGGAATCTAAGAAAAAAGATGCAAACGAACTTATTTCCAAAACAGAAACAAATTTATGGCTACCAAAGGGGAAGGTAGGAGGGGGGATAAATTAGGAGTTTGAGCCTGACAGATACACACTGCTGCTGCTGCTGCTGAGTTGCTTCAGTCGTGTCCGACTCTGTGCGACCCCATAGACGGCAGCCCACCAGGCTCCCCCGTCCCTGGGATTCTCCAGGCAAGAACACTGGAGTGGGTTGCCATTTCCTTCTCCAATGCATGAAAGTGAAAAGT